>CAXKVR010000060.1:0-600000 GCA_964058845.1 Carex sylvatica
AAAGAAAGTTTAATTAGCTTGCACTTGCAGCAGCTAATCCAACTTCTCTCTCTCACAATTCATCGTGACTTTTCACTTCTTTTTCTTTCCTGTTCACACCTCGCCCTCAGACTCAGAGCTATCCTCTCTACATCTCAAAGTTCGATTTCTCTCGAATTTGGCCGATAAATAACCAAAACATAGAAAAATAAATAAATAAATAAAGGACTAGAAAAGGCGCAAGTATGCAACATCTGGTGCGTTTGTAGGGCAGCTATACTAGCTTTCTCTTTTGTTTCTTATTTTTCATTTTTAATTTAATTTAAAAACTGTGCTACAATTAATACTGCATCGCAAAACATTCCATCAGCCAACTTCGCCTCTTGATTTTTGAAATATGATATATACAATCACATATTATTTAGAGCTAATTTTCATATTATTTTACCTTTTCTTAGTATACTATTATAGTGAAAACGAATTATTGTTATTTTATGGTTACGTACGTAGCAGTTCCTCTTCTTCCATAAGTCAGATATAATCAGATAGTCAACCCAACGTATTGGTGTACAGTATGTAGGGACCGGATAAAGAAGGATGCATATGTTGTTTGAAGGTTTGGTGGAAGCAAAAAAAAAACGATGGCAGGAGCGGGTGCTCGAGAATTTCTGAACATAAGGAGGAAGATGTGTTGTATATTCCAAGATATATGGTGACGTCGAATAGGATGCAGGAAGACTATGTTTCGAAAACAAGACAACGCGCAGAAAAGACCAATAATGTAACTCGATTAAAAAAAAAAAATCATGGGTTGTTATCCCCAAAGTAAGAATGAAATGAAAAAAAATTGCCAGTTATATCTAAAGAATTGATTAGAGAAAAAAAAGAGAAAATGTTGTAAAAGTATCATAGAAGTTGATTATGCCAAAGAAAGAAGAAAAAGAAAAAAAATCATTGAGTAATTGTCAGTACACTCCCACAGATCAGTTTACAATTTGACAAACAGATCCATTGGTTTATAAACGTCCCATAGATATTACCATTACAATTAATTAAGGTTCCACATAGGGCTGCTAATGATCAAGGTTCTGCTCAAATTCGGCTCGGCTCAATGAGAGAAGCAAAATGACTTGGCTCTAGCTCGGTTCGGTTTTGAAAGAAAAAGCTCGACTTGGCTCGACTCATGTAAACACTTGGCATGACTTGACTCGGCTCGGCCAGGATCGCGAGCAAGCTCATACTATATTTGGGGTGACAATAAATATATTCAAGTTCGTTGAAGACTCAAATTGAACACTTCTTGCAAGTAGAACGTATAATTAAATAAACACATAATAGTTTTTGAAATAACGTCTTTCATTTTTAAACTCAAAATTTTGTCACCCCTAAAATGTAATGTACTTAATATTTTCTCCTAGAATGAATTCTTCAACGTACAATATACACTCTTTAAAATAAAATAAGCACTTATTTTAGTTCAAAATAAAGATATGATAACTATTACGTATTAAATCAAAATATATTTTGATAACTGTCAATTTATTATTTGAATTATTAATAATTGTATTCATATCTTCGGAGACTCATAATGAACACTTTTTGAAAGTAGAATGTATACTTATTATAACTGAAATAAACACAATAGTTTTTGAAATAGTCTCTGAGGCCCGGCTCAGGAGTCGGCTCAGCTCAACTCAGATTCAGTTCAGATTAAGCCATAAAACCGACTCAGAGGGCCTCCAAACCATTTAGCAGCCCCTTCTTTTTTCTTTTTTGGACATACAAATAAGCAATTCACCTATTTGGAATATTGGGTCTACTTTGGGTCTACTTTGGGATTCGTGTTAGATAAAACTAACGACTCAGTTCTCATTGTGCAAACTAATCGGATATAACTGTATCAAAAAAAAGGGGTCACTAAATGGTTTGGAGACCTCTAGACAGAAGTCGCAGGCCTAATTGGCGGCTCTCAATCTTTGGAGCCGTCAAACAATTTAGTTGTGTGAGTGAATTTCGAATTTCCACTAAATTGGAGTGTTTTGGTTATTATTATTATTATTTTTAATCATGGTACAAACAAAAATTTAGGCCTACCCATTTACTATTTTTCCTTTTTTCTTTTTTTTTATTCGAGAACAATAACCTACTTTCTCCATTTTTTGTTCCCGGAAGACCGAAGTCAAAGATGCTTTCATTGGTTAGTGTGTAATTAAAAATGCCACTTGCAGAAAAAAGAATTAAAAAAATCCATATATGCCGACCAACCAATTGTACTCAACATCTGTTCTATGCATCAATTATTGTAATAGAGAGTGGGGACTCTTCTTACTTTACAGTTCATACTTTGACACCCACAGACCTTAAAAATAGTTTAATTAGTGCTAATCCAACTTCCATCTCTCACAATTCAGCGTGACTTTTAACTTATTTTTCTTTCTTGTTCACACCTCGCCCCCTCAGACTCAAGAGCTTTCCTCTTTACATCCCAAACGTCCATCTCTCGATATTTGGCCGATAAATAACCAAAACATAGAAAAAAGGAAAATGACTAGAAAAGGCTCAAGTATGCAACATCTGGTGCGTTTGTAGGGCTGCTATGGTAGCTCGTACTTAAATTGTTTCTAGATCGAGAGGTATGTCCGTAGTTCCATTTAATTTTTCTTACTTTTCATTTTTTATTTATTTAAAAAATTGTGCCACAATATTGCATCGCAAAACTTTCCAGCCGCTAATTAACTTGGCATCTTGATTTTCGAAATATGATATATACAATCACATATTCTATTATCTTTTCTTATTATACTATTATAGTGAAAACAAATTGTTATTGAATGGTTAATTATTAATATATATAACATGATCTACCTATATATCCCAATCTTAATTAAAAGATTGTAAAATATTTTAAATTTGAGAAAATATAATTTTCATACAAAACTTAAATACAATAGTTTTAGCAAGCTTACTTATCTAATTATTATCAAATATCATATTGCAAGTGGGATTTTACTGTCCAAACTGAATGGGAGGAGGAAAAACCCAAACCCCGTACAAACCAAATTCAATTTGTTAGTTTTTAAGAAAAAAAATGTTTATTTCTCTACCTAAATGTTAGTATACAGAAGCATACACCTAAAAAAATATTATGTACTTGTCAAAAGTAGAGCGATAAACCATTTGTTTTGGATACGGACCAATATTTTTCTTAAAGAGGCTATGTATTTTTAATTTTTTTAATGAAGGGTAAAATTGGTAATTATAAATTTAATATGAGTTTTAAACTTTTAATTGGAAAGACAATAAAATTGGTAAATATGTAATTTTTTAAAATTTAGAAAGGTAAATATGATATTATGAACTTTAGAGAGGAAATACGTAATTTCAAAGTTTTTAAAGGATATACATGAAATTTGACCCTTGTAAAAAATATAGAATAAGTCTGCCGCTTATTATTTTTATGATGTGTCAAGGAATAATAGTATATTTTTATTTTAGGAAAAAATATATTTCTAAGTCATTAATTCCGTGATAAAATAGAATATTAGTGCCAACTACAGAACTTTTTTACTTTTTAATTTATTTTAAACCGATATATATTATCGCTATAGTTATAAAGGTATATTTTCCGAGACAATTTTTTGGGAACTATATATGGTTGCCTTATCATCGTGGTAATTTCAATACCCTCGCTATTCCAATATCTTACGGACTTAAAACATATGCTTATAATCGTAGACACTGACCGGACACTGACTGCAACTCAAAACCTATTAATTTCTCCTCGACTAGATGCTTAAATGACCAACTGATCAAGCTCTCTAGATCCTTTATCGAGCCACAAAATTCCTTATGGGTCATGGCACCCTTTATTTGAGTCTTTCAACCCTATGTCAATCCAACTCATCTAACATCAATCCAAATCACTTGAAATTTTCTAAAGATTCCAGTAAACACCCATAGGGATGTTCAAACCGTTCGATTTGTTTGCTTTTCAACCGAACTAAAAAATTTCAATTTAAATGGATCAGTTTTGCGGTTTAGACTTTTCAAAACCGACTAAACCGAATCGACCAAATTATAATGGTTCAAGTATGATTTATATTTTATTTGGTTCAATCATCATTTTCTTTCTTTCATTTTGGTTTGAATATTTTAGAACATTTAATATTTTGTATAGAATTGAAGAGCTTGTGTAGTAAAATATATACCGTTTTTTAATAATGGTGTCAATAGGTTTACTTCAGTTTGAACCAAACAAATAGAAATTTACTTCAGTTTGCTCAGTTTGATTCTATTTTTGAAAACCGAGAAAAAATTTGATTTAATTTACTATTTTACTCCGGTTTCAACCGAACTGATGGTTTAAACACCCCTAATCACCAATTGGTTCCATGCATAAAATTCCAACAATATATATCTTAACATATATTTAGAATAATTGTTGTTAGTTTTTAATGAATAGAAAACCAATTTTCAATAATAGAGAAAATTGAAAATTGTTTATAAAATGATATGGTAGGTTTTATAAGATTGCCTAATTGTTATATGTATTTGCTTTGAACAGCTCACGAATGAATGAATAAATAATAGTACAGTTGAACCCGGTTAACTGAGCATGGCTGAGGCGGCCATTCTTGCAGCCCTCCAGGTCCTTGGAAAAACCTTAACTAATGAAGTAGCCAAGCTAGCAATCTCAAAATTTTCAAAGCTTTGCTCAACTTACAAAAACCTTGAAGCAAACATAAACAATATTAATAGTGAACTTCGGGTGATGCAAGGATTTCTTGATGGGATAGAAATGGATGATCAAAGCAATAAACCTCAGGTAGCTTGGATAAAAGAGGTACAAGAGTTAGCAAATCACATTGAAGATATCGTATCTGAATTTGCATACCTAATTAATAATCAAAAGTTTGATGGAATATCCATTTATGTTACCAAACTTTTTAAAGATCCAAAGTTATTGGTAGACCTTAAACGAGTTGCCTCTCAATTGCTCGTAGCAGAAACAAGGCTTGTGAATCTTGCAAGGATGAAAGAGAGATGGGTGCCGACAACAACTGTCAGTAGTGGGGAAAACTCAAACTACTCAAATGAATACTCATATAAAATGGCCATCGCTGCCCATTTCATTGATGAAGATCAAATCGTGGGAATAAAAAATAATAGCGGGAAGTTGACGAGCTGGCTAAATTCTAAAAATCTAGAACTCTCTGTGATATCTGTTTGGGGAATGGGTGGTGTAGGCAAAACAACCCTTGTTACTAATGTTTTCAAGAGAGAAAAAAATAACTTTGATTGTCATGCATGGATTAATATCTCTCAATCTTATACCGTGGATAATCTTCTCCAAAATATAATCTCCGAGGTTTGTAAAGAAGGGCAAATTAATTCAATCAACACAGACAATAAGGATCTCAGAGAATTAAAAGAAATCGTGGTCAAACTCTTGAAAGAAAAAAAATATCTAATTGTGTTAGATGATATGTGGGATCTAAAAGCATTTCAAGATATAAGGGACACGCTTGTTAATGACCATCGAGGATGCCGAATTATGATTACGAGTAGAATTGCAAATGTAGCATCTCTTGCTCCAGAAAGCAATAGGTTAGAGCTAAAACCTTTACCAGAATTATATTCATGGGACCTGTTTTGTAAAAAGGCGTTTCCTATTGAAAGAAACCATGAATGTCCTCCTCCCTTGAAGGAGTGGGCAAAAGAGATTGTTTCGAAGTGTGACGGGTTGCCATTAGCACTTGTTTCGTTGGGTGGTGTATTATCTTGCTCTGAGAAAACGGAATCTGAATGGAGACGTGTACATGATCAACTAACCTGGGAATTAGACAACAACCCAAATTTGGATCCACTGAAAAATATTCTCAATCTAAGCTTCAAGTACCTTCCAAAATACCTCAAGAATTGCTTTCTACATTGTAGTTTGTTTGCAGAGGATTTTCGCCTTCCGAGAAAAAAACTACTAAGGCTTTGGATAGCCGAGGGCTTTATACAACAAAAAGGGAGAAGCACATTAGAAGAGGTGGCAGAGGGTTATCTCATGGAGCTCATACATCGCAGCATGTTACAAGTGGTACGAAAAAATGGATTTGGTCGAGTAAAGAGGTGCCAAATGCATGATACATTGAGAGAGTTGGCCATCTCTTTATGCAAAAGAGAAAATTTTGGATTGATGCTAGAGAATAACAAGTCAGAAAATGACGATAGTTCTACTCGTCGGCTGTCAATAATCAATCTGAGGGAGACGGTCAACCATGATGTTTGTCTACCAAAACTCAGAACCTTTATGTCAGTTGACGATGATGTGCCCTCATCTCCTTTGCTATCCATGGTTTTTGATAAGTCAAGATATCTTACTGTTTTGGATTTAGAAGGCTTGCCAATTGAAACGGTTCCAAATGCTATTGGGGATTTGTTCAATCTCCGCTACTTGGGCCTGAGAAACACAAAGGTTAAATCTTTACCAAAATCTATCAAGAAACTTTACAACTTGCAGACCCTGGATCTCTATTGTTCTCAAATACAAAATCTACCAGATGGCATAGCAGAGCTGAAAAAGTTACGGCATCTATTTGCTGAGGTTGACTTAGATACATATAAGTCATTTCGGACTCGTACTGGAATCTCTGTACCTAAGGGCATATTTTACCTGAAAGATCTGCAGACTATACAGGCATTAGAATCAAATGCTATGGTAGTAAGAGAACTGGGTAATTTAACTCAACTGAGAAGCTTCCGGATATGGAATGTGAAAGAAAACCACTCAATAGAGTTATGCAAATCATTATCAAAGATGAGTTTCCTTTCCCACTTATCTTTTAATGCAAGCGATGAGGAAGAGATTCTCCAATTGGAAGGCCTGAACCTGCCACAGCTTCAGAAGTTAATTCTCCGTGGGAAACTGAAAGAAACCATGCATGAATCGCCTTTATTCAAAATATCTGGGGATAGTATCCAAACGCTAACGCTTGGATGGTCTCAATTACAAAATGATCCTCTGCCATCTCTTTCCCATTGCAGAAACCTCACGCACTTTACCCTCCTGAGAACATATGAAGGGCAACGACTAACTTTTAAGGCAGGGTGGTTTCCTAAATTGAAGAGACTGGAATTGAGACAAATGCCTAATCTGATTCATGTGGAGATGGAGCAGGGCACCATGGCGAGTCTTGAAGAGATTTGGTTGAGTGAACTGAAACAGCTAGTGGAGGTCCCAAAGGGCATCGAGCACCTCATTTCCTTCAAGTTGATGAAGTGCGACCATATGCCCGTTGATTTTGGGGGTTTAGCTGAAGGAACTCACGAACCAATTCATTTCACCTGTCGTACGTGTTTACTAGCTGGCAGCCAATATCACATTCAATGATTTTAGTGCAAGGTATGCCTCCACTTATATTTTATTTTATTTTTTTCATTTTGCATTCTGAAACTTGTGCGTATATAAGTTTTTTGTCCGTTACATGAAAAAAAATTGAGGATTTGTACCAATTATTAATGTGTCAAAATAAATAAAAAGATTGTTGTGTCCTTATTTGTTTATTGAGGAGGATTCAAATGCATCTAAATTTTTGTGCATCCAAATGCACTCTATCTTTTATCTCCGTTTTCAAAGTCAAAACAGTTAATCCGAACAGTTAGATGCGATATATATATTAAGATGTGCTTGGAGACCAAATTTTACATTTTCTGAAATTTGTTTACTATTTTTTTAGATTTATCGAAAATCGCTGTTTTTTATGTTCTAGATTTGCTAAAAACATGGATTTTCAATAAATCTAAAAAAATAGTAAAAAAATTCTAAAAAATGTAAAATTTGGTCTCCAAGCACATCTTAATATATAGATCGCATCTAACTATTCGGATTGACTATTCGGACTTTGAAAACGGAGAAAAATGATTTGAAAGATATGGTGCATTTGGATGCATTTGAACCCTCCTCTTGTTTATTTCCTTAGAAAACTGGTCTAGACTTGTTTCTTTATGATTGTAATGACCCCACTTATTTATTCATTATTTCCAACAAAAAAAAATTATTCCTGTATGCAAGATCTATTATATTGCCATTTTTTTAATGAATATTTTCTGTAATGAGAAAAATAACTATTTTTATTATTATTTTCTTTTTTTTCTTTTTTTTTTGCAAAATCTATGTTGTATGTTTCTGTAATAAGCAAGTTTTATTTTGCCACGAATAAATTTTAAATTATCATCATCTATTATATAATTAATCACGAATAAGTTTTAAATTGTTTTGTTGCTTTGAATACACTTAAACTGATTGGACACAATTGCAATTCCACCATGCTTTTTCTGAAGTTTACCTTTTATATTTTTCCAACCATGAATTAATTAATGTTATTGACTTGAGAGATTATGAATCTTATAATTAGTTTATTGGTTGTATATTAAATAATCGGTATAAAAAAATTACTCTTTTACTTATTTTTTTCAATTTTTCTTAAAACTCTAAAATTGAAAAATATGTGCTCCATTTCATATCGCAGGCCTTTCACACATTTGAATTGCATGCAGCATCAATCGACCTGGAGCTCTTTGTTTAAGAAGATTGTTATTATGTAATGAATAATCTTTTGGTTGTGTTTTTCTTTCTAGTTTGGATCAAAATAAAGTTGAGTCTCAGTTCCTTGTAGTGCTTATTTATGGCAAAAATATGTGATTTGCTAAACTGTAGGCCTCATACTACCTTAGCAACTTGCCATATAATTTGTAATTCTAAGTGCTATCCAGGAAATTCATGACTCAATGAACCTTGTTTAATTTGTGTTTGCTTTGTGTATTATTTTTATATGTAATTGGATATGATGATTGTAAATTTAACTACCATGCATGGTCTGCATATGCTATTGGGATGCTCTACTACTTGGTGATAAACATTCGGAACTTTGATTATAAATTCAGTTCAGTGACCTTATAAATAATCATTTCTTGTATATCGTTGTTGTTGTTATTATTGTGTTTTTGTTGTAATGGTGAGAAAATAATGTATAAATATTGTAACTTTCTCACTGCGATGACGAATTCATTGGCTGGAAGCAGGGAAAATACTATTAAACTTCATAACAATATAATTCTTGCAAATATGCCCTCAGAGTATGAGAAATAGCAAACTCTGTTTGCCCCCTTACCAAGGTTTAAAATTTGCATGAAAGAGTATTACGCCTACTACAGAACTTTAATTAATTTTCTTGCCTAGTTCTATTTAACTTTTTCAGATTGGGATGAAGGGTTAAATGGCTGGTAACAAGCTGTTATTTTTATTTGCTTTGTGTATTATTATTTGAAATTGGATTTGATATTTGCAAGTTTAACAGCCCGGTCACACATACTATGTATGCATGTTATTGTACATCTTTAATGAGGTTGTATGCTAAACATTTTTAACTGTTGGTGATGATTTAGTACATTATCCTAAAGAAATAATTATTCATCATTTTTTTTTCTTTTCAGTAATGCTAAGATGTACGAATATTAATATATATAACATGGAAACTTTCTCAACTGTGATGAGGAATTGATAGCTAGAAGGGCAACTAAATTGTAGTGAACTACATAATATTGTGATTCATGCAAATAAGCCCCTAAACTTGAGGTCTACATTATTTTATAAAAAAAATCAGATTGTAATAGAAATAAAAACACATTATGTTCCTCCTTAATATATAGAATTTGAAATTTGCATGATTGAAGCCTGGTTTATCTTACCAAGGTTTGAGTATTGTTTGCCTAACATAAAAGTTAACAATACTTTCACTCTTTGGACATTCTTCTGTATGCATGGGAAATAGGATCTCCAAATTACATATAATAACTTAATTATTCCATTTTACAACTGTGCCATGAGATTACACTAGTACAAAAAATCCCTTCACCGACCCTTAACCACTGGCTATTTTAAGCAAAGCATCAGTGTTGCTCATACTACACTGACCCTTTTATTAAATAACAATCAGCGTTGTTGTTTAACACTGACTGTTATTTTAAAAACTGTCAGTGTTAGTTCTTAATTTTTCTTTTCAAATATCATAATTAAAAATATAGTATTGGAATTATATTTGACTTTAATTGTAGAAAATATTTTGTAATGAAAATTGTATTTGTAATATTTATACAATAATTAATGTTATAACATGTTTATTGCTTAATTAAATAATTTTAACAATATAGCATGAGATGCATATTGCATATATGACTCACATCTTCTATGCATGAACATGAAACATAAACTCTTATTTCGTGAGTTAATGAAGACGCATGGGAATATGTCGTCTGTGGGTCGATCGGAAATTTATGTGGGTTGAATTTTATTTAAAAGTAATAATTTATGTGTATTATGAAAATTTTGTAAGATATTTAACAGTTATGTTTATTTTTCATTTTTTTGTTTAATTTTTCATTCTAATTTATATTTTTTTCCTTAATTTATTTTCAAATATAATAATTAAAAATATACTATTTTGGTTTGAACATTTCATTGAACACATGTAATACATTAATTTATTTAATAAATCAAGTTAACACTTCAAATATTTCAAGTTTTTAGAAATAAAAATTTAATAATTACAAGAAAATGCAAGAAGATGGAGAATCATAAAGAAAATCATAGGTTATATGAAATGTTCAACCGGGATTTTGCGTCTGTTGACAAATTTTAGAAAGGAATCCAATTAAGTAATTTGTGGATATTTTACAATACAATTAATTCTTCCAAAATTTATAATATATTTTTAAACTTTGATTAGTTGTTAAGGAAGTAAGTACATAAATAAATAATATGATAATATAATTTATGTTGAAGAAAATAAAAATAAAAATCTGTTAATTAGAAACTTATAATTTTGTAAAAATACACAAGTCTATTTATTTCTAAAATTTCGCTCCACCAATTAAAATATTAATTATATATGTTGAAATCTATGCTATATATAGATATATTTCTGATGAAAAGTTGAGGTTTCTATTAAATAAACCTGGAGAGGGCCTTCCAAAGCCTAACTTGTGTTGGATTGGCACGTTCACTTAGTAATTTCGTACTACAATTAATTATAACATGCAATATTATAACTTGTCATGTAATATTTTATTAACATCCAACAACAACACATTTTTAATCAGAAACTGGAGGGTTCAATTTTATAACTTAATTTTTAGCTAAATTAATTTATAACTTGTCGTGTAATAATTTAATTTTTACATTACTAAATTTATAAGTTGGTATAATAAATTACTGGAGGATTACAAACACTGATTTTTTTTTTGAAAAAACAGTTGGTGTTGGTAAAACATACTGATTGTTTTTACAAAAACAGTCGGTGTTGACAGCTAACACTGACTGTTTAAAAAAACAGTCAGTGTTGGTATCTAACACTGACTGTTTAAAAAAATAGTCAGTGATTTTCGATCAGTGATTTTGGATGAGCACTGCTGTGAATTTCATTTCGCGGGTTTGTAACTCAAAATTTCGATCAGCCGAAGCAATTCCCTCCGCGCCAAACAAAAATCTCGATCTACTACCCCCAAATCCTCCCGACCCTCTCCTTTCCGACCCAAACCCTTTCTACCTCCTCTCCTCTCCTTTCCGATCACCTCTAGACCAAAACCTTTCCCGCGTCTCTGCCTCGACCTTACTCCTGCCTCTCTGCCTCGACCTTACTCGTGCCTCTCCGCCTCTTCGAATTTCCGGCCTCCGCGACTCTGCCTCGACCTTACGCCTCTCCTGCCTCTGCCACTGTGTCTCTCCGGCTTCCGCGAATCCGCACGGACCGTCGACCGCGACCCTTATCTAAAGATGGTATCCTTCAATTTGTGAAAAGAAATCTTTATTGGGTGTCTGATGAATCTTTTTTTTTTTTAAGTATTTTGAGAAGATGATAAAAATATATAATGACTGTAAAATGTTTCTGCAATTCAAAAATATTTATGCACTTCAAATTATGAGATACAATTTGGAGCCTCCCGAGATGGTAACAATTAATATTTTGATAGTTATTTGTATTGCCTTGATCTGCTTCTACCTTAGGCTCAGCCAAAAAACCCAGTATTGCATAGCCTGGTACTGGTACTGTTATTGGTACTGGTACGTATAAAACCAAACAATCAGGTGACATATGGGTTTAGAGCAAAACTATGAGGAGAATTTCTCTTTGTAAGTAGAAGTGTCAGGTCTAAGTTAGTTATTTATTTATTTAGATTTAGCTAAAAGTGCTATCTTTACGACTTATATTTTTCAATGAAAAATTACTTTGTAAATGTAGAGGTTGGTCTGTTTAACAGCAGAGCACGCAGAGTACACAAGGAATTATGTCTTTCCATCCTATTAGGAGGTTCCCCTTTCTCTCTCTCTATTGATTGGTCTCTGGTTTATTTTATTTCAATTTGCATGCTCATTTTTGTTGCTAATAAATGTGCTTCCTTTGCATGTGTAGGGGTGGGAATTTATAACAGTGGGAAATGTATATGAAAGAATGGACTCAGAATCCATGATTGCTATTCGTTGTGAAATAGTACTTTGTACAAATGGTACTGAAGCACTGGTACGGGTTTGTGCTGTTGATCAAAATTTGGAGGTCTGTAGTTTTATTTAACTATCAATCTTTTTTAATATTGTTTATACATGGTTCAAAACTCTTACTCTGGATGTTATTTTTGTAGGTCATAACGGATAGACTAGTAAACCCTAGTAAATCAGTTATAAACTACAGAACTTCCATTACTGGTATTTCTGCTGAAGACTTGGATAGAGTTACATGCTCAATAAGTAATGTACAGGTATACAATATTTGTTTTTCTTAGTAAAATTTTTGTTGGAACCATCAGTACCAGATTCTTCTTCTCCAAACCATGAAGTACCCATTTTACCCTATTAAAAAAAAATTAAAAATATGTAGCCTGATTAAGAAAAAATTCAATCTTGTAATAGCCGGTTTCCGAGGGCAAATAATTCATTTTCTATTTTTGTGAGTTTTTAAAATTTACAAGGGTGAATATGATATTATAAAGTTTAGAGGGGGAATATATAATTTCAAAGTTTTCAGGGGTATACATGAAATTCCCCAAACTATTTAATAAAGTCCATAACAAAAGGAAGATACAGTGATCAAGTTGAGCTTTGGCTGGTACTAAGTGGTGATGTTACCTTGTGTATTTTTTTTCTTTTTTTTTAAATTTTTTGTTACTCCTCCACATAAATCCTTGAAAAAGATTTCGAAGAAGAGCCCCATTTTAATCGGGCACGGACTATTCAATGATTTGCAAGGTAATAATTGCAAAAATTTAGTGTATCTTACTGAATTTATTTCATTTGTGCCATGCCTTGTTTGCTTCACTCTAGGAAATTCAAGGTGAATTTAGCTTAATTTTTTCTTGATTTTACCTGTAGTTTTTTCCTATTAATTAATGACACAGGAACAAATTTGTAAAATTAGAACTTAAGAGCACAGGAACAAATTTGCAAAATTAGCATATTAGAGAGTTTCCAAACCCGACCCTTACTATTTTAGAAAGTTAAAAATATATATACATATGACTATGTTTTGCATAAAGTGGTGATGAATCTCATATCAAAGAGATCTAACATGCATGCAAACAGTAGGTCTGAAATTTTATTAGTTTTAATTAGGATCATAGCTTATGTCATTTCTTAAAAAAAAAAAAATCTCTTTTTCTTAGAACTATGCTGTCTTCACAAACTATGGTATTGCATCAATGTTTAAATTAGGTATTAGTAGCCATTAGTGCTAGCCATAAGTGCTTACTTAAAGCTTGAATTCTTATATTTCTTTCAACAATACAGCGAGAACATTATATGGAAGGCCTTTAGCCCGACAACAATCAACAGCGGCTGCGGTGCAGAGTTGAGGGTGCTGTGATTGCTCTGTTTCACCTCTTAATAACCCGAACCGACAAGGTGTGGGCCCTACGCGAGACCTTCTATCGTTAGAACCTCCCCAATGTTACCAACCTCCTCGCCACTTGTAAACTATTTACTACAAATGTAATGTTGTTAATTTCAAATGCATATTTTGTTACTATGTGTTATGTAAATTTTGCTAGTGTGGTTTTTTGTAAATGAATATGTTATGTTATTATATTGCATTGTCTCTCTTGTTTATGTTTTCTACGTTATTTGAATGATATTTTATTTAATGTCAATGAATGTCGTATATTAATATATATGGATAGCAAAAAATATGGAGGCTAGCCCCGATACAAACAGAATTATGCCCAAAATTTTACGCCAACAACGACTATTTTTAGGACGTACACTGACTGTTTTTTAACAGTTAGTATAGGGTACCTACACTGACTGTTTTTAAAAACAGTCAGTATAGATACCCTACACTGACTGTTTTTAAAAACAGTCAGTATAAATACCCTACACTGACTGTTTTTTAACAGTCAGTGTAGGGTAACCTTCACTAGCATCGACTTTACTGACGCTGCTATTACAGTTGGTGTAGGTGTATTGAAACAGTCAGTTAAGGAGTTTTTTTGTACAAGTGTTATCTATTATAATTTGAAATTCTTTCCTGGAATTCAAACAAAAAATGTTGCAATTACCTTCACTCTATGTAATTAGAAATTGTTAGAATTTCTAATTTGTTTGGCGTGGTAGGCTACATGATAAAATATGTCAAATTTTCCTTATATATAGTTTTTGACTTTTGAAGACAGTATTATCTATTCTTCTTTTTTCGGATTGAAAACTCGTGAACCGTACCCGATTTGCTATGTTACAATTTCATCTGATCCTACTTGTACCGAGAGTGGGAAAAATAAATTCGTATCCTCCCCATTTTGAGTTCACCTGGGCCAGATTGGTCGAAATTTTTATTAATACCCAAAAAACATATCAAATTACTCAATTTATCCATTTTCGCATAAGAATTCGAAAAATATCCTGTCCAGTTAATAAATAACAGGACTGATTGATTTTGTCCGGTTAATAACTAACCGGATAGGATCTAACCCATTTCAACTTTCAGCAATTTTGTCCGATTAATAATTAACCAGACTCAATCTCTTTTTCTTTTATTTTTTTATTTTTTTTTACAAAACAGAAATTAATTTTTTTTTTATTGAAATATTAGAAATGTTGAATATATTTCTTTGAAAATAGAAGGAATACAATATAATTTGATTTATTAGAAAGACTGCAACAAATAACCCGGATCAATATTTTTCAGATCGAATTTTTCGCGGCTGTAAGAAAAATTAATATATTTCTTTATGTGTTATTGGAAAAAAATAAAAATACTTGGATTCTGAGTTATTGATCCCGGTTCAAAAGCCACTTCTAGGTAAAATAAAAATATTGTGATCCTTCTAGTACATTTAATTTCTAGAAAGTTGTATCTATTTTCAAAATTCTTTTTGAATAACAATTATTAAATAACTTAAAGTTTATGTTTTTTTTCAAAAAAAATAGATACAACTTTTTAAAAATTAAATGTACTAGATTTAGCTAGAAGTGACTTTTGAACCGGGATCAATAACTCAGAATTCAAGTATTTTTATTTTTTTCCAATAATACAAAAAGAAATATATTAATTTTTCTTACAGCCGCGAAAAATCCGATCTGAAAAATATTGATCCGGATTATTTGTTGTAGTCTTTCTAATAAATCAAATTATATTGTATTCCTTCTATTTTCAAAGAAATATATTCAACATTTCTAATATTTAAATATAAAATATAATTTTTTTTAAATTTCTGTTTTGTAAAAAAAAAACAAAAAAAAAATAAAAAAAGAAGAAGATTGAGTTCGGTTAATTATTAACCGGACAAAATTGTTGAAAGTTGAAATGGGTTAGATCCTATCCGGTTAGTTATTAATCGGACAAAATCAATCAGTCCGGTTATTTATTAACCGGACAGGGTATTTTTCGAATTTCTGTGCGAAAATGGATAGATTCAGTAATTTGATATGTTTTTTGGGTATTAATAAAAATTTTGGCCAGATTGGTCCAGATTTTGATTAGACGGTCGAAATCCATTAGTTCAAAAGTTAAGTTAATGCAAAAGGTGTGGACCTGCGAAAATGGCACACCGGAGTTAGCTCTGTCACAAAATGATACAGTTACGATATAGAACGACATGACACGTGTGTTAGTTACATATCGTGACTCGCGTGTCCCGTACCACGACCAATTGTTAGCAAAAAAACATGGCTCGATACGGAAATCGTCTTGGTTCCGGCACAACATTTTTAGTCACAACACGTATTTTTTTTAACATTAATTCTTGATTTTAATATTTCAGAGAATCATATTCTTTTTTTTTGAATAGTTTTATGAATTTTTCAATGAACAAATTAAAATTAAAATTATGAAAAAATAGTAAAGTGTGATTAAACATGACTAATATGACTGATTACGGCATGTTTGAATACGGTACAACTTGATCAAGATGATACTCATATGACATATTTATTCGCGTGTCGTGACCACTCAGCACGTGTAACATACTTAAATTATTCAATTCTTAATTTTTCAAGAGATTATGCTTGTAAATCTAAATTATCAGTGTCCTCAAATCATATCTTACAATGTTTTTTTTTTAAAATATTTAATGGCGATATTTTCAGTTCAAAACCCTTAACAACATTATGTTTACTTTGTGAATATATGTTTACATATCATATTTTACCTATGCATTCACCGAAAATTTTATTAATATTAATTTTTTTTTTAACAATCTGCTATCTTTTAATGGAGAATTTCAAATTTGTCCAAAACGGAGAATTATTTTTCAGATTTAAACCTTCTTTCTGGAGAATAATTCTCCAGTTCCGGACAATCCCTTTCTGGAGAATAATTCCCCGAATTTGTGTTTCCGGAAAATTATTGTTTGGATTTGAATTTTTCTGGTGAATTTTTTTTATCTCCTGAATTTGTTGTTGAATAGTTTGTTTTTGTAGTTATCATTTATTCAAATAAATTTCGTATTTAATATTGTTTGATTGTTTTATATGTTAATTTGTTCAAAAAATAATATTCTATTTATATTTTTCAAATGTTTTAATTGTTTTGTTTAGTTATGTGAAATTATATTTAGCAATTATTTTTTATAAGATCATATATTGTCAAATGTAAAGTAATAATATTGAAATACAAATTATGCCAACTAAAAAATTAGAATTAAAATTACTAAATAAAAACATGAAATGTTACTACAAATTAATTTTACGACATCATATAAAATAAAATTACTAAATAAAACTAGAATTGTCACTACTACAAATTTAAAATACAATAACATAAAAAATAAGAAACATCATCGTTGGTGTCTGCTTGAAAAAAGATCCCCTTGCAGAAGAAGATATCTTCTTGCTGGTCTTCTTGAGAAAGATGTTTTTGTTTATGCTTTTCTTGCTGTTTTCTCTATATTACAAGTAAAACATATATAAATTAATTAATATTTGTTAAAGTGAAAAACAATAAAATTAGGATATGTAAATAATTAAATTATACATTTTATTACCTACCGCATTTCTATGATCAATAGTCTCACGATGAGCTTAATGTCTGAGTCTCCGATCCTATATACGGTCCATTTCCGTCAGTATACGGTTGTACCGTCTCCATCCCTTTTTATAATAGAAAACCCTCTTCTCTTCTGCTGAGATCCAGATTTTATAAAACAAAATCCTCTTTCTAGAAAATAATTTTTCGGAACCACAGATCCAAAGAATTATTCTTCAGAAAGGGATTGCCTGGAATGGATAATTATTCTTTGGAAAGAAGGCCTAGATCCAGACAATAATTCTCCAGTTTGGACTGATTTGGTATTCTCCAGTAAAAAAGTGCAGGTTGTTAAATTTTTTATTTTATTCTTAATGTTAATAAAAATTTCGGATCCATTCAACTATGCAAAAAAAGGCTGAATTTTATTTTTGTATGCCGATAAATAAATAGACTGAACATAAGGCTCTGAACACGTGTTCAATCCCTTGTATAAGTTTTCTTATATATGTATTTATATATATTTTTTAAAATAGCTTAATTTGTTGTTTGAATGTATATAAATTCAATTTAACTACTAAACGCACATATTTAAAATTATACATATACTTGTCAAACTACTAAATGCATGCACATATTGTTATTAAAAATTAAAAATTATACATGCACATATTGTTATTAAAATTATACATGCACATATTGTTATTAAAAATATACATGCACATTAGATCAAATTTATTGTAATTAAAAATTAAAAATCAAACTACTAAATGCATGCACATATTAGCTTGTGTACAAGAAAAAAATATAATTGCACGGGTTGCAGAAAGTTCGGGCTACAAAAGATCAAATCAGTAGGTTCATGTTTTAAAAAAAAAAAAAAAATAAAGATGCAAGAATAGGCTGGTAAAATAAATCGATATCCACAGGAGTCTCGTATCTACTATCTAGTAAACCAGATTTTGAATGAATCTCCAACATATTTTCACATAAAAATTATGGCCACAGAGAAATTTTGCATGATTTTATCATTGCATATGTTGCTTCATTTTTTATTAAGTATTTTCTAAAACTTACTTCATTTGTTCCATCTTGAAAATTTCAACAGCTCAATTCTTTAATTTCTCAGCTGTTGAATTTGAACATTTTTAAAATTCTTTACAATATTTAAACATTTATATTATTTTTTATTTAATTTTGAATATTAAAAAAAAATCGGATAATTTTGACTAGTTTCCATTCAGCAGAGGACACAAGCATATAAACTTTGAATTATGCTAAATAAGAGCACACAACTCGTCACTTAAGAGCTTCTCAACTTTTGCATGATGACAGAATCGACTTATTCTTGCCAGGGCCATATTGCATGTGCTGTTGCCCTGTTAGAAATTCTAGTTTCAAACAAATTCTAGCTTGAAAGTATTTGAAATAAATCGCATGGGATCCACCACGTGTTAATCTTGTTCTGCTTTTATTTTCTACGAAAGAGAGAAAGGAACTGGATCGGAGCAACTTATGATTTTTGGTTTTAAATAGAACAAGGGCATTTACTCACAAAAAAAAAAAAAAAAAGTTTTAACGAATTTCCTTCCTGTTTCCCGTACACAAAGATGTATCTATTAACAAGTGCGGATTAATTGCTTATGCTCCCCAGACTCCAGACCGATTAAAATTGCCTCTCCACAGAGAAAAAAAGAGAAAACAAGAATTAAAGAATCCGCGATTAGTCGTATAGAATTTTCTATGCCTGTGAAACTGAGAATCTGAGCCTTTCTTATTCGACACCCAAATTACCCTAACCGTTGACTTAATGAGAGCTTAGCAGCTGCTAATCAAACTTTCGTCTCTCATCACTCTTCACATATTTTTTTTGTTTTCCTGTTCATACAACGCCATCTCAAAGCTTTCCTCTTTACATCGCTAGCTGCGATGTTACTCAAGATACCGATCAATCTCTTCCGATATATATATGTAGCGAAAAGGTGAAGAAAGGAGGAAAATACACAGAAGTCTTAAAGGGCTGCAAGCTTACTCTTTTGTTTCCCCAAATTTAGATCGGTAATCCCATTTTATTTTAATTAATTTGTATTTAATTTAATTTTTAAATTAGGCTTCGGTGCTTCGCAAAACATCGATCAATTAGTAGTTTCACTTTACATCTTAAACGGTTCACTCAAGATTCGATATTATGGTTACGGTCAAATATTATAGAGGGCCACAAATTAATTTTTATATTCCTTTGCCTTTCTCTTATTAATTATACTTTGAAATGAAAAAATGTTGTGAGTTCAATTGTCTATTTTTTTAAATTAGCAGATTTTTCTGTCCATCCTAAAAGATCTTTAAAAAAATTAATTTGCAAAATTATAGTTTTTAATTTATACAAAAATTCAATATGCATAGCACATTAAGTGGCACATATTGATTGTTTGAATTTTAATAACAAATTTTGTGATCAAGACGTCATTGCCGATTTGCATTTTGTAAATCACTATAATGTAATTCTTAGTTTTGATAAGTTAATCAAAATTAGGGCTCACGAGGGAATAAGAACAATGAGAAAAGAATTAAAACATTGCCGACCAGTCGGGAGTTTATATATATTTATTATTGTTACTTGCAGATGAAATAAAACTAAGGATATAAACTGAAGTCATCTATACTAAATTAAGATTAATTGCAGATATGGCTGTTATGATTGGGCTTCTATTCTCTTCCTTGGACTTGATCTTCACTTCCAAATGTTAGCAAGGCCTCGATAACGATTCTTACCATCTCATATCTATTGGCATCCTTAACAGATCTTGTTTTTCAGGTAACTTAATTTTTCTTTGTTTTCTTGCTTCTACTTTTTTTTTTAGTGTCAATTTGGTATAGAACTCTACAACATCTATTATTTCGGGTAGACTATATCTGAAGCACCATATATATTTTTAACTATATAGTATAATATATCATTGCTGGCAGTCTTTAATTTACTCTTTATTATTTACAGATGTCTAAAAGATAAAAGAAAAAAAGAAAAGAAAAAAAATGTAAGAATCCAGTCAGGCTTATTAGATATGAACCAATTAAGACACGCATGAAAGCCCACATGAATCATTTAAACCCAGCGTAGCGTAAAGTCTTGTTGAAATTAATGCTTTTGATACATTGTGGGTGTTAAGTTACTATTTTTGTTAAAGAGATCTGCGAATCAGATTTTGTCCCATGCTAATTAGTTGGGGTGTCAATAGAATTCAGATCCTCCCCGGTACCGTAATAGAGAATCTTTTAGACTTATTGGATCTGGATCGTTCTTTTTAACTTGGCACGAATCTCAAACCATAAAGTAAAGGGAATCTTCTACAATATTGTAGAGGATACTCACTAGTGGAAAAACTGGAATTAGGATCCGCCTATATGGATTGGTTATATTAAACCACCAATACTAATACCTATTTGGATCGGTTTTTTTGAAAAAATCGATCCTAAAAAGTATCCAGATTGGCATTTTTAGTGAACTGATCCTAAAAACTATTCAGATCGGCATTTTTAGTGAACCGATCCTAATGTAGTCACCATCAGGATCGATTATTTATAATAACCGATCCTGATACTATCAGGATCGGTTAATATAAATAATCGATCCTAATGTAGTGTAGTATTAGGACTGGTTATTTCGAAATAACCGATCCTAATAGTATTAGGATCAGTCATTTTTGAACCGATACTAATACTATTAGGATCAGTTATTTCGAAATAATCGATCCTGATTCTTTTTAGGATTGGTTTTTCATATTAACCGATCCTAATAACTCCCTATATAACCTGTCTAGGGTTCTTATTTTTATTTCGCGCTTCTCATTTTTAACTTAGCGAAAATCAAACCCGCCTCTCAACTCCTCCGTCTCAGTCTCTCCCTCTTCTAGGGTTCTTATTTTCATTTCGTGCATCTCATTTTCAACTTAGCGAAAATCAAACCCGCCTCTCAACTCCTCTGTCTCTCTCTCTGTCTCAGTCTTTCCCTCTCCTCCGTGTCTCTCTCTCTCTCTGTCTCCGGCGCCTCTCAACTTAGCGATCTCTGTCTTTCTCTTTGTCTCGATCAAGTCAAAAAAAGGCGCTGACAAGGATGTGCCATCCATCTCTTCCAAGTTCAAACAATTGGCTTGATGGACAAGGTTAAATTCGTTTTTACATCTATGTTATCCCTGTATTAATTTATGCTGATTTATGTTTCAATTATCATTATGTCTGAATTTATATTTTTTATGGTTTCAACGATGCTGATTTATTGTACTTCATGAATTTTATTTTGAGTTTCAGGCATTTTATTTTGTGTTTGCACCAAATTTCTTCTACTATTGTACTTCTTTTTGTGTTTCATGAATTTATATTTTTTTATGGTTTTAAGGATGCTGATTTATTGTACTTCATGCATTTTATTTTGCTTTAATCACCAAATTTCTTCTACTATTGTACTTCTTTTTGTGTTTCATGAATTTTATTTTGTGTTCTTAATTGGTTTTGAGCTCCAATAAATCAATGGTAAATAAATAAAAAATTTATACTGGCTAGCAAATATATATGGAAGTTGGCTAAATAAAAAAAAAAAAATTTAGATTCAATATAATATCAGGATCGGTTATTTTGAAAAACCCGATCCTAATAGTTGATCATTAGAATCGGTTATTTTAAATAACCGATCCTAATAGTAGTGATCATTAGAAGCATTTAACTCCCAGATCATGTGTATCCTTGATTCAATATGTGGGCTTTCCTTCACGCCTACAAACACCGACTGTACTGAGAAAGCCCCTGTTGCTGTTAACCTCCATCCGACGTTGTCCTATGTTGTGTGCCCGCTCGCCCCCACTCTGTACCTTTCCAGTTTCATATCCATCTGCCTTAATTCTGGATAGATAATGGATGAGGGGTTTAATTTAGATGAGCATGAACCCTCTGTTTTTTTTTTTTTTTTTTCAAGAGTAGAATATCTCATTTAATTGAGTAATATAATATACTAATGTAGGAAGTATTTGTACATTTGTAATTAATTAATTTTTTATCAATGCAAAACAGTAGGCTGGCAATTGCCAACCTACCATCAAAAATAGTATTTGAGAATGGCCATAAGAGAGTACTTAGACTAAGGATCGTATTACTATATTATACTTGACGCAATAGTGTCATGTGAGGAGTCGCTTGATTCATGGTTGGGTTCACGAGCTATGAACCAACTTAATGCCCCAACAACAGAGTAACCTAATGGATGCTCTTGATCTTTGACCGAAACATAATAGTGCAAACTACAATCCTTAACTGAACCCCCTTTTTTTTTTAAAAGAAAAAAAAAAGTTCTTTTTTTGAAATAATAGAAAATCAATTATCCATAATAGAAAAAATTGATTTTTTTTTATATAAAAAATTGTATTTTTTTGTAAGATTGCCTAATCTTTATGTTTGTTTTGAACAGCTCACGAATGAATGAGTAAATAATAATTATATTTGAAGCTGATTAACTGAGCATGGCCGAGGCAGCCATTCTTGCGGCCCTCAAGATCCTGGGCGAGATCTTGGCTAAAGAAGTAGGGAACCTAGCAATCTCAAATATTTCAGAGCTTTGCTCAACTTACACAAAACTCGAAGTGAACATGAACAACATTAGTGGTGAACTTCGGGTGATGAAAGGATTTGTTAATGAGATAGAAACAGACCATCCGAGCAATATGTCTCATGTAGCTTGGATAAAAGAGATACAAAAGTTAGCAAATCATATTGAAGATATCGTGGTTGAATTTGCATACCTAATTGGTAACAAAAAGTTTGATCGAATATCATTTAATGTGGCAAAGTTTTTTAGAAAGCCCAACTTATTGGTAAACTTTAAACGAATTTCCTTTCAACTGCTCGAAGCAGAGAAAACCCTTAAGCATCTTGCAGAAATGAAAGAGCGATGGGTGCCTACTACAAATGTCAGAATTGGCAAGAACTTAGACTACTCAAATAGATACTCACACAATGTGGCCGTCCCCGCACATTTCATAGATGAAGATCATCTTGTGGGCATCAAAGAAAATAGGGTGACATTAACAGAGTGGCTAAATCTTGAGGACCCGCAACTATATGTTATATCTGTTTGGGGAATGGGTGGTGTAGGGAAAACTACATTGGTTACCAATGTTTTCAAGAGAGAAAGAAAAAACTTTGATTGTCATGCATGGGTTTCCATATCCCAATCATATACCATTGAAAATATTCTACGGAATATAATTACTGAAATTAGTAAGCATGAGCAAAACCTTCGTATAGAAACAACTAACATGGATCTTAGAGGATTGAAAGAAAATTTAAGGGATATCTTGAAAGAAATGAAATATGTGATTGTCTTAGATGATATGTGGGATCCAAAAGTATTTTTGGATATAAGCGACACATTTGTTGATAACCATCGAGGTAGTCGAATTATAATTACTAGCAGAATAGCTGAGGTAGTTAACATTGCTTTAGAAAGAAATAGGTTAGAACTAAAACCTTTGTTAGAAAATGAATCATGGGACTTGTTTTGTAGAAAGGCTTTTCATCTTGAACAAAACCATGAATGTCCTCCTCCCCTAGAAAAATTGGCAAGGAAGATAGTTTTTAAGTGTGATGGCTTACCACTAGCTCTTGTTTCCATAGGTGTCATGTTATCCTTATTCGAGAAGACAGAGTCTGAATGGAGACGATTATTTGATCAACTGAACTGGCAAATAGACAACAACCCAAGTTTGGGTCCATTGAAAAATATTCTAAATCTCAGTTTTAACTATCTTCCAAGGTATCTAAAGAATTGCTTTATGTATTGTGGTTTATTTCCTGAAGATTCTCTGCTTGCAAGAAAAAAACTTATAAGGCTTTGGATAGCTGAGGGTTTCATAGAACAAAAGGGAACTAGCACACTAGAAGAGGTGGCAGAGGGTTATCTCATGGACCTCATACATCGCAGCATGTTACAAGTGGTAAGAAAAAATTATTCTGGAAGGGTGAAGAGGTGCCAAATGCATGATACATTGAGAGAGATAGCCATCTCTTTATGCAGAAAAGAAAATTTTGGATTGTTACATGAGGATAACATGTCAGAAAATATCGATAGTTCAACTCGTCGGCTCTCAATGATCAAACTAAAGGAGAAGATCAAGCATGATGGTTATCTACGAAAACTCAGAACGTTTCTGTCAGTTGACAATGATGTACTCTCATCTCCTTTGCTATCCATAATTTTTGACAAGTCAAGATATCTTACTGTTTTGGATTTAGAAGGCTTGCCAATTGAAATGGTTCCAAATGCAATTGGAGATCTGTTCAATCTCCACTACTTGGGTTTGAGAAGAACAAAGGTGAAATTTTTACCAAAATCTATTAAGAAACTTCAGAACTTGCAAACACTAGATCTCTGGTGTTCCAAAATACAAAAGCTACCAGATGGCATATCAGAGCTAAAAAAGTTACGCCATCTCTTTGCTGAGGTAGTGGTTGATCCTACATATAGTACATTTCATTCTATTATTGGAATCTCTTTACCTAAGGGCATGTTTTACCTAAAAGAGGTCCAGACTATACAAGCATTAGAATCAAATGCCATTGCTGTAAAAGAATTAGGCAATTTAACTCAAGTAAGAAGCTTTCGAATAGGGAATGTGAAAGAAAATCACTCAGCAGATTTATGCAGATCATTATCAAAGATGAATTTACTTTCCCACTTATCTATCAATGCAAGTGATGAGAAAGAGATTCTCCAATTGGAAGGCCTGAATCTCCCACAACTTCAGAAATTAGAGCTCTATGGGCTATTGAAAGAACAGATGGTTGAATCCCCTTTGTTCCAATTTTCAGGAGAAAGCATTCAGAGTCTAATTCTTAGTTGGTCTCAACTACAACATGATCCTCTGCCATCTCTTTCCCATTGTCGAAACCTTACTTTCTTGTACCTAAGAAGCGCATATGTAGGACACCAACTAACATTTCAGGCAGGGTGGTTCCCTAAATTGAAGTGTTTGATGTTGGGACTAATGCCTAATCTGATTCAAATGGAGATGGAGCAAGGCACCATGGTGAGCCTTGAAGAGCTTTACCTTTGGGAATTGGAACAACTAGTGGATGTCCCAGTGGGTATGAAGCACCTTGTTTCCCTTAAGATGATGTTCTGCACAGAAATGCTCGTTGATTTTGGGGGTTTAGCTAAAGGAAACCACCTACTATTTCATTTTACATGTGTTGTTCGCTAGCTCGTAGCCAGTAACACACTCTTCTTAATTAATTTGACTGAAAGGTATGCCTGCACTTAATTTTCTCCAACTTTTATTATAAAATTTGTTCTTATAATTTATTTTTGTTTGCCAACAAAAATTTGAGGATTTGCATTAGTTGTTACTGTGTCAAAATGTATAAAAAGCTTGATGTGTCCTTATTTGCTTATTTATTATTTAGAAAAAGACCAATTGCAATTCCACCATTTGTCTGAAGTTTATTTTTTATATTTTTTCCAATCTTAAATTAATTATCGTTATTCAAACGAGGGGTTTCCTAGCTAGGAAATTGGTTTAGTGTGTGCATATTTTGAAAATCAGTATGAAATAACTATTGATTTACATTTTGATCAAGTTTTCTTCAATAGAGAAAATATTAAATTCATTTTATATTGCAGGTCATTTGAATTACAGGCAGCATTAATAATCAGAGAGCATTTTTGTTGGAAGGTGGTTGTTAGATAATGAATAATTTTTTGGTTGTGTTGTTCCATCCAATATGGATTGATATGAAGTTGAGCCTCAGTTCTTTGAACTGCTTGTTTAGAGGGGGGAAAAAAAATGTGTTTTGTTAATTATCTGTAGGCCTCATACTACCTTTTGCAACTTTGTGACATCATTTGCAATTCTAAGAGCACTATATCCTGGTATCTCATGACTCACGGAACCTTGTTTGTGTTTAGCTTTGTGTATGATTTTTATTTGAATTTGGATTTGATGATTGTAAGTTTAACTGCATTTCACATGCTATTCGGGTACTTGGTGATAAACATTTGGAACTTTTGGCGATAAAATTCAGTTTGTGTCCTTTTTTATTAAATGGTTCGTCCTGCTACACCCATCATCTTGAAGATGCTATCTTCGAGAGTCGAACCGGCATCTTTTTCATGAAATTGTGCTAAGTTCGCAGTTTGTGTCCTTATAAATAATAATATCTTGTTTACTAATTTTTTTAATTGTTGTTGTTCCTTATTTGGTAATGGTGAGGACAAATTGTATAAACATTGGAACTTTCTTCCAGGGATGAGGAACTTATTGGCCGAAAGGGGAAAAAAAAAAAAAAAACCTATTACAAAGAACTTAATATAACAATGTAGCTCTTGCAGATATGCCCGCAGAGTATGAGAGTAACAAATTATGTTTGCCTCCTAACAAGGGTTTAAAATTTGCTTGAAGTATGGTGCCCATAGTACGCAACAAAACTTTAATAATGTTGTTACCTAATTCTATTTAAGAAACTTTCAGACTCTCACGAGGTGTTGGATGGAATGAAATAAATTGTAATTAACATTGAAAGCACGCTGTACAAAATAACCCTCTAGGATATTTTAGAAATTCTACACTCTGTATTACCGTTGGCACTTGCCAGGGTTCCGAATTTGCATGGAAGAAGTCTATTACTACTTCAATAGAATTTAATTTGACTGAATGCGATTTCCTAAAGTAAATATCTAAGGACGTACCCAGATTAGGTAGTACTCAGTATTCATTTCTGGCATTTTCCTTTCATGCATGACTTACCATCATGATTTCAGTTCTTTCATGGTGTTCAAATGGATAATTTATAAACTATATATATTATTTTCATGGTGTTCAAATGGATAATTTATAAACTATATATATTATTTTAATGAGTGTATGCCAAGTCTATCACTAGAATTTGTGATGTGTTTGGCAGAATTGTGTAGAGAAATAAACTATTTGCTCTCAGAAAACTGACTAATTAAAAATTTAACATTTTTATTTTCCTTACACATATTACATATATATACTTTTTTTAATAAAGAGTAAAATAAGGAATTTATAAAATTAAAGCAAATTTTAATAAAAAAAAATGCAATAAAATTTTCCTCGTGTGTTTTCAAAATATGAGGTATTGTATGTAGCAGTTCATTGCGGGTACCATATATAATATCTTCTACAAGATTTGGGCCAAGTACAATAAAAGGATAATATGGACGGTTGGTTAATGGTTATAGAAGAAAAAATGTGCAAATTTCTTGTGAGGGGCATGCTCCCCAGGTGCATCAATTCCAGTTAATTTTCCATTACGAAATAATGCTTAATTTTGCCTATCTATTTTAATTATCTTCTTGTAATGTGGTATGTCATGTATGGGGTGTTACACGACTCCTTGCCTGGGCCGTTGCCCTCATGCAAATTTTGCATCTGTTCATGTTTCACAAATCACGGGGATTAGTAGAGTAGAAGGATGTTTTTAGTTTCAAACAAAATTTCGTGGCCCTCTGATCAAGACTAGTAGAGCAAGACATGAAATTAAACAAAATTTTGCAATTTTTTAAAGCCAAAATCTGTAAAGTCTTATATCAAACGTGCAAAACTTGTTGAAACAAACTTAGATCTTCAGTAACACACAAAATAAACCAGGTTCAGAGAACTTTGTTTGATCTTGCTACGTGCTAGTTCAAATAATTTATTATTTACATCACTACATATATAAGAAAATATTGAAAATAAGAGGAAACATATAAAGAAAAATAATTTTGTTCACCTAGAAAATTTTGATTACAAATGAAAGTATTAGTTAAGTATAAACTCAAATTTGAATATAAATTTGTACAAGATTTATACATGGAGATGAAATACGAAGACACGACTGGAAATGACAGACGACGTGATCTCCATGTCAGCATTGTTATCAACTCTCAAAAGTCAAAGCAAAAATTAGAGGACCGCATCTTGACTTCTTATAATAACATCAAGTGTGTTTTTAAAAAATAATATAAGAAAGAAAGAATAAAAAAAAATTAAAGCGAGGCTGACCATCCGACAGCTAGCAGAGAAGAAGCATTTAAGGATTTTCTGTTCCCAGTAAAAAAATGCTTCTATGGACCAGTGCGGATGGCATATGCTCTCTAGAGTCTAGACTCCAGGCCAGTTAAATATGGGGTCTGGATCCCCTAAAGTAACCCAATTTTTGGGTTTATATTCGAACCGTCCGATTCGAATCTGAGCCAATCCGGCCGAGGTGGAGCGTAAGGGCCCCTTTTAATCTGACTGCCCCATTCGAATCAGACGGTCAGGATTTAAACTTAAAAAAATTGGGTTACTTTAGGAGATACGAACTCTTATATGTCCCTCTACGGAGAAAAGAAGGAACTAAAGATCCATATATAATTATGGACAAATCGTATTTAAATTTATTTTTAAGCATCCGTGCAGCGGTAATAGAGAATCTGAACTCATCTTACTTGACAGATCAATAATGCTATAATTAATGTTGCTTCGCAAAACGTTCCATTAGCTAGTACTTTGACTTGGAATTTTGATTTTTCAAATATGATATATACGTACCAAATATTATCGAGGGCTAATTTTTATATTCTTTTACCTTTTCTTATTATACTTTTACAGTGGAAAATAATTATTGCTTAATTTTAAAATTAAATGACCAAGCAATCCTAATTCTTACAAGATTGTTAAATATTTTAAATAGATAAAATTTAACTATCGTACAAAATTTCAATACATTATTTTTAGCAAGCTAACTAATTATCTAAATTATTATTAAATACCATATTACAATTGACATTTTAATCCTTGTATAGCAAGCTCAGCTTCGATATTTTTATGATACGTTGAAAAGAAAATTAGGATATTTTTTCAAAAAGATCTTTTGGCATTTTGGACAAAATTGTCCGAATAAAGAATCTCGCCTTTTGCAAAGTAGTTTACAAGAAATAATAGAAAAAATATATGAAAACAATAAATTGAAAACTCTTTTGCCTAGGCATACACGTTATTTCAAAGTCAGCGCTTTCTATTAATTAGACCCAATTCACCTTCTCACATTTCCTCTTCATATCTCCTTCCTTGTCTTTCATTTCTGTTCAATACAACTGTCATACCAAATTCCCAGTTTTGGAGTTTTCTCATCTACACCCTCTGTTTTTTGTTGCTCTCTTCATACACTGAGCCATATATAAGAAAAGGAACAACGGATACACAACAAAGCGTGCAATGGGTTAGCTGCAAGTAAGCATACTCCTTATTTCCCTAAATATTGATTGGTAATTGTCACCCCCCCCCCCCCCCCCCCCCCCCCCCGTCCCGACTTTATATTTAAATAACCAATCCACTAAATTTTTTGATTTAATTTTGTAGGTATTGTTTGTATTTTGGATTTAATTTTAGCTAATTTACTCCAAAAATATGTATATATATTATTTGAAATAAACTTTTACTTCAATTTGTGCATGAGAGAAACTAATAATCATATATATGTTTCAACTTGCCCTACAAGTTTTATAACATTTGAAATTTATGGCTTGCTTGAGATTGACAAAACTTGTTATTAATATAATATAATGTGTTTTTTAATGTAAAAATGTAAAATTTCCAAAAGCTTATTTTAAAATACATGAAAAAAGGTAAGTAAATTAATGAAATATAATCTAAGAAAAAAAATAGTAATTATTTTACACTTTAGTTATTTAAGATAGTTTGAAAATAAATATAAGAAAGTTATAATATTTGATATTTATTTTATAGAGCTTATGCTCAATTCTAGTTTCAATTAGCTTGAATTAATATGATAGTTCCATGGATATTTTGGTCGCGTTCGATCCATATGATTCGGCTTATAATTACATCACGCTACAGATTGAGTCAGTTGGCTCAAACTTTACCCGTGTGCAATTAATGTAGTTATAATTGAGAATTCATGTATCATTTATTCGCAATCAGAAGCCAATTTACAATGTATATCTGGTTTAATCAAGATTAGTTGATTATTTTCTTAAATTCTTTCAGGGTATTTCAAGAAAACTTAAATGCAAAATATTCATGCTGCCAAGTTGATTGAGTAGTCGGTAGAATCGGACAATAACTTGTTTAATTTGACTGTCTCCAGCTCAGGTATGTGTGCACTCACTTTTTAATCTTGAACATTATTTATAAGAATAGCTTATTAAATATTACAGATAACTAGTTAATTATTAAATCGGATAGAAAAATGTTGAATGAAGCAAAAAACTAGCTGATTAATAATATATATAATAACTTCAAATTTATAGGTCATTAATTAAAAATATATTTGTATATATAATAGACAAAATGTCGTATATGTTAAAAAAATATTTCAACATAGATTTCATAATTGAAATTTATTTTGGTGATGGACAAGGAGTGGCAGCCCCGGCTAGAAGGCACTACTTCTTTAGTTCGGTCAAGGAGAGAAGAGAAGGGAGATAGAGGGTTAGTACCAAGGTTGTAAATAGCGATTATAGCGCTATAGCTTTTAAGGTCCGAAAAAGCTTTTGTGTAACTATAGCTAGCTATTTAAAATCATTATAAAAGAAAATTAATTAATAGCTTATAGCTTTTAAGATTCAAAAAAACTATTAACGCATTTATTACGTAGCTATATTTAGCTATTTAGAACCCTGGTTAGTACCATATTCATATTTGAAACTTTCAAAATGATTTGGATAAAGAGAGAGAGAAAGCTCTACTTGAGCATATAAAGGCATGAGATTCAAATAATGTGTAATTACCATCATATCGTTTTAATCAACGAATGAGATGTCATATTGAAAAGACACTATGATAACTTTACATGAGCACGGTCTAGTAGACAATTAGTGTATCCAAAAAGAAAAAACCCAATTAGACTCAATATTGACAAATTCAATTACGTCCCTCCTAAGCAAAGTCATTCTCACTAAAAATGTTGATCAAGTCAACATTTCTCTCATCTATTTAATGAAACCCGAGTTTATCACGTTTTACCATGGTTAAATTAACTTCCTTGAAATAGGCATAATTTTGAATTTCAGTCCAAATCACACGTTCCACATATTGATGCGCTCATCTACTAGTCCTCTATTATTTGACACAATCCAATTAGCTGTGACCGGAATTCCGTTTTTTATTTCTCATATCTCCGTCGTTGAAGCTAGCTCTCTTGTTTATATTATATCTCCAGGTAGTTTTTCTCGTGTAGTCTTCCAGTCTCCAACTGAACAAACAGGGAAGTACAACTAATTAGTATCTCTCTTGTTTATATTAATTGAACCTCTAGCTAGTTTTTCAAGTGTGGTCTTCTAGCGTCCCACTGAAGAAACAGGAAGTACAATTAACTTACATAATTCATCTGATATACATTGCTGGTGATATACGGCATGGGATTTCATGAGTATCGGAATCGACAAAGTAATTTATGAAACCCATACTCTGTTGGTATGTATTGGAAATTTAATGAAAAGAATGTTCGGTTCTACCGTAAAAATAGTTGTGGAAAATCCTAATTTATTTTTTAAAATGTGTGTGTGTGTTTGTGTATATATATATTAAAATTTATTAAACCCCTACATAATTCTTGAAATATAAACTATTTTATTTGTTGAATTTACTTTTAAATCTTGTGCAATTCAAATCTGAAATCCATGAAGGATTTTGATATGTCATACAATTAATTAAGCTACTTCGGCTAGTGGAGAACCAGCAATCAGGAACGTTCAAAAACATATAGCATAAAATAATTATATTCACTCGTATTATGTATATATTATTTTATTCAAAAGTTTTTTTTACTAAAGTATCTTATATATATATATGATTCGAAAACGATCCAAAATTTGCTACCATTATGAATATGGATGCACACTTGGATCCTCAAATTCTAATCTAATATCATTCGTAAGTGAATCTTAAATAATGTTTAATGAAATCACATGCATATGGACTACGCGAGAATCTGATCCGAATCCTAATCCTAATCTGATTCATTACCAGCCCTAGTGAGAGCACCCATATAACAAAATACTATAACACAATCCCAGTAATACTGGACACTAGAAAAGTGCTTAAATTGCATAAGATATTTCGAGTTACATTTTTGGTAGTAACATATAAGTTACTTGTATACCGAAGTCTGAGATGAACTTCAATGTAATTAATACCGTAGACAAGCTTGACAAGAAGTCTGTGATGAACTTCAATGCAAGTTATCAGATCCATTAGCATGCATCTGCAAATTTGATAATTCATGTCCTTGTAATACTTGAATTTCTATTTTTCAAGCAAGACAAAAAAAGCCCTTAATTTAACTTGATTGGGAACATAAAATATGTCCTAGTTTATTTCAAAGTAACAGCAAAACACAAAGCCCATTACGACAATAATGTTACAAATTAATTAATCCCAAAAAAAACTGTCATCTGAATATTAATTAGTTATTAATCAGTAGACTCAGGGAGGGTGTCAACAAGCAATTTAACAAAAATTATATTTTGATGATACATTGGCCCATATTTTAGTTTAATTAAATTATTTTGTTCATTAATTATGTGAGTAAAGACTTTCAAGTTAATGATTCTATTCGACTACTTTTTTTCTCTGAATGCGATTCACTTCTGTATGTTAAGCTATGTACAAGATTTGTTAATAAATATTTCTCCAAAAAAATTGAGCGGATTATTTTTAATTAAAGCCTCCATGTACGCCAACTAGTGTGTTGTTGTGTCTATGTATGGCTTAATTATATGCATAGAAGTGTAATTCAAACCCTCATAAACCTGGCATGCTAGACTCATTCATGAGTGAATTTTGTCAATAGAAGTTTTACTGCATGGCCTTACCATTTTTTCTACTTACAACAGATCAAAAAATTGTGCATCATATATGAAGTAGTAGTTAAAGCTAGTTACCGTAACGCGTAAAGATTGAGAACCATGGCTGAGGCTGCTATTCTTGCCGCACTCAAGGTCATTGGACATGTGCTGGCCAGCGAATTAGTGAAGCTAGCAGTCTCACAGACTTCCAATATTGGTACCACTTTCACAGACCTCAAAGCAAGCATCAACAACATCAGTCGAGAACTCAGGGTGATGAAAGGGTACCTTAATGATATAGATTATGAGGATAGTGAATCTCATGCAGCCTGGGTAAAAGAGGTACAAAATTCAGCAAACAATATTGAAGATATAGTGTCTGAATTTGCATACATAGTTGGTAGCAAGAAATTTGACGAAAAATTGTTCTATGTGAGAACAATGGCAAAAAAGCCAAAAGTGTTCATTGCGTTGAAACGAATTGCTTCTGAACTGTCAGAAGTGGAGAAAAGTCTTAGGCATCTTGCAGAATTAAAAGATCGATGGGTGACAAAAAAAACCAACACAATTCGCAAGAACTTAGACTACTCAAATGAATATTCATATAATGCAGCCATCTCTGCTCTTTTCATTGATGAAGATAAAATTGTGGGCATCGAACAAAATAGACAGGTGATAACAAACTGGGTAATTTGTGAGAAGCCACAACTCTCTAAAATATCAATTTGGGGAATGGGTGGTGTTGGAAAAACTACATTGATTACCAATGTTTTCAAGAGGCTAAGAAAAACCTTCAATTGTCATGCATGGGTTTCTATATCTCAATCATATACGATTGAAAATATTCTACGAAATATAATCTTTGAAATGTGTAAGCATGAGCATAATGATCCTATAGACACAACTAATATGGATCTTAGAGGATTGAAAGAAAATTTAGCAAAACTCTTGAAAGACATGAAATATTTGATTGTCTTAGATGATATGTGGGATCCAAATGCATTTCTGGATATAAGTGACACGTTTATTGATAACCATCAAGGTAGCCGAATTGTAATTACTAGCAAAATAGCAGAGGTAGCTAACCTTGCTCCAGAATGCAATAGGCTACAACTAAAACCTTTGTCAGGAAATGAATCGTGGGATTTGTTTTGTATTAAGGCTTTTCATTTTGAAAAAAAGTATGAATGTCCTACTCCCCTAGAAAAGTGGGCAAAGAAGATTGTTTCAAAGTGTGATGGCTTGCCTCTGGCTCTTGTCTCCTTAGGTGGCGTATTGTCATTGGTTGATAAGACAGAATCCGAATGGAAGAGGATATATGATCAACTTAGTTGGGAGCTAGACAACAACCCAGGCTTGGGTCCATTGAAGAATATTATAATGCTAAGCTTCCAGTGCCTTCCAAGGTACCTAAAAAATTGCTTTTTATATTGTGGTTTATTTAAGGAAGATTCTCTGCTTACAAGAAAAAAACTTATAAGGTTTTGGGTAGCTGAAGGCTTTATTGAACAAAAGGGAAGAAGGACATTAGAAGAGGTGGCAGAGGGATACCTCCTGGAGCTCATACATCGCAGCATGTTACAAGTGGTAAAAAAAAATTCATCGGGTAGGGTGAAGAGATGTCGAATGCATGAATCATTGAGAGAAGTGGCCATCCGTTTAAGTAGGAAAGAAAACTTTGAATGGCTGAAAAAGAATAGCAGGACAGTAAATTTCAACAATTCTACTCGTCGGCTCTCAATAGTAAAACTAAGAGAGGAGATAAGCCAAGATGTTTGTTTTCCACAACTCAGAACTTTTATGTCATTTGATCCTACAGTACCCTCATCTCTTTGGATAACTTTGATTTTGGACAAGTCAAGATATCTTACTGTTTTGAATTTAGAAGGCCATCTGATCAAAACCGTACCGGATGCAATTGGGAAATTGTTCAATCTTCGTTACCTCGGTCTGAGGGGCACAAAGGTGAAATTATTACCAAAATCCATTGAAAAACTTAGCGATTTGCAAACATTGGATCTCATGGATTCTCAAATACAAAAACTACCTGATGGCATAGTAAAGCTAAAAAAATTGCGTCATCTCTTTGCTCAGGTACGGGTTGATCCCACATATAGATCATTTCGAGCTCTTACTGGAATCTCTTTGCCTAAGAGCATAGTTTACCTGAAAGAGTTGCAAACTCTTCAGGCCTTGGAATCAAATGCTATTATTGTGCGAGAATTGGAAAATTTAACTCAGTTGAGAAGCTTTCGAATACTGAATGTGAAAGAAAACCACTCAGCAGAGCTATGCAGATCAATATCAAAGATGAGCTCCCTTTCCTACTTATCTATCTATGCAAGCAATGAAAATTATCTACTTGAATTAGAAGGTCTGAAATTCCCACCACAACTTCAGAAGTTAACTCTGTTTGGGCATCTGAAAGAACAGATGCTAAAATCACCTTTGTTCCAAAATTCTGGCGAAGGTATTCAGACGCTAAGGCTTGGATGGTCTCAACTACAAGAAGATCCCCTGCCATCTCTTTCGCATTTGAAAAACCTCACATGGTTGAACCTTCAAAAAGCATATAATGGCACAAAACTAAATTTTAAAACCGAGTGGTTCCCGAAACTAAAGTATCTGTCATTGAGGCAAATGCCTAATCTGGTTCAAGTGGAGTTGGAGAAGGGCACCATGGTGATCCTTGAAACGTTTCAGCTATGGGAGCTGGAACATCTAGTGGAAATCCCCAAGGGCATTGAGCACCTCAGAAAACTCAAGTGGATGGTCTGCAAATACATGCCTGCTGATTTTGTAAATTTGGCTAGTGAAATCCAGCAACAATTTGATTTCAGATGTGATGTTGTCCAGCCGGCAGCTGGGATCTCATAAATAAGGTTTGCCTGCATGTACTATCATTATTTATTTTGCATTCTGGAACTTATATTTCCAATATCTGAGTTCGGCACTTAGAAGAAAGATTATGAATTAGCACCAACTACGTACCCAAGTGCTAAAATGCAAAAAAAAATAAAAAATTGTGCAAATATTTTTCTTTAGTTTGTTCCTTAATTAAGAACAATTTGAGGGTTGCACCAATTATGGATGTGTCAAAAAGCATACAAATATTGTTGTCCTTATCATTTTCATTTTCTTTTGAAACTGAACTAGTGTTGTTTTTTTATGATTGTGACGATTCTACTTATGTATGTTCAAATGTTGCCAATTTTTTTCATTGTGAGTAGTTTATGTAATGAGATTACAAGAGCTTGTGAAACAACAAAATAACTGCTTCTGTTTTATTCAAAATCTATGTTGTATTACATGTAATGAATAAATTTTAAATTGTCACGGATAATTAATTTAAAACTATCATGATCTATATATACTCTTGCCACAAATATGTTTTAAATTGTTTTTCAGTTTTGAATAAACTTGAAAGTAGTTATAAGACATATTGCAATTCCACCATCTCTTTTCTCAGAAGTTTACCTTTATGTATTTTTCCAACAATTAATTAGTTAATTAAGGTTATTCTCGTGATTCCCTAGGTTAGAAATTGATTTATTGGGTATTATTAAATAATCGGTATAAAACAACTACAGTTTTACATTTATTTTTTAAGTTTCTTTAAACTCTTCAATTGAGAAAATATGCACTCCATTTCATATCGCAGGCCTTTTAGACATTTGAATTACAGGCAGCATCAATCAACGCGGAGCATTTTGTTTTAAAATGTTGTTATGATGTAATGAATAATCTTTCAGTTGTGTGTTTTTCCTTCCAGTTTGGATCAAAATAAAGTTAAGCCTCAGTTCCTTGTAGTGCTATTTATGACAAAAGTATGTGAGTTGCTAATATGTAGACCTCATACTACCTTAGCAACATGGCATATAATTTGCAACTCTAAGCGCACTATCCTGGAAATTCATGACTCAAGGAATCTTGTTTTGTGTTTGCTTTGTGTATTATTTTTATTTGGAATTGTATTTGATGATTGTAAATTTAACTGCCAAGTTCTGTGCATGCTATTGGGGTGCTTGACCTCATGACGATAAATTTAGTTCAGTGACCTTATAAATAATCACTTCTCATTTATTGATATTTTTATTATTGTTGTATTTTTTGTTGTTGTTATTGTTATTGTTGTTGTTGTTGTTGTTGTAATTGCGAGGATTTGTTGTTGTATAAAAATGACAAAAAATCATAGCAGCATCATAGAAAAGAGAATCAAACGAACATAGAGATTTTAACGTGGTATCGCCTATAGCGCACTCCACGACACACACACCCTCTCAATATTTTATTTCATCTCAAATAGGTTTTGTTACAACACACATAACACTTGAAAAATAATAGTGTTCTCTCTTAATTTTCTGTCTAAACTTTAGAGAGACAAAGCTTATATGCCCTCATAGGAGCTGTACACGCGTACAATCAGGAAAGAAATCATATGCATACAATCAGGAAATTAAATAAATCATATGCATACAATCAGGAAATATTTCTTTCCGCTCGCTATATTTGGTAGATCCTATCAAGGCAGCATGGTCTCTTGAATTATCTTCAAGAAATTTTTGGCAGAATCCATCTTCTTAATTTTCTCCTCTAGATTTGGTGTGGCACCGACTACACGTGTCAGCTTGTCATTCCAACAAAAAAACTATTACAATAAACTTCGTAACAACACAGCTCTTGCAAATATTTCCCTCAGAGTCAGAGAAATAACAAGCTCTGTTTGCCCCCTTACCAAGGTCTAAAATTTGCATGAAAGAGTATGATGTCTACTACGCAACATAACTTCAATTAATATTGTTGCCTAATGCTATATAACATTTCCAGATTGGGAAGAAGGGTTAAATGGCAGCAAAGAAATAAATTTTAATTAACTTTGAAATATGTACAAGCTTTTTATTTTTATTTGCTTTGTGTATTATTATTTGAACTTGGATTTGATATTTGCAAGTTTAACAGCCCGTTCACATATACTATGCATGCATCCTATAGTACAGCTTTAATGTAGTTGTAAGCCAAACATCTGTAACTTTGCTGATGATTTCAGTTCATTATCCTAAAAAATAATCATTCATCATTGTTTTTTTTTCCTGTTTGGATTAACTAAGGAGTTTTTGTGCATATAACATGATAACTTTCTAAACTACGATGAGGAAATGAGTGGTTGGAAGGGAAACAAAATTGCAGTGAACTTCATAACAATGTGATTCATAAAAATAAACACTACATTTTTATTTTATAAAAAAAAAAAACAGAGTTCAATAATAAAAACACATTATTATGTTCCTCTTTACTAGGGTTAGAAATCTGCATGATTGAAGTCTAGTTTACATTACCAGGGTTTGAATATTGTTTTCCGGACATAAAAATTCAACAGTTCTTTCACCCCCTGGACTTCCATATGCATGGGAAATAGGATCTCCAAATTATATAGGAGAAGGAAACAATATTGGAGGTCCTCTAATTTTTTATTAGAAGTTATTGTTTTTCCCCTTGTTCGATCACCAATAACTTGACAAAACAGAATATTGACTCACCAAGTATACTTATTTTTGGGTTTAGGGTGGTTAGCAATCCAACAACAGAATATTGACGCATGATAACTTGAGAAAAAGAGGATGCAGAATTGTCAGTCAATGCACCCTTTGCAAGGTAGATCTAGAAACAGTTAATCACCTATTACAAGTGTACATTCACAATACAACTATTTCATGAACTAAAAAATCAGGAGCCATCCAATGCAAGGCCGGCATTCCCAATAATCGACATCGCAGATACAGACAGCATTGGAGCACTCATAAAAAAGGTACAAACTACAGTAGATTCCGGAAATTTAGTGGAAATCTAAGCCAACCAACACAAACATAGATCCTTAATGGTCATCCTTGTACCAAATTGCATGCCCAGGAATGAACTTATGGGATACCTCTCCTACTGGATTGCAATAAACCGGTCCAGTTTATGTTTGTTAGTCAAACTAAAACCTTTAGGATGATGTCCTTATGCGTGGGTGTGGGTTTCTCTTTTTGTGTTTCGGTGTGTGTGTGTTGTGGTTTGCGAGTCGGTGGGTCAACTCGATCCAGTCAAAGTCACTGAGGGACAAGATCTAAGGAGGGAACTCGACAACTAGCTACCAGTTAAGTAACGTTACAAACATCACAAACCAATACCAGACTAGCTACATGTAGCACCTTAATCCTTGTATAATAAATCAGCTTCAGTAACGTTGGCACCAGATCATAGTCATTCTTGCAAGGTTGTGAATAGAAGGAAAAATCGGCCGATTCAGACCGGGATCGGCCGAGTCGGATCGGAATCGGCCGTCGGCGATCCGGTTTTATTCAAAATGTGAAAGAAATTCTCCAATTGGAAGGCTTGAATCTCCCACAACTTCAGAAGTTAAATCTCAAAGGGCAACTGAAAGAAACTATTCTTGAATCACCTTTATATATTCAAAATGTCTGGGGATAGTATGCAAACGCTATGGCTTGGATGGTCTCAACTCCAAAATGATCCTCTACAATCTCTTTCCCATTGCATAAACCTTACGTACTTGAACCTCCAAAGAGCATATGAAGGACAACAACTAAATTTTAAGGCAGGATGGTTTCCTAAATTGAAGAGTATGGAATTGCGACTAATGCCTAATCTGATTCAAGTGGAGATGGAACAGGGCACCATGGCGAGCCTTGAAGAGGTTTACCTTTGGGAACTGGAACAGCTAGTGGTGGTTCCAAGGGGTATGAAACACCTCGCTTCTCTCAAGAGAATGAGCTGCATAAATATGCCCGTTGATTTTGGGGGTTTAGCTATGGGAACCCACCGACTGTTTCATTTCACCTGTCATGTCCGCTCATGGCAACCAACTCAATAATTTGAGTGCGATCGAGGTATGCCTTTACTTATTTTTTTTTTTCATTTTGCATTCTGAAACTTGTGTGTGTAATTTTTTAGTCCATCATTGCAAAAAAAATTGAGGAATTGTATAAATTATTGATGTGTCAAAATGCATAAAAAGATTGTTCTGTCCTTATTTTTTTTATTTGCTTATGAAACTGAACTACAGTTACTTTATTATGATTGTTACGATTCTACTTATTTATTCACTATTTGTTTTTGTTTTTTTGTTCCTGCTTGCAAGATCTATTCCTTTGACCACCGTCACCGATTAATTGGCCATGACGGCCGTTTTTTACAATATTGATATAATAGTAATATAATAATAGTAATAATAGTAATAATAATAATGATAGTAATAATAGTAATAAGGATCAAGTTACACCGTTTATTTTGACACATCTTTGACACTGTTTTTGTTCCGTTGGATCTGCTTGGAAAATCGCACGGATCGAACCCTGGATCAGCGAAAATTTTGGCTGGAATCATCATCCAGTCACTGGAGGTGTCCAGTCCTTAACCCAGAGCAATTTTCTCAACTCCCTCAGGCCTCAGTCCCTCTCCTGGAACATGAAAAAGAAAAGAAAACCTCAAACGCCCAACCCCCTCTCTCGCTGGAGCATCGTTGCTCTCCTCTACCCTGAAAGAAAATCACTCGGTCACAAAACGCATAATTTCGACCCCCTTGCCGAGCGATCGCTCTGGTCGAGAGTGATAGTCGGCACGCTCTACATCAGGTGGCCTCTTTGTGATATTTTCACTTTACTTCTAATACAAATTTTTGGCAGCTTCCGCCAATCTTTATAAAAAAAAGTATTTTACTTTTCCTTCATTTCACTGTAATGTTTTGCCTCACTCTAATATAATTTAGTTGAATCATTTACATGTTACTTTTGTAGCAGATTACTATTGGTACCGATGATGTGTACAAGCAGCCAAGGCTGTTAAGATGTATGGAGGTAAAATCACGCGTGAACCTAGTTCGTTGCCCATCATAAACACTAAGATTACTACTTGTGTGGACCCAGAAGGTTGGAAAACTGTAAGTTTGAACAACTCGTTTCTCTTTTTTTTTTGAATATACTTTTTATTGCATACGAGCTGTGTGGGTTAGCTTATTTTTTTTTTTCATTTTTTTCACATGCTCCCTTACCTTGAAAAGTTACTGACAAGCTTGAAAAGCTAGCACAATCAATTCATGGGCAAAGTGTATCAGAAACATTAGTGATTTGACTCGTTTCTTATCTGAAAGTTAAAATGTGTCAAGTGAAATTTACAGCGGGGTAGTAATTGTACCAAATTAGAACTTCCTGTGGAATTGCAGGCATTACCCAAAAATATAAGAAGCTTGACTCTGTGCACAAACTGTCTGAAAGTTTGTTCCTGATACGAAATTTCAGTTTAATCCCAGGTCATTTGTTTTTATTTCATTTTGACTTTTTTATTTTTGTGTTAGGTGTTTGTTGACAACATAGATTTTGCAAAGGAACTGGAGTAAGCAAACAAATTGGAAGAGCATCACATACCTTTTATTGGAGACAATAAATTGCCAGGGGTATAGTCGTCCTTTGTTGTTGTAAGAGAAAGTAGCAGATCAGCACGTAAGTAGATTTGTAGATAGGTTTAATTGTTCTCTTTTGGCATATGAATTGTTCAGATTCTTTGAATTAACCAGATATTATCATAAAGAGTAGCAGTATGTACATTAAGCCCGACATATATTTCAATTTTGTATCAATACATGGTACTCACATCAAACAGCAGCATCGGTCGATGACAGTAAATGTCACGCCTTGTGGCAGCAGGTGTTTGGACCTTGTGGTGTGAGTGAAATAGACATTTTTTTTTCAAATTAAAGCAAGAAATTTCTGGACAATATTATGCCGGGATTGCTGGTACGGAAGACAGCAGCGCAAGTGCGTTAGTGGATAGTGCTGTTATGAGCATTAGAAACAGCGAAGCATAGGATATTGTTTTTATAATTTCTTTCTAGGTGCCTTAGTGATGTTGTAAGCATATTACTCTTTAGGATATGGATTCTTTTGACATGTAATTTTTCAATTTGAAATATGTGAAATGAGACACCTGTAATAGTAATTTGAATTTACATTGATTGATGCATATTTGAATCCAAAGTGAAAGCAAGATTGTATATTCAACAAATATTTGAAGTCCTAATCATGCTCAATACTTATTTGCTTAACAGCTAGTATAATTCAACTAGTTTTGATTCCTGAAATCAGTAGTTGAACATTATTTTCAATATTTTGGGAATAATGGATTTTTAGTGTTTATTTGATGTGTTGGTATATATTCAACTTATCATTTATTATTAGTAGTATATCAAAGTAGTGCTAATGGTAATTTCGCAAAAGCAACACTTGGGTTGTTCCCTGCTTTCAATCGGCTAAAATAAAAGCATCACTTAGTGATAAAATTTCTAGAAAACATTATGTTGTCGTTAAAACAATAACATTTTTTATTTCAAGTATCGAGCATTGGTAGCAACACTGGTACAACAACCCTTCAAATATTAACAATATACACAATTTACAAGTATGACAAAAAATAGAAATAGAAATAGATATACTTGCATAGCATCACAAAGACAAATAAGAGTTATTTTCAAGGGGCATTGTTGTCATTAAAATGAAATATCACACTATACACAATTTACATAATTTACAAGCATGACAAAAAATAGAAATAGAAACAGAAATACTTGCATGACATCATAAAGACACATAGGAGTTGTCTTCAACAGGGGCGGAACATAGTGGTGGGAAAAGGGTGCTAAACACCCCCCTATAGTTTGAAAATTTATAGCTTGGTCCATTAAATTTTGTAATTTTTATATGCATTAATATCTTTTAGCCCCCTTCATAAAATGAAATTACACTATATTTGATTTTTCAGCCCCCCAATCTCTATTTTCTAGTTCCGCCCCTGGTCTTCAAGGGGCATTGTTGTCATAAACATAAAATATTACAACACGAACAGCTATTACCACAAATTGATATAAGGAATCTATACAACAACAATCTCCAAAAAATTTAAAGCTCATTATTGTAACTCTTATCAGAATTGTGCTTCTCTCTGCGTAATCTCTCTATAACTTGGTTCAGCAGTGGATCTCCTGGCTTTCTATAGGTCTGATCATCAATTTTTACTCATATGCATCGCTCTGGCTTAGGATAAACTCCTTCAACTAAAATTAGCAGCATGATCATCAATATGTTATTACTTGTTAGAAATGTGAAAGTAAGATTCAATTTAGGTTTACTTGAAGCAAACTATGTACCCAAGAGTAAAGTACTCTTAATGGCAACTATTTCACAATTTCGCTGAATGCACAACAAAAGAAGATAATAGAGAACATTGACTCAATAAATTTAACACTACATTAAAACCTAAGATACCATGCTCCAACTATTGAATTTAAAAACATGGTAAGGAAATCTACTCTCCATTGTCCTATAAACAATATCTTCAAACTAGTTCTGCTACAAGAATAAAATTATAGAAAAAAACGAATAGACTAAAAGATAGCAATCAATACCCAGACAATACCGTAGCTGTAGATCTAACTAGTATTTATTAAGCTTGGAAACGAACATCACATGTTTATATCTTAAACCATAGTCCACTGATCTTGAAAGCACAATTTAGATCAAAATTTGATGATAACAATACCCTGCCTTCAACAATCTTAACCATTAACCAGATCTACTCGTATCTACACAAAAAACCCCAAAATTTTGCCAAAAAATTCATAATTTCTCACATAACAAAATAAGGAGAAGATCTCACCTTGTAAGCAATCACAATTCTCGGCCTCCTTCCTCACCACATCCAAGACCGAATCAATCAGCTCAGCTCCCTCGGTGTAATGTCCCTTGGCCCAGTTGTTCCCAGCTCCCGACTGTCCAAAGACGAAGTTGTCAGGCCTAAAGACCTGGCCAAACGGACCGGACCGGACCGAGTCCATCGTGCCAGGTTCTAGATCCATCAACACAGCCCTCGGCACGTACCGACCACCACTGGCCTTATTATAGTACACATTAATGCGCTCAACCTGGAGATCTGAATCGTCAGCGTACTCACCCGTGGGGTCGATGCCGTGCTAGTCACAGATCACCTCCCAAAACTTGGCACTGATCTGGTTCCCGCATTGGCCACCCTGTATGTGGAGAATCTCACGCATCTTGAACTGATTACTGATATTGCAAAAAAATCACATCTGAGTACTGATATTGCAAAAAGATCATATCTAAATTCTTCGTAAGAAACTAGTACATTTACTATAACATTTATGATTAATAACAATAATATAATAAGAACTAGAGAATTGATTACTGGACATCACAAAACTGGAAATAATCTAAACTAAACAAATTGATCACAGTACTGATGTCACACAACTATCAAATTAGATTGTGGATTAAAATCTTAAAAAAAGGTGGAAATATCCAATACAGATACCTATAATTGGCAAAGACTTTGACTTTGAAAATATTCAAATCAGCCCCTTAAAAGGTTTAAATTTTCTCCATCTTAGAACATTACTGGACAAAACCTAAATCGGATACAAGAGAAATCAGACGGAGAAGAGAAGAAGAGAGAACGAGAGAAACAGAGGGGAGGAGGGTGGGAGAGCTTACTAGAGAAATAGAGAGGGAAGTGACCGTACATAGGAGAGACCAAGAAGAGAGACGCAAATCGCGAGAGGAGAGCGGCGGTGCGATGCTGTGCAGCGCTGAGAGAGGAGAGGAGCGGGAGAGGAGAGGCGACATGAGAGGCGATTTGTGATTTAGGGCTGGGTGGAGAGAAATGGCGTGAGAGAGAGCGGTGGGTTGGGGATTTTAACACTGGAGACATCCAGTTAACGGTTAAATGGAGAAGGGCTTTAACTTAATTTACCGATTTTTTTTCATCTCTGGCCGTTGATTAAAGCCCAGATGTGTGGTTCTGATATAGTGTAAAGATGTGTCATATTAAAACCGTGTAAGTGAATCCCGGATTTGGCTACGGTGCTGGGTTGCATAGAGGACTACAGTTAATTCTAACGGTCGATTCAAATTGTTTATCTTATTCTTCATATTAATATGTATTTGGAGACCAAATTTTATATTTTTTGAAAAAAATTTACTATCTTTTTAGATAAGTAGAAAATCACTTGATCTAAAAAATTATGCACCATTCAGATATTTAATTTTCTATCTATTTAAAAAAATAGTAAAAAATTTTCAAAAAATGTAAAACTTGGTTTCCAAACACATATTAATATGGAGAACAAGGTGAACAGTTCGAATCGATCGTTAGGATTTTGAAAAGTCGAATATTAAGTCGTAGCACCGTAGCCCTCTATGCAACCCATAGTACCGTAGCCAAATCCGTGGATCCCTCCTCAAAATAATAGTAGTAGTAATAATAATAATAATAATAATAATAATGCTTTATTAAATTTCAGGCCCATTGGAATATAATATATTTTTATAAGTTATTCGTTACATTTTTATTATGTGATTATTATGCTATAATAATAATATCGATTTATTAAATTTCAGGCCCATTGGAATATAATATATTTTTTAAGTTATTCACTACATTTTTATTATGTGATTATTATGCTATAACTTTGAACTTTTTCCAGAAAATATATAGATTATTTGCCCATAACATTGTACTATTTGTTACTAAAAAACAATAATGATTAAATATTCAATTAAATATTTGAAATAAATTAAATGATATATCAAAATTTTGTAAATATATCCTACTTACATTAAAATAACATATCTATATTTTTTATTTTGATAAGTTATATGTTGGTTGTAATGGGATGTTTTGTTATAAATTTAAAAATCTATATTATTGAATATTTTATGGTAGAAATAGCTACATGACCTCTGGTAAATAAATTTATATCATTTGGCAAAAAATTTAAAATAAAATATTATAAAATAAATTAAAGAAAGATAACAAAATTTGTACTTTGTAAAGTGCCAAATCTAATCCATTCCGAGCTAAATGTCATTTATTTATTTTCATGTGTCTTTTCATGTCTTATTTTTGGAATAAAATTGGTTGGAACACACTATATGCTACCTAGCTATTTCTTAGAATTACTCTTTTATTAGATTGTTAGCGGGAAAGCGGGTTTCAGCTTAGAATAGGATCATAAGGCCCGTCAACTGGCCCAATCCCATCTGGTCATCCCTTGAGAAATCATGTTTGAGAACTTTTGTTTGAGCTTGCAAATATGAATTATGTTATAAATATTATCTTATGTAGATCACTACATACATATATAAGAAAATATCAGATCCATCTCAATTATTTGTTCATTGCAATGAGTGCCATATTAACTTGTCATTTTGTACAAAATAGGAAGAAACACAGAAGAAAATTAATTTTGTCCGTCTAGAAAATTTTCATTACAAAATTAAGTATAAAGTAGGTAAAAATATTAATTAATTATGAACTTAATTTTGAATTCAAGTTTGTAAAAGATCCATCTATATATATTGATGAATATATTAATTGAGAATTAATTAATGTTATCGTCTCTAAGTAGTCGAAATAAAAACGAGAGGACAGCATTTATATATACTTAGGGATGGCAAAAAAGCCCGTTCGGCCCGGCGGCCTGGTCATACCTGCCTGGCCCGCCCATTACCTGGTCAGCCCAGCACTATAATGGGCCAGGTAAGGCCAGGCTTCGAAACAGGGCAGATCAGGCTTGGGATTTTATCAAAGTCCAAAGGCTGCCTGACGGGCCTCTCTTTTATAATATATGTCTTCCAAAAATTTTAGCGTAGCCCAATCCTTTACCCTTACCCAAAAATTTTAGCGCAGCCCAATTAGATTTCAGGCTCTGACTGAGTCTCCTAATTCCTAAATCTAGGTGCTCTTTCTCTCTTTCCGAAAATCAAAAGCTATCTTCTAAACCTAGCCGCTTTTCCTCGATTCCTCCACGGCGGCCACCACAGTCGATCAAAAACCACCGATCTACACGGCTGCGCCTTTCTCCGACAAGCTTCACCATCGATCAAAGAAAAATAAACTCGCTAATCTGGAGTTTATCCGACAAGATTCTCCGACAAGCTTCTCCGACAAGCTTCACCAATCACCACCGATCTGCACGGCTGCGCCTATCTGGAGTCGTTAATTGCAATCAGGTTGATTTTCTAGCTTTGTTACTTTTATATTTTTTTTAGCTTTATTTGCTATATTTTCTGGCACATAAAACTACACTGCAATGAAAGAAAAATAAACTCGCTAAAAGTAAGAACAGGAAATATTAATTTGATATCTGAAACATTAGATGGTTAATAAGGGTGAATTTTTACTTTGATTAGAGGAGATTAATCTTGCCATTTTTTTAGTTATGTGTTTTCAAAATGATAAATATATTTTTTCAATAAACCTTGTACCAGATTTATATTTTGTAGCTACAAAGCATTTTCAATTTCTGGTATTTGCTGATACAATTTTCATGAACTTAATTGTGAAATTTGAATGTTTTTTACCTTGTACTAGATTTATGTTTTTTCAATAAACCTTAGACAGTAAGGCAGTGACTAATTTGAATGAAATTGCTCATCCGTTCTTTTATTTTAGACAGTAAGGCAGTGACTGATTTTGAAATTGCTCATCAGTTCTTTTATTTCCTGCCTTATATAATCATGGTGCATATCTGAATTTTTATTTTTATTAATGTTCAGCAGCAACTGATCAAATACTTCTATTTTGGTAGGAAAAATGGAAACCCCGCAAGATATTGTAATGGAAACTTTGCAAGAACCCACTAATCAAGAGGAAGCAAACTCTTCCCCTAGAGAGGGCTCTGCTGCAACACCGGTAGCAAGTGCTGCAACACCGACACCGACAACAAGTGGGACACCGGCCTCAAGTGCCCCTAATCAGTCTACACTTGTGGATACCTCTAAACTAAAATCTGATGTGTGGGGCCATATGACAAAGAAGAAAATTGATGGACAATACAAGGCGGTGTACAATTCTTGTGGTGAAAAACTTGCAGCAAACTCAAACAGTGGTACACGACACCTCAAATCTCACATAGAATCTTGTTTAAGGAAAAAACAACAAACATTCCCTGTAGCTTTCCAAAAAATGTTAGTTACTAAAAAAATAGAGGGGAAAACTACCATAGCAAATTGCACTTTTGATCAAGAAGCATGTAGAAGAACACTTGTGGAGATGGTAGTGTTGCACGAGCACCCTCTCTCAATTGTTGACCAAGTGGGATTCAAGGCTTTTGTCAACACCTTGCAGCCATTATTCAATTGTCCAACCCGTAATACTGTGAGAAGTGATGGTTTAAAACTACACAAGGAACGAATGAAGAAGACTATGGCCCTATCGGAGAGCAATCAAGGGAGAGTGGCTATTACAACCGACATGTGGACGGCAGACAACCAAAAGAAATCCTATATGGCGGTGACGGCACATTTTGTAGATGATTCATGGAATCTACAACAACGTCTATTAAGGTACATAAATTTTATTAGCTGCTGAAATTTAAATTTCATTAGGTTTATTAGCTGCTACAATGCATAGTTAGCTGCTGAAATCTGAATCTGAATTGCTTAGTTAGTTGCTGAAATTTTATTAGCTGCTGAAATCTGAATTGCATTTGGTATATTAGCTATTATAATCTGAATCTGAATTTTATTAGCTATTGTAATGCATAGTTAGCTGCTGAAATCTGAATCTGAATTTTGTTAGGTTCCAACACTTACCTTCTCCCCACACCATAGAAGTACTCGCGGAACAATTGATGAATGTTTTTTTAGATTGGAATATAGATAGTAAATTGTCTACAATAACTGTAGATAATTGTAGTACCAATGATGGAGTTATTGAAAGTTTAGTCCATAAATTAGATGTTGAACAACTCTTGCTAGGTGGGTCAGTTTTGCACATGCGTTGTTGCGCACATATCTTGAACCTAATCGTAAAGGATGGGTTAGATGTAATTGCTCCAAGTTTAGAACAAATTCGTGCTAGTTGTGTATATTGGTCCTCTACTCCTAAAAAAATTAAAAAAATTGAAGAGGCAACACGGCAATTGCGTATTAGTAATACCAAAAAGTTGTGTTATGATGTGAAAACACGATGGAATTCAACCTATAATATGTTACAAATAGCTTTAACATATAAGGATATTTTCTCTCGTGTGAAAATACGTGATACACAATATAAAACTGTGCCTTTTGAGGCTGATTGGGAGAATGCCAAGAATATAAGCGAAAAATTAAAGATTTTTTACACTACAACCGAATTATTTTTCGAAACAAAATACACAACAGCCAACCATTATTTTTCAAACATTTGTGAAATTATATTAGCTTTGTGAACTTGGTTGCAAGATTCTAACCCTACTATTGCGAATATGGCATCAAGAATGATAGAAAAATTTGATAAATATTGGAGTAACATACATGTAGTCATGAGTGTTGCCGCACTTTTGGATCCAAGGTGTAAGATGGCTGTCATAATTTATTACTACAAGTTGATTTATGGTAATGATTTTGAGCACGAAGTTGAAAAAGTTGTTGAAATGAGCCGTCAATTATTTTGCGAGTATCAAAGAAGAGTTGAGAAACCCCAAGATGAAGAACCACAAATGGAAAGGAAACAAGGTGGTGACCTCCCAATTGGTTTTCAAAAATTTACCCACACCATAAAGAAAATGAAATTTGATAATACTACGGAGTTGGAACTATACTTGGAAGAAGCATTGCTTCCAAGTTGGGCAAAAAATTTTGACGTGCTAGCTTGGTGGAAGTCTAATGGAGCTAAATTTCCAACTTTGGGAACAATTGCTAAAGACATATACGCGATACCTGTTTCAACTGTTGCCTCTGAATCTGCTTTTAGTATGGGTGGACGAATAGTTAGTCCACAAAGAAATAGACTTCATCCTTCACTAGTTGAAGCTCTAGCATGTGCACAAAATTGGCTAAGAACTGAATTTGAAGGTATAAATGTTGTATAGTCTCATTTTGTCATATTTTAATTATATATGATCGTATTTCGGTTTAACTCTTAACTTGATGTTTTTTCATATTTGAGTAATCATAATCCATTCAAGACATATTGTGATGACTTAGATGAAGGTGAAGATGAATGTGAAGATGCAGTTGAAAGTGATTGCTCGGCTAATGCTAATGATGTTGAAGTAACTTCTTGAAGGAATAAATGGTATGCATAATTCTCCTATATTTTAGTATTTATTTAGTGGTTATATTTCTCTGTACATGTGATGGGTATTTTTGCAATTTCTATGTACTAAACATACATGATATAGTTGATTTAAAATTATAAATCAGTGTCAATTTATATGTAAGCAAACCAAAAGTTGGGTGTCAGTTTCAAGCTATGTAAAACAGTAGGAAAAACAAGAGAATTTATTGGTTTAGATTTTGTTATTTATTGGTTTGGATCCAAATCCTTTTTTCACACTTGAAATCCGAAATAGATATGTATTTATTGTGAACTATGTTTCTATGATTCTGAAATTTTGTGACACCTTAATGAATCCAGATTTATTGGTTTGGCAGCTGAAGCACAAGAGAAGAAATAGATTCTGGCGATTTGCTTTGTATGAATTTTAGTGTTAAATTGTATTTGTTTGTATGGATTTTAGTGTTAACTCGTATTTTGCATTGCTTGTATTTGTTTTGTATTTGTTAACTCGTATTCTCTATTTTATCACTGTTTGTATGGATTTTAGTGTTAAATTATAATTTGCTGTGTATGCTGTGTAAATTGTTTTGTATGCTGTGTAAATTGAGATCAGGCAGGCCGGGCCGGGCCGGGTAAGGCGGCGCATTGACGCAGACAGGCAGGCACAGGCAGGCGCAGGAATGATGGGAAAGCCCATGGGTAGGCCGGGCCTAAATTTTCGGGCCCATCAGATTAGGCCAGGCAGGTGGGCCGTTAATTTTTAACAGGCAGGCCAGGTCTGGGATTGACAAAATACCTGTGGGTTCGGCCCATTGCCATCCCTATATATACTTGTGTATATATTGACATCAAGCAAGTGTTCTTAAAGACGAGAAAAGAATAGAATGTAACATCCGTGTATTGTGACTGTTGGTCTGCACGACTACTCTTCCTTTTCCTTCAACATGAATCTCTTTATCGTCACCAACCTTTACTACCTTCTTGTATGACTCATCTAATTTATCAAACAGATATTTGAAACCCGTCATATGGTTTGAGCACCCGCTGTCCAAAAACCAGATTTGACTCGCATCTGATTCTTCATTGGTTTTGGCCATGAACAACCGTGCCTGATTGCTCTTCTCTTCAACAAAGCTTGTCTGTCATTCTTCTCTTTTCTTCTTGTAACAATCGGTCTGCACATGACCAGGCTTGTGGCAGTAATAGCACTCCACGTCTTGACCTTCTTCTCTCTGTTTCTTGTAGCAATTGGCTTGCATATGCCCTTTCTTGTGACAGTAGTAGCATTCTACATCTTTCTTCTGTTGATTAGAGTGTGGTTGATTGTAACTTGGCTTGCCTCTGCCTCTACCGCCTTGACTGCTTCGACCTCTGCTGTTACCTTGGCCTCTACCTCTGCCTTGTTGTTGGCTTCTTGAGAAATCGCCCTTAGTATAGAAAGCTTTGGTGTCGTCCTTCACTTCTGATCGGTTGAGACGAACTTCATGGACCTGCAGTGATCCCATCAACTCATCAAACGTGTAGGTGGACAGATCTTTGGATTCTTTGATCGTCGCCACCACATGATCAAACTTGGTTGTCAGGCTGCGCAACACCTTCAACACAACCGTTTTTTCTGGAAGATCTTCTCCATAGCTTCAGATTTGGTTGACCATTGTTGTAACTTGCGTGAAGAAGGATTGAACTGACTTGCCTTGTTTCATGTTCAATGTCTCAAACTCCCGTCTCAAGCCATGCAACTTGATGGCTACCACCTTGGAACTTCCCTGAAAAGCGATTTTCAGAGTAGACCAGTCCTTGTTTGCTGTTTCTGCTGCTGCAATCTTCGCAAACACCGATTCGTGTACGGTTTGCTGTATGAAGAAGAGCGCCTTTGCATCTCGCTTGGCTGTGTCGATTGGTGTCGGATCAAGAATCGATATTCCTTTGTCTACTAGTTCCCACAAGCCATGAGATTTCAGCATAGTTCGCATCTTGATGCTCCAGAATTCGTAACTCTCACCCTTGAACAAAGGTACCGTCTGATTAGACATGCTGATGGTTGTGTTGTTACCTACTTCGGTCATTGGATCAACCTTACACTCTGATACCAATTTGTTGGGTTATGGGAGAATTAACCGTAGTAAAAAACACAAGGTTTGTTGCTAATTGACTAGGAATAGATCAAAACAGAAAAAATCAGTAAACTGTGCTGCTGTGCCAGTATTTTTCAGAGAGGATTTTTCAGAATAGAAACACAATCTATTTCATAAGCTTAAGAAAAATTACATAGTTCTACTGAATTTAAAGTACAAGAGATAACTAAACATAACTACCCACTATAGAACCCACTAATAACTACCCACTATAGAATAACCATATTGAAAATAACGCTACAACACTACAGCAGTTTCACATATCTGAAAAACTGCTATCTAACCAACTCAATTCCTACAGAAACTTTTCAGAACCTATATTGAATTAATTTTCAACAAATACATGCCCCAACAAATTGGGTATCATTCAAGAACTGATTGTATTGTGACTTGGTATAATTGGTTAGCACAACATCAGCTACTCCCCTGGAACACATGACGGCATGACCTGTGCATCTTGTGTCAGAGTTACATTGAGGTGACAGTGAGAAAGGTAGGAAGGATAATTTGGAAATTGTTGTTCAGTACCCGGTACAGTGTCATCACCAGTTGAGTTGGTACAAGGCTGACCATTGAATTGCTTTGCAAATTGCTCAGCCAAGCAACCAGCATTTGAATTTTCAGTTAGGGCTGTGAGGTTGAGAGATGCTCAGTATGAATTGATGTCTTTCAGAAGTTGAGTGCCTGTCTGTAGATTAAAAAGATAATGCTTAGGAAAAAAATCAGCTATATTTTAATTAAGTACAATCAGCCCAAAGAGGAGCAATTTCCAACAGATCCATAAAATAGAAGGTTCTGATTACTGAACCAGATATGCACCCACCATGCAAAAGAAATCATAATTTAAAATCATTTCAGTAAAAGAAACATAAATGCCCTTTGTTTCATGTATATAGCTTTACTGCCATATCTGGCATGAAAATTTCAAAATCATTCTTTCAACAGTTAATTTTTTGGTGAAACCATTAAAATTCTGCATCTACATAGAGGGTCAATAAACTCACAGTTAACTAATTCATCACACTAAGTACGTCTTCATGATTAGAAATTCTAATGAAAATAATAATTCTATTCAAGCTCATTAATTTTCTATTCAGAATAAACCTTCTTGGACCCTCACTATTTCATACAAAACTAACATTTACTTACTTTATAATGTATCGCCAGACATTTACATATACTATCAACAAAATAGAAGAAAATTAGATACCTTCAAGTGGGCAACAGATTTATCCCTGTCAGTAAAGCCAAAGCTCCATGTCAGGGGATCTCCTCAAGGTTCTTCACAACCAAAGCTCCATATCAGCACTTAATGAATGAATTTAGAAGATATCATAAAATAAAAGAACAAATGAACTTAGTAATAAAATGCTACACCTGATGCCAAAAATAGTGACGGGCTTCGTGTTGGGATAAACTCAACAATACTGCAATGCTTTGTGCCAGTATGCAAGAGATTGAAGAGAGAAGAATATTTTTCTGAACAGAAACAATGCTTTATTTCCTTTCTCTCTTACTCAGTTACATAGAGTTCTACGATATTTATAACAGTACAATAATTATCTAAAATAACTACCTACTAATAACTACCCACTACAAAACATGTGCTAAAAATAATAACCATACAAAAAAATAACTTGCAACACTCATAGCAGTTTTACATGTCAGAAAACTACTCTCTAACCAACTTAATTTCTGCATATTTTCTAGAATCAATTTCTGAATTAATTTCAACACTCCCCCTTAATTCAAAATTGGTTATATCAACTATCAAGTTGGATTATGAATTCTTCAAGCTTTTCTCTTGGCAATGCCTTCAGCAAAATGTCAACCTTCTGTTCTTCAGAACTTGCATGATTGATCTCCACTTTGCTGCTGCCAATTCTTCTTGCAATGCTTGATGCCATGTTTCATTTCCTACTACTGCTTCAAAGATTGTGGATCTTTGCCTTCCACCTTCTGTATATGCCATGAAAAGCATGGATTGTTCTTTACTTTCTTCTTCACAGCAAGCTTGCTGTTCTTCCCTCTGTTTTCTGAAACAATCGGCTTGCACACATCCAGATCTGTTCTGCTGGAAGCACTAGACATCTTTTTGTCGTGCTGAAACTCAAACTCGCCAAATCTACAATGGCCACATCCACCTCTGCCTTGAGAGGACTCCCCATTTCTGTAGAACGCCTTTTCATCGTCTTTCTCCTTTGATCTGAACTTTGCTTAATGGGTCTGCAGTGATCCCATCAGTTCATGAAAGGAATAGGTTGAAACATCCTTTGATTCTTCAACTGTTGCCACCATGTGATCAAATTTTTGTGCTACGCTTCTCAGCACCTTTTCCACCATGGTTTGCTCTAAGATGTTGTCTCCATATGCTCGAATTTGGATGACAACGATCATGACTCTTAAAAGAAAAATCTGCATTGATTCTTCTATTTTCAAATGCAACGTCTCAAAATCTCGGCATAGACCTTGCAGTTTGATGGTCATAACCAGAGAACTTCCCTGAAATGTCATCTTCAAGGTTGTCCTTGCTTCTTTAGTGGTTGTTGTTGCTGCAATTCTTCAAGGTTGCACACCAATTAACTCTACCATCAATTGCAAGTTGACTCTGCCTTCAATTACTAGCCCACCAAACCATCAGCTCTGATACCATTTTGTTGGGATAAACTCAGCCATACTGCACTGCTTTGTGCCAGTATGCAAGAGATTGAAGAGCGAAGAATATTTTTTTGAACATAAACAATGCTTTATTTCCTTTCTCTCTTACTCAGTTACATAGCGTTCTACGATATTTATAACAGTACAATAATTATCTAAAATAACTACCTACTAATAACTACCCACTACAAAACATGTGCTAAAAATAATAACCATACAGAAAAATAACTTGCAACACTCATAGCAGTTTTACACGTCAGAAAACTACTCTCTAACTAACTTAATTTATGCATATTTTCTAGAATCAATTTCTAAATTAATTTCAACACTTCGCACCAAAAAGAAGGGTTTCCCACAAGAACCCTAAAATCCTACACGATAAATTTGAAACATAATCATAAAGCCATGAAACCAGAATAAATAAATAAATCAATTAACTTCCTGTTAATTGATTTATTATTATTTTTATATAAACTTATTATAAATCAATCACCTTTAATAATGGTATCAGTTACTAGCATACTCAAATAAAATTTTAGTGACAAAATTGGTATTGCAAGACTAAAATCAAGCCAATGCGACACGGTCATGTATGAATATCAAGCTTCTAAATAGCTAGTTATAGCGGTCCGCTATGCTACATGGTTATGATTTTGCAATTTTTTTTTTCTTTCTTCTGAAAACATGATTTTGCAATTTTAATAGCCCTTAATGTCTAGATTGATTTTTTTTACTTTATCAAGCTATATTAATACAATGGAATATGTGCGGGCTATACCGCTATATCAATTAAATTTTGTATCATGCCTTAATATATGGTAGTGGTATATTTTGAATGTAAAATATATCGATTGTTTTTGAATTAGGGATATTTTGAATGATAATTTGAACTTTGTATTGGTTTAATATGAATATTATAACTTCTTAATTAATTTGGTATTTTTTTTCTTGATGAGACATTTTTACTATTAATAGAAATATAAAATATAACTTTTGAAATAAAAAAGCTCTATTTATAATAGCTTTCGCTATAGCTCCGCTATTCGCTAAAGCTTTTTTTTTTCGTCTTCCCGCTATACCGCTATAAACGCTATTTAGAACCTTGATGAATATTGATAAAGTGTATTATTGCAACCAATGCAACATTGAAAGCTAATAAGTATAAAAAGGGGGGTAAATTGCAAATCTGAAAGGCTAAAACTCTGTAATTCGGAAAAGAAACAATTAAGGCAAGCACAATAACTTCAGCTGCAAATCTGAAATTTAATTGAAAATCAAAATAAAGAACCAAAAATACAGATCAGTTTAAGATGGATTTCAGTCAAACTTATCAATTCAAATCAGCTCAACTCATGAGAAGTTTGATCTCTATACCGTTATAAGGCATTTCAAGGAAAAAAGATACATTGTTCTTACCTGGATTTGCTCCAGATGGCATTGGCGAGAGGTGGGCTGATCAGCCTCCGTATCTTTGATTTTAAGAATCAATTTCGTGCTTCTCTTCAGATCAACCCTTCACGTTTCTTGCTAGGTCTGAATTGCGCCAGAGGAGAGAACTTGCGGCTGAAAGAGAGAAAGTGGCCGCCAAAATGGAAACCCTAGACTACATGGAAAGAATAGCATAGAGTTTGAGCAGCAGTGTCAAAAAGGAGACGCGTTGATTCTAGTCTAGGTCGGTGCATGAAAAGTAGAGAAGAGTCGATGATTAGCGACGTTCTGCGTGGGGAAGGAGAAGAAAAGAGAAAACACGTCTGAATGTGTAGGGGAGAATGAAACAGATGCCACTCCGCTGCTCTCCTATTTGGAGAGGAGAGAAGGATCCTGTTATTCAAAATCTAACATGCTCTCCTGTTAGAAGAGCAGCGGAGTTGTCTCCAAATGAAATACATGCTCTGCGCACGAGAACATAAAAAGTTAAAAAAAAAATGTAGCGTGTAGTAATGGTTGAGAGTAACTTTGTATTGAAACGGATAGGTTGTTTACTAATTTTATGCTTCTACACATAAGATTACATGAAAAAAGTTATGTAAAATCAAACAGTGATCAATGGCTGAAATTGATGGAATGTGAGGTTGAGATCATCTCTGGAAATATAGCCTCTTCACCCCTCTAAAATTTGAGTGCGTATCCTCTGAGATATCTCAATTTTTGCGTGACGGACGTGTCCGGTGCCTATTCAGGGTGATGTAGAGGGTCAGTATTATACTTGCTTTGAGATTCGTGCAGATCATATTTAAACGGTTGGGATTTTCCATAAAGTCATGCAAAGTTTGAGATATCTCAGAGGATACGAATTCCTAAAATTTAAGGTGGTTTTATAGGATTACTGATATGACGATATGCGATGCACTCAAAATGACAAACGTGAAGCCTCGAGGATTGTTATTATTTCTCAAGAGCTAAATTAAAATGAAAGGAGCATCTTCACTTCCTTATTGATTAGCATCAAACAAATTTCCAGAACCAACCTTTAATTTAGTAGCAAAAAATAAAAAAATTTATGACATTAGAGATCACAATTTCAAAATCCAAATAAATATTCTTTATAAATATTAAAATTTGAAAAACTAAATTTTCATTTTCTTTTAAAGAAAAAAAAATCAAGCAAATGTCACCATCCTACAGCAGAGTTATTGAGTGAAATACAAAGCATCTCACTTCTGTCTCCGGGAAGCAACGGAACATGTGGTTGGTTCATTTACCCACTCTGTACTTTTTTTTCCTTTCGAAAACGACAGACATCCTCTAAAAAACCTAAGAAGCTAACAACATTGACTGCTATCTAAGAATCAAGGATTTTCTGTACCCGTACACTAAGATACTTCTATCATGAACCAGTGCAGCTGGCATATACTCTCCAAACTCGAAACCAATTAATAATGTCTATCTACAGAAAGAAATCATTTTTATCTTTTTGCCTTTTAATTAACTTTATTAAAAAATTCTCCTAATATACTGCTTCACAAAATTTCTATTAGCAAGTAATTTTACTTTGCATCTTGATTCTTGAAATATCAGGGCTAATTTTTATATTCTTTTATCTTCTCTTATTATACCTTTTTTTTTATAAAACTATCTTATTTTATTTTTAATGTGAGAAAGAAACTTAAAAAAAAAAAAAAAAAAGGCAATTAGTCGTGTTTCATTAATGAAAGTTTGGGTTATCGATCCTAGAACATAACCCCTAGACAAAGCATCGCAGCATTAAACCCCTGGTCCCTGGATATATAGTCTTCAGTGCAGTTTACACACATCCTGCTTCATAGACAGAACAAATTAGTCAAATTATTACCTGTTCAAATCTCAGTGATAACTCATTACATCATCAGTCTATAAAGAACTTGGTCCCTTACTACCTAATTATCCAGTACAATTAATTCTGTTAATTAACAAAGTCAAATTATCCAAACGTAAAATGAACTATTGTTATTGAATGGTTAATTTCTAAAATTAAATGATCTATCTATCCTAATTCTTGAAAGATTGTAAAATATATTAAATTGAATATAATTTTCTGACAAAATTTCAACATATTTAGCACATTAAGCTGCTCAGAGGCATGATTTAAATTTTAACTAATGAAATTTTGGGGTCAAAACATTGCTGATCTGTATTTTGTAAATCATAAATATTGTTAGTACTTTTATCAAAGTTAGGGTCCACCAGGATCAGTGGATCAGGACAGATGTTATAGACCTCCATCCGGTACTAGTGTTGATGCTCCAAATTTCAATGATATAGAAAGATGGAGGTCAATAACATTGCTATATATATTATTTGTAGCCTTAGCACCACTCCTTTTCTAGTGCAGCATATATCCATAATTGTGAAGAAAATATTATCCTATTGTTATGAAAATTATATAAGCATTTTTTTTAACTAAAAATAAAACTATATTATCGTTACTTGCAGCTGAAGTAAATTGAGATTGAACTAAAGTTCTCTGTATTAAAGTTTACAGATATGGCTGTTGTGATTGGGCTTCAATTCTCCCTATTGGACTTGATCTTCACATCCAAATGTTAGCAAGGCCTCGAAAACAATTCTTAACATCAGTTATATGGTTTCGAGGTACCTTAATTAAGTTCTCTGGTTTCGTTGATTTCTCCTATTATTTTTTCTATTTGGTAGATTTCTACAACTTCTATAATTAATATGGTAAATATAATATATACAGATCACCTCATATTATTTTTTCTATATATTATAGTATATCACCCTTGGCAGGATCTTAAGATGTCCCACTACTACAAACATTTTTCCCATCGCCTCTTTACCATCGAATGTGCTTCCGCACAGATGGTATACGTGATAAGTGACAGTACTGTAATTACGTTCAACTTTTTACCGTTTGTTCAGCTAAACGGCTGATGGTACTAAAGGGGTTACTTTTACCATCCGTTGTGTACATGATCCGTTGGTGTCAGATTGATCAACACTGTCTGGTATCTTTACTGAACCGATGTTGTATTTTTCATTAGCAGCTATGATAATTAAATAATTAGAATATTGGTCATGCATGTACTGATGTACATCAATATATTTAACTGATCTACATCAGCATATTTAACTGATGGTGTTACTACTACGAAAAACACATTCAATTACTATATATATCCCATTTAATCATTATAATGAAATAATTATTTAATAACATATATAATACCAACTCAATAATATCTAATTAAGGATCATTAATCATATCCAATTTGTTAGATTTTTTTAACAGAAATGTTCATAATTAACCAAGATAGTAACACACACACACACACACACACACACATATAGAGAGAGAGAGAGAGAGCAAGGCTACGCTACTTCATGAATTAAATGGGATATTTTAATTCGCGCTCATATCTCTAGTTTCGTAAGTCCAAATAGCCGATCCAAACCATTAGATGTTTAATCTATATTAAAATGTGCTTGGAGACCAAATTTTATATTTTTTGAATTTTTTTTACTATTTAATAAGATGATTTGAAAATCGTTGTTTTTTAATGGTGTAGAATTTTAATAAAAACAGATATTTTCAAATAATCTTAACAAATAGTAAAAAAATTCTAAAAAATATAAAATTTGATCTCGAAGCACATTTTAATATAAATTAAACATCTAATAGTTTAGATCGACTATTTGAACTTTAAAACTAGAGATATGAGCGCGAATTAAAACATCCCGTTTAATTCGCGAAGTAGCGTAGCCTTACTCTCTCTCTCTCTCTCTCTCTATATATATATATATAAGCTAGCTAGCTTATTAGTTACTAGAGAATACTCATGAATGTTTAAATTAAATATATCCAAGGTTGGCAAAATTAAACTTATGAAGTTCATAATAATTAAGTTTTCGTAACTAATTAGAGTAACAGAACTATACATGCAAGAAAGTTAAATTAAATATATGCATATATTAATTACAAAAACATTCAAATTAATTATACAAGCATCCATACACAAAATATGTTGTTCATCCATACATCCATCCAAATTAATATAGCAAGTAAACAACAAATCACAGCCACTACAACAGATTTGACTTTCTGCGACTGGTTTTCCGGTCGCAGAAAGTTCACCCGATTGCTGATACCCCGGTCGCTAAAGGCATTGTCGCAGACACACGGTGCATATGATATATGGAGAAAAACTTCAGAATGTGAACATTCTTAATCTTGTGAAAGGAGTGATCCTCTCCACGGTAGGTTTTGCAGTACAATTTCAGTACCAAATTTCGAGGATGAGTAAAGAGGTCCAAAGGTTGTTCCATCTCTTCGCCAACACGCATGTACACACTGCTCTAAGATTTTGCGAAGTATATCATCAGACAGAACTTATGTAGTCGCTCATTATTGCAAAGAGGAACTAGTGAGAAGATAGCTCTCGAAGAGGCAGGTGATCGATTACGGTCACATCACACTAAATGAAGGAAGAAGAAGAGTGCTTGAGTGACTTTAATTTTGATTCGACATCCATCTCGATAAAAAATTAAGTCTTCTCAAGTAATGCACGGTTTGTGAATTTATATCCAACCATTGCATTTGAGATAGCACGAATATTAAATTACACAATTATAGATCAAACGGTCAAGTTGTAAACTATAAAATTTCATATACCTTTGGCTGGGTTTCATTTCTTTAATATATATATATATATTTTTTTTTTTAATTAACGCCATCGGCTTCTGCTTGAACCGATGGTGATATCTTAGTGGTCTTTCTGCTATTTTTTGCATCAAAGCCATTGGCTTGCCAGCGATTAAATGATGGTGATCACTATGTGACATAATTTTTGTGTTCATTAATTAATCAGTAATTGAACTGTATGAACTGCAATTTTGATATTTAATATTCGAAGTGTACTCAAAATATTAATTAGTATGCTGTAATTCTCAATTTATATTTTCCAATATTAGTATGCTTTAGCGAAAATATTTTCTAACTTTTATAGATATCATATGCATTTTTAATGAAGCTCTGTAAATTAAGCTTTCAAATATAATGCTCAATTAATAAATGTACTGCTTGAATTATAATAAAACGGGTTGCATATTTTAAAGTCCTTAAACCAACAAAAATTATTGCATCAAAAACAGTAAATTCTATATGGCATGTACATTAAAGAAAAATAATGTATAACAAATTAATTTATATCCATAGTAGGTTGTTCCACCTCTTAGATAACACGCACATCCGTACTGTCTCGTCGGTCGTGAGTAGCCCTATGATAATGAGAAATAAATCATTCGATAAATTACTTATGTAATCAAACATCATTGCGTAAGTGCAAGTAATGACCATAAATGAAGACTAATAACAATGATGAATTTGTAACAATTATTTTTATGTTCAATTATATTTTCTAATCATCCATTATATATATACACATAACATACAACAGACACTATAATTAATTAATTAAGGGCATGCATCTATATGATGTATCCATATATGATCCGTTGGGTATTTATATAAAGTAACATAAAAGTTTAAGTTCAAATTCAGAAGTCAAATCTGAGATAGCACGAATATTAACTAAAATAATTACAGATCGGGCAATCCAGTTGACAACACAAAATTCGCAATACTTGTCACACCCCGAGATCAGGGGCATGACGGTATCGCCATGAATATATAGATCGTATATATTCACCAGGCATTTACGATGAGATAAATGGTGTTTTTATCCCAAACCGAACACTTAATCAATTTTATTAAATCTGAAATCAGTTTAAAACTGATCCGAAACTTTTCAAAACTTTTATACATGCCTTTGTAAATTCGATTCGATAAAACCAATAGAACAATGACTTATCATATCAGAAAACCAAATTTATTTTTTTATTTATATCTACCCGTATTAGTCAGAATTATAAATATCAAGTACCGTGGAGTATAGACCCTCCACGCCGGTCATCCCACCCGTATTCATTTAAACCCCCAAATTCATATCATGTCACAACAAAAACATATATGCAAAAGACCATATAACTTTTAAAACATAAACTTTGAAAACATAAAAGCATACATACACATAGCATGGAAAGCATAAAGCAAGCACATAAAATTTTAAAACATAAATCGAAACCGTTTAGAAATATTTACGCAAGTCCGGTTAGCTGGATATATATACAACAAAAGTTGATCCAAGTACTAAACAAGTACAACGATCTCAAAACAGGGCATACATATACCTAACACCTCAGCTAGCTCACTGTCTGATCCCGAAAGCCTCTAGTCCTTCTTTCCTGAAATGTTTCACAAGGAAACGGGTGAGAAAAACCTTTTCGCGGTTTATCTCAGTGCCGAAGCTACTGGATTTATCAGATATTCACGTCAGAATTAAATACGGAACTAAAATCAGAGTTAAAGCATGAATGTAAAGCTTTGAATCGATAATCAAATGAATCTACATCTTTAAATGCCTTTAAACAGAATCATCAGAAACATATCAGAATATTGGGTCTTAATTAAACTCAGATATCTGGTAGCACATGCAGATGTTCCACCGAACTGGTCCCAGAACATACCTGCATCTGTAGGGTTACATACACCTACAGATGTCGCTCCCCGTGCAATCAAATCAGATCCTCATCTGCAGTGCTTTGGCTTAACCATTTACAAAAGACTGGTTCTTAATCAGACATTACAGTTCCAATCATACAGATATATCCTTTCCAGTATTTAGTTCCAGAAATCAGAGCAGAAATCAGAATAACAGAATCTTATCTACCACAGTTATAGTCACAGAATAACAGATCCCCATTCCAACCGGTTTGGACTAAGAGGGGTCGTTCCCCAATGCGCATATGGTTCCCGAAATTGAAATCTAGTGTATACTCTAGATTTCGCAGAACAGAATATCACTTACAGTGATATATATATATATAATAGTAGCAATTCACTGTGGTTTCATTCTCTATCAGAATCAGAATAACAGTTCAATCGGTAAACCATACCAGAATGCAGATCAACAGATAAAACAGTTCAATTAGTTATGCAATGCTCAGATGATGCTTGAAATCAGAAATTCAAAATGCAATTTAAAAACGTCCTATTTCATTCCTAATTGAACCTCAGGAAAAATCCCGTGAACCCCCGCACCTTTGTACTTTTCGTGTCGCTTACGGTTGGTCTGAACTCCTTTCGGTATTCCGGGATTCACCTGATTGTCCTGCTAAACCTGCAAATTGAAGAGAAGGAGGTGATCAAGGTGGTAGTGCTTTGCTCCAAACTCGATTTCGCGTACGTCTGATCGATTCGGTGTACTCGGATCTCACTTTTTTTCTCTCTTCTCACCTTCTCCCTCTCTTTTCCTCTTTGTTTCCGCCACCCACCACACACAACACACACACACACGTGTACACACACAAGGAGTCACGGCCAAAGGAAGAGAAAAATCAATGTTTTAGATTTGTTTTGGCAATTTTGCTAATAGGCCCTTTAAACTTCCAATATTGCATACATGTAAATTTTTCAAGAAAAGCCCTTGCTTAATTTAAATAGAAATTTGCATTATAGCATATATATATACATATAGATATATTCATATGTATAATTTAATGATCCATTTGATATTTCAATTCGGATAGGTTTATTTTTATTCGATCAAATCAGAAATTCGATTCTAAATGCCTTGACTCAGAAAAGTCAGAATAAAATTAGAAAAATATATCAAGGCATCAGATTTAAATTCGGAAAAATTCAGATGAACTTAATATTTCGAAATTTTTATTATTTTAATATTCTTCAGATTTCGCTACGTCACATTTCTCCCCTCCTTAAAAATAAGTTCAGTCCTCTGAACTTAATTACATACCTGAATCATCGAATAACTCAAGGTATTGCTCTCGGATCTTTGCCTCCAATTCCCACGTAGCTTCTTTCTCCGAATGACGTCCCCACTGCACCAATACCAGATCTATCACTCGGTTTCTCAATCGTTGCTCCTTTCGATCTAATACCTGCATCGGTCCTTCAGTATAAGCAAGGTTCTCGTCCAGAAACAGATTGGAATGATCGATGCAATGTGACGGATCCCGTACATATTTGCGAAGCTGCGAAACATGAAATACCGGATGAACCCGGTCCAACGCCGGTGGCAATGCCAACTCATAAGCCACGAGTCCAACTCGACTCAAAATCTGAAATGGTCCGATGTATCGCGGACTCAGCTTACCCGAAACTCCGAATCTGTGCACTCCTCTAGTCGGAGATACACGAAGCCAAACATGCTCGCTTTCCTGAAATTCCAGCGGTCTACGGTGTATATCCGCATACTTCCTTTGTCTATCCTGAGCTGACTTCAATCGACTCAGTATCACTTGCGTTTTCTCCGCTGCTTCCTGAATCAGTTCTGGCCCAGTAGACGGATGAATACCCGTCGGTCCCCACCACAACGGTGTCCTGCAAGTTTCACCAGTCAGAGCTTCGTATGGTGGCATCCCGATACTCGAATGGAAGCTGTTATTGTATGCAAATTCCACCAAGTGCAAATGATCGAGCCACGATCCCGGAAAACTCAAAGCACAGGCCCGTAGCATATCTTCTAAAGTCTGAATCGTCCTTTCAGATTGTCCGTCAGTCTGAGGATGGTGCGCTGTGCTGAACCTCAACTTCGTGCCCATATTCTCTTGAAAACTCTTCCAAAAATGTGAGGTAAATCTGGTATCCCGATCAGATATGATTTCCCTCGGACATCCGTGATACTTAACAAACATTTTCAGAAATAATCCAGCTAGTGTCCGTCCCGATGTATCGGGTCCAAGCGGAATAAAATGCGCAACTTTCGTCAACGTGTCCACAATCACCCAGATAGTATCATATCGACCCGTTGTTCTCGGAAACCCTGATACAAAGTCCATGGCAATAACCTCGAATTTCCCTCGCTTCTTATCCATTGGTTGCAGCAATCCAGCTGATTTCCGTCGATCAGCTTTGACCTGCTGGCAAACCTGACACTTCTCTACATATCCCGTCACTTCCCTTTTCATGTTGGGCCACCAGAAATACCGTCTCAGATTCTGATACATCTTTACTTCTCCCGGATGAATCGTGTATCCAGAATCGTGTGCCTCTGATAAAACTAAGGTCTTTAACTCCGAATCATCCGGAAGGCATATACGGTTGTCAAACCACAACATACCTTCACTATCCAACTTGAAATGACTATCTTGGTTCGATGTTGCATACTCCCAGAATTTCTGACATTTCTGATCTCCTTGCTGAGCTACCCGGATACGATCATGTAACTCTGGTCTTACTTCTATTACTGCGGCTATCATACTTACTCCGGCTGACTTGCTCGTGCCTGCTTCAGACTTAATCAAATGAGCTGATACTGCTTCTGCTAACTCTCCAGATATTCCAACATACAAGCTCATAAGCCTCATCTCTTCGATTAACCGCACTTCACTTGTGATCGCGGTTGCCAGATTAACTTGACTTTTCCGACTTAAAGCATCTGCTACTACATTAGCCTTTCCTGCATGATACTGGATATCCAAATCGTAATCTTTCATTAGCTCCAGCCACCTCCTTTGCCTCAGATTCAATTCCTTCTGAGTGAAGACATATTTCAAACTCTTGTGATCGGTGAATATCTGACATTTGACGCCATATAGATAGTGTCTCCAAATCTTCAGTGCAAATATCACGACTGCCAACTCCAAATCGTGCGTCGGATAATTTTGCTCATGCGGTCTCAACTGCCGCGATGCATACGCAATGACTTGGCCTTCTTGCATCAATACACAACCTAAACCCGCACGAGAAGCGTCGGTAAACACCGTGTAATCCTTTCCAGTTATTGGCATAGTTAGAATCGGTGCTGAAACTAACCGACTCTTTAATTCCTCAAAACTCCTTTCCTGTTTTTCGCCCCATTCGAACTTAACACCTTTATGCAGTAATGCCGTAAGTGGTCGGGCTAACTGCGAGAATCCTTTAACAAATCTGCGGTAATACCCGGCCAAGCCGAGGAAACTTCGAATTTCTGTAACTGTGGTTGGCCTCTTCCATTCCGTAACTGCTCGTATCTTTTCCGGATCCACTGCCAAACCCTCGCCTGACACAATATGCCCCAAGAAAGCCACTTTGTTCATCCAAAACTCGCACTTCGAAAATTTCGCATACAACTTGTGATCCCTCAGTCTTTGCAGTACAACCCTCAGATGCTCTTCATGCTCCTCCATCGATCGGGAATAAATCAATATATCATCTATAAACACTACTACACTTGTATCCAACAAATCCCGAAAAACTCGTTGCATTAAATTCATAAAAGCTGCCGGTGCGTTTGTCAATCCGAATGGCATGACCCGGTACTCATAATGCCCGTACCGAGTTCGGAAAGCTGTCTTTTCTACGTCACTTGAGTTGATACGGAGCTGATGATACCCGGTTCTCAGATCAATCTTGGAATAAACCGAGGATCCTTGCAATTGATCGAATAAGTCATCGATCCTCGGTAACGGGTACTTGTTCTTCACAGTAACCTTATTCAGCTCGCGGTAATCGATGCATAACCTCAATGTACCATCCTTCTTTCTCACGAATAACACCGGTGCTCCCCAGGGTGAGGTACTCGGTCGGATAAAGCCCTTTTCCAACATTTCTTCTAGCTGCATCTTCAGCTCTTTCAGCTCAGCTGGTGCCATTCTGTACGGTGCCTTCGATATTGGTAGTGTGCCCGGCATCAGATTGATATTAAAATCCACTTCACGATCCGGCGGTAAACCTGTAATCTCATCAGGAAATACGTCTGCAAACTCTGCAACAACTGGAATGTCAGATATCTCCGGAACCTTAATGTTGGTACTCATAACCATTATCAAGTAGGCTGGACACCCAGACTCTATCAGGTGTCTCGTCTCAATTGCAGAAACATACGGTACAATCTCCTTGGCTCCTCTACACTTAAAGACACACGAACCTCCTGGCAAACCAAACAGAACAGACCGATGCACGCAATCTATGGTGGCTACATGCTCGACTAGCCAATCAAAACCCAGTAAGGCATCATAGTCGGTTATATCCATAACCAACATATCTGCGGTAAAATCCCTTCCATCTACTCGTACCTTCAGGTCTCGGCAAGTTCGTGCAATTTTGGTAGTTGAACCGAGAGGGGTATTAATGTCCAATACTCGCCCGCTCGATTCGGTAGCCCACCCACATTTATCCACTAATGCACTCGCAATGATTGAATGGCTACAACCCGTATCAATTAACACATATGCAAGATAGCCCGAGATAGAGATTATACCTGCCATCAGATCCGTCTGAGTAGGAACCGGTGCTATCTCGGTGCTCTCCTCAGGCAACTCAACTACATCTATAGCTCTCATGCTCACCCTTCCTCCATTTCTACCTCCCCGCTGCTGCGGTGCCATACCTCGACTCCTGATCAACGGTAAGCCTCCACGTCCTTGCCCCTGCGGTACTCTATAACCCGCACCGCTGCTACTGCCTCCAGCTGAACCCGAATAAGTGTTCGGGCAATCCTTAATCCAATGATCAGTGCTGCCACAACGAAAGCAGGTCTGTTTCAAGCGGCGACACTGAGACTCGGTGTGTGGCATATTGCAATGGCGACACCATGGCTTAGGAGCTCCAGGGGTGAAACTCGGTACAACCTGACCTCCAGTTGGGTATCGAGGAGCTGGTGGTCTAGCCCCCGATCCACTAGCCTGCTGGCGCGAGTCAAATTTAGGTCTGACATTTCTTGCTTGGCTTTGTTGCCTGCTTCTCTTGAGATACATTTCTGTTTCCTCCGCACACTTCATCAAAGCTGGAATCCCTTCTGCCGGAGTGTGATGTATCGCCAGTGCAACCCTCGGATCCAACCCGTCTAAATACTGCCTTCGGTATCTCACAACATCCCCCTTTACATCAGGTGCATATCTAGACAACTCATAGAACCTCCGGTTGTAATCCTCAACAGATCTCTCATTCTGTTTTAAGTTCAGAAACTGGCTTCTCAGAGCTTCTTTGTGCAAGCTACTCAGAAATTGTTCTCCGAATCTCCGCTCGAACTCCTCCCATGTAATACCTTGCGCAACCCCCGCGTATTCAATCTTTATACCATCCCACCAGTGTCTACCCGTCTTTTCCAGCAACTGCACAGCTAACTCCACTTTATTTCCTTCCGGTACGCGGCACAGCTCAAACTTATCTTTTACTCCTGAGATCCATTCTTCAGCTGCGGTGTATCCCCCCGATCCGTCAAACCGAGGGGGTTTCAACCTCATAAATGTTTCATAAAGCTGACGGAACTCTTCTCCAGCTGTTCCGGCTCCTGCTGCTTGTCCTTGATTTGCCCTTTCATTTGCGGTACGGCCCCTTTCATAGGCCGCCAGCAAGATTTCTGCAAATTCTCTTTCTGCGAATCCCCTTTCACCCATAATCTATTCAGATATCAGAACAGTTCAGTTCACAGATCAGATATCAGAACAGTTCATTTCACAAATCAGTTAGTCTATCTTTACTTACTAACCCATACTTAACCCAGTCGCTTATCCTGTCAGGTCTGGTTAGGCGTCTAAACCATTGCTCTGATACCACCTCAATACTGTCACACCCCGAGATCAGGGGCATGACGGTATCGCCGTGAATATATAGATCATATATATTCACCAGGCATTTACGATGAGATAAATGGTGTTTTTATCCCAAACCGAACACTTAATCAATTTTATTAAATCTGAAATCAGTTTAAAACTGATCCGAAACTTTTCAAAACTTTTATACATGCCTTTGTAAATTCGATTCGATAAAACCAATAGAACAATGACTTATCATATCAGAAAACCAAATTTATTTTTTTATTTATATCTACCCGTATTAGTCAGAATTATAAATATCAAGTACCGTGGAGTATAGACCCTCCACGCCGGTCATCCCACCCGTATTCATTTAAACCCCCAAATTCATATCATGTCACAACAAAAACATATATGCAAAAGACCATATAACTTTTAAAACATAAACTTTGAAAACATAAAAGCATACATACACATAGCATGGAAAGCATAAAGCAAGCACATAAAATTTTAAAACATAAATCGAAACCGTTTAGAAATATTTACGCAAGTCCGGTTAGCTGGATATATATACAACAAAAGTTGATCCAAGTACTAAACAAGTACAACGATCTCAAAACAGGGCATACATATACCTAACACCTCAGCTAGCTCACTGTCTGATCCCGAAAGCCTCTAGTCCTTCTTTCCTGAAATGTTTCACAAGGAAACGGGTGAGAAAAACCTTTTCGCGGTTTATCTCAGTGCCGAAGCTACTGGATTTATCAGATATTCACGTCAGAATTAAATACGGAACTAAAATCAGAGTTAAAGCATGAATGTAAAGCTTTGAATCGATAATCAAATGAATCTACATCTTTAAATGCCTTTAAACAGAATCATCAGAAACATATCAGAATATTGGGTCTTAATTAAACTCAAATATCTGGTAGCACATGCAGATGTTCCACCGAACTGGTCCTAGAACATACCTGCATCTGTAGGGTTACATACACCTACAGATGTCGCTCCCCGTGCAATCAAATCAGATCCTCATCTGCAGTGCTTTGGCTTAACCATTTACAAAAGACTGGTTCTTAATCAGACATTACAGTTCCAATCATACAGATATATCCTTTCCAGTATTTAGTTCCAGAAATCAGAGCAGAAATCAGAATAACAGAATCTTATCTACCACAGTTATAGTCACAGAATAACAGATCCCCATTCCAACCGGTTTGGACTAAGAGGGGTCGTTCCCCAATGCGCATATGGTTCCCGAAATTGAAATCTAGTGTATACTCTAGATTTCGCAGAACAGAATATCACTTACAGTGATATATATATATATAATAGTAGCAATTCACTGTGGTTTCATTCTCTATCAGAATCAGAATAACAGTTCAATCGGTAAACCATACCAGAATGCAGATCAACAGATAAAACAGTTCAATTAGTTATGCAATGCTCAGATGATGCTTGAAATCAGAAATTCAAAATGCAATTTAAAAACGTCCTATTTCATTCCTAATTGAACCTCAGGAAAAATCCCGTGAACCCCCGCACCTTTGTACTTTTCGTGTCGCTTACGGTTGGTCTGAACTCCTTTCGGTATTCCGGGATTCACCTGATTGTCCTGCTAAACCTGCAAATTGAAGAGAAGGAGGTGATCAAGGTGGTAGTGCTTTGCTCCAAACTCGATTTCGCGTACGTCTGATCGATTCGGTGTACTCGGATCTCACTTTTTTTCTCTCTTCTCACCTTCTCCCTCTCTTTTCCTCTTTGTTTCCGCCACCCACCACACACAACACACACACACACGTGTACACACACAAGGAGTCACGGCCAAAGGAAGAGAAAAATCAATGTTTTAGATTTGTTTTGGCAATTTTGCTAATAGGCCCTTTAAACTTCCAATATTGCATACATGTAAATTTTTCAAGAAAAGCCCTTGCTTAATTTAAATAGAAATTTGCATTATAGCATATATATATACATATAGATATATTCATATGTATAATTTAATGATCCATTTGATATTTCAATTCGGATAGGTTTATTTTTATTCGATCAAATCAGAAATTCGATTCTAAATGCCTTGACTCAGAAAAGTCAGAATAAAATTAGAAAAATATATCAAGGCATCAGATTTAAATTCGGAAAAATTCAGATGAACTTAATATTTCGAAATTTTTATTATTTTAATATTCTTCAGATTTCGCTACGTCACAATACTTTAGGCCAACTCTCAAAGCATTTATTATAATTGAAGTCGCGACTTCCCCAGCGATGTCCTGACTTTTTGTTTAACATCGCCATCGGTTACAATTTGACACAAAAACAGGTTAATTATTATATTTTATAATTTGTAACCTAATTAGAACAAAATATATTTATTTTGGATCGTTTCATCTCCCCCAATTTCAAATTTTGCAACTTTACTCTCTCTCACTAGGAATAACCGACCTCCATCTGAGCTCTCTCTCTCTCCTAAGTCCTAAGTTTCCTCGATCGCTAGCACTCTCTATGTAGATCGCGATCTTACTAAGTATTTATGTAGTGTTTTAATTTCTAGTGCTTTTTAAATACTTAGGTGTAGATCTTACTGTAGTGTTTTTCTGTTCAGATTTAGCTTACTTTTTAAGGGGTTTTGTAGGGGGTATAATTTTTTAGAGCTTTACTTAAATGTTGATATATTTTAAATTTTTAGTTTTAAATTTTTTTTTTTTTTTGGAGCTTAGTTCTCTAGGTTAAGGTTTCTTGTTAAGGGGTATTTGGGTTTTTTGTAGATGTACTTAAAGATTCAATAACCCAAGAATGCGATTTTAAAGGATTATTGAACCTTTAAGTAGATTCACAGGAGGAATTTAGATCAAATATTTAGTAACTCATTCAATAACCACAAAGGTTAAGATTTGAGTTCAAATCTACGAGTACTCCCTCTTACAGTTAACAATTAGGTGAAGAATTAGGTTTATCAATTATTTCGAATCACAAATCTATCAAGATGAGCGACTATTTTTGTAGCTCATATATGAAGATGGGTCCGATATAATTGATAACCTACATCTCGAATTCTCATGTGAATTGCTTCATTTCTCCAATAAATTTATACCTCATTCTCATTGTTATCTAAATTATAACAGAATGGTAATGCTTGTTAATTAATGATTTATAGTGACTGATATGGACAAGTTCAACGTGATATTGGAGGAAAAACCCGAGGAGACTATATCTCCGAAAGGTAATAAGTCCAATAATTTGTATTATGTTTCAATTTTAGAAAAAATATTCATTGTTACTTTCATTATATTTATTCACTCGTCTTTTGTTCCTTTTTTTTTTTGAAATCCTGATAGTGGCTATCAGGTTAACTTTTGTTTTAATTTCAGGTGAAGCTCCTGCTACTAGTAATGAAGGAAATCATTATGAGTACAAACCACGTGCTGGATCACGAGAGGAGACTCAGCGATCTATTAACTATTTGATGACCCTATTAGTGGCTCTTGTACTAAACGGGTTTGAAGAAGCACAAAAGCAGGCTAGGGGGGAGGATGAAGAGATTGAGCTACACCACAACAAAAAAATCATGTTGACGACAGGTGCATTTCCTTTCGCCACAACTTTAGCTATTACTTGTAAAGTTTAATTTTAGTAAATTATGTTAAATAGGAATAGTTTTATGGTATGTTAATTAGATGTATATTTGTATTATGTAGAGGAGGAAACACGAGAGGAGCAACTACAAGAGGTGGACATCAAGGTGGAGAAGGCACAAGATGAGCAGGCAAAAGAGACACAAGATGTGGAGATCAAGGTGTAGAAGGTGGAGGCGGCACAAGAGGCTCAAGAGGCTCAAGAGGAGCAAGCTCAAGAGCTGGAGAAGGCACAAGAGATAGAGAAGGCACAAGAGGAGCAAGCTTACTAGCATGGTACAGCAACCCTTCTGATGATGATTAATTAATCTGTCTCTGTTTAGCTAAGTAAAGCAACACTCTTATTGATTTTGTTATCAGTGATCGATGATGATTAATATGTGTCTGTTTAGAACAACAACCCCGTTTTGGATTTTATTATCAGTAATATCTAGCTAGGGGGTCCTTAATTTTGTAATTGCTCTTGTATGAGTTGAATACAACTTGCATGTATTAAATATATATATGATACAATTAGTTGTTTCTATTTATATTAATTTTCTATTCATATTAGCTTGCATGGTTTTATATTATTTATTGATTGGTGCCTACTATTGTGTTTTTTTAATATAAATGGATGGATATATACACACACACACACACACTTACGGGGGCTACACCCTAATAAAAGCAAAATTTTAGAAAATATTCTCATAAATTACCAACGGCTCAAAATTAGTTAGTACCAGATGGCAAAGCTAAAAACCAACGCATCAAAACAGATAGCGTAAGTGACATTTGCCATCAGTCGAACAACCGCGCGCACGAGATGGCATTAGAGCCTTAACAACGTCAAATATCAAATGCTGTATGTATGATCGCCATCGGTTCATTAGCAAAGTAGATCCGATGGTGTTGTACAAACGGTTTATTTGACGACTGGAAAATTCTTACTCGCATCGGTGTCCGCCGATGGCATAACGCCCGGAAAATACATTAAAACAGATGGTGTTGGTGTTTAACGCCATCAGTTTTCGCCGATGGCATATGTCTGTGCATTTCTTATCGGGAGATATGTATCGGTTTAGAACCAGACGGCATAACGCGATTGCAAGCAATGTAAAAGAGTTTTTTTGTAGTAGTGTCCCAATTGTACGTCAGCTCTTAGTCAAGTTGATGGCTACACCTGATAATTTATAGTTGTTTAAAATGGACTCTTTATTATTTTATGAAATAGTAGGTGATCAGCCTACCTAATCTCCATTAATAAAAAAAATATATGTAAGTACGAGATATTACATTGTTTAAAGAACGAAGAATAACTAGCGTTAAAAGGTAATAATTATTATAGCTGATTACAAGAAGATAATGTATATGTTGTACACATGAAAGTCCTCATGAATATTCATTTAAAGTTTTAAACCAAACATGGCCTAAACTCCGAAGTCTCAAGTCTTCATTGCAAATTCTTAGAATGCATTTGGTTGATGATAGAATATAGAGTTAACTCGAGAATAGTATTATTTTTTGGAACTAATTCACATTTGAATCAAGAGCTACCAACTATTCTTTGTTTATCTTTTATGAATTAGCTCACTAACTCATCCGTCCAGTCAAATGCACCCTAAGGCATTGAGTGTCCTTGGTTGTTTCTTGAATTACGTAACAGTTCCTCTTCTTCCATAAGTCAGATATAATCAGCAGTCAACACAACGTATTGGTGTACAGTATGTAGGGACCGGATGGAGAAGGATGCATATGTTGTTTGAAGGTTTGGTGGAAGCAAAAAAAAAAAAAAAAAAGATGGCAGGAGGGGGTGCTCGAGAATTTCTGATCATAATTAAGGAGGAAGATGTGTTGGATATTCCAAGATATATGGTGACGTCAAAACTGAGACTATGTTTTAAAAACAAGACAACGCGCAGAAAAGACTAATAATGTAACTCGATTAAAAAAATATATATCATGGGTTGTTATCCCCAAAGTAAGAATGCAAGGAAAAAAAAATTGCCAGTTATATCTAAAGAATTAATTAGAGAAAATGTTGTAAAAGTATCATAGAAGTTGATTATGCCAAAGAAAGAAGAAATAGAAAAAAAATCATTGACTAATTGTCAGTACGCTCGCACAAATCAGTTTACAATTTGACAAACAAATTAATCCATTGGTTTATAAACGTCCCATATATTACCATTACAAGGCGGCTAATGATCAAGGTTCGGCTCAAATTTGGTTCGGCTCAATGAGAGAAACAAAATGACTCGGTTCTTGCTCAGCTCAGTTTTGAAAGAAAAAGCTTGGCTCGGCTCGACTCGTCTCAGCTAGGTCCGGCTCGCGAGTCAGCTCATACTATATTTGAGGTGACAATAAATATATTCAAGTCCGTTGAAGACTTAGATTGAACACTTCTTGCAAGTAGAACGTATAAGTAATTAGTATAACCGAAATAAACACATAATAATTTTTGAAATAACGTCATCCATTTTAAACTCAAAAAACTTTCACCCCTAAAATGTAATTTGCATTTTTTTTAAATAATAGTTTTCACCCCTAAAATTTTTCACCCCTAAAATATAATTTTCACCTACAATTTACACTCATTAAAATAAAATAAACACTTATTTTAGTTCAAAATAAAGATATGATAAAAATAAAGATATGATAACTATTACGTATTAAATCAAAATACATTTTGATAACTGTGAATTTATTATTTGAATTATTAATAATTGTATCCATGTCGTCGGAGGCTCATAATGAACACTTCTTAAAAGTAGAATGTTTACTTACTATAACTGAAATAAACACAATAGTTTTTGAAATAGCCTCCGAGGCCCAGCTCACAAGTCGGTTCGACTCAGCTCATATTTTGTTCAGATTAAGCTTTAAAACAGATTCAAAGGGCCTCCAAACCATTTAGCGGCACCATCTTTATATTTTTTTGGACATGCAAAATGGCAATTCACCTATTTGGAATATTGGGTCTACATTGGGATTCATGGTAGATAAAACTGACGACTCAGTTCTCACTATGCAAACTAATCGGATATTGACTGTATCAAAAAAAAAAAGGGGGCACTGAATGGTTTGGAGGTCTCTAGACAGGAGCAGCTGGGCTAATTGGCAGCCATCAGTTTTTGGAGCCGCCAAACAATTTGACTGTCTAGGTGAATTTCAAATTTTTTTTTTTTTTTTTTTGTAATCATGGTACAAATAAAAATTTAAGCTTTTACCCATTTTCTATTTTTCCTTTTTCCTTTTTTTATTGGAGAACAATAACCTACTTTCTCCAATTGTTGTTCTCGGAAGACCCAAGTCAAAGATGCTTTCATAGATTAGTGTGTAATTAAAAATGCCACTTGCAGAAAAAATAATTAAAAAAATCCATATATGACGACCAACCAATTGTATTGAAGATTCATTTCATGCATCAAATATTGTAATAGAGAGTGGGGACTCTTCTCATCTACAGTTCACACTTTGACACCCACAGACCTTATAAATAGTTTAACTTCAGCCTCTCACAATTCATCGTGACTTTTGACTTCTTTCTCTTTCCTGTTCACGCCTAGCTCGCCCCCTCAGACTCAGAGTCAAACTTCGATTTCTTTCGATATTTGACCGATAAATAACCAAAACATAGAAAAAAGAGAAGGACGAGAAAAGACGCGCTAGTATGCAACATCTGGTGCGTTTGTAGGGCTGCTATACTAGCTTGCTCTTTTGTTTCTCGATCGAGAGGTATGTCCGTAGTTCCATTTAATTTTTCTTATTTTGCATTTTTTATTTAATTAAAAAATTGTGCTACAATATTGAATGGGAGGAGGAAAAATCCGGACCATGTCCAAACCAAACTCAATTTGGAAAGTCCGGATTAAGAAAAATATCAGTATTTTAATTTGTCAGTTTTAAGAAAAAATTATTTATTTCTCTACCTAAATGTTAGTATACATAAGCATATACATACTTAAAAAATAGTATGTAGCTGTCAAAGGTAGAGCGATAAACCATTTATTTTGGATATGGACCAACACTTTTCTTAAATACACTTCACTAATCTCAAATTAGATTATGTTAGAGTGATCTATTGAGTGTTTTTCTTGTGGAGATCAAACTTTGAGACTTCATTATCTCCTTTTAAGTTGGCCGTGTGACTTCCCGAGTGGTTTGTAAAAGCTCACCGGTTCACAAGTTGTAATCCTTTCGTATTAGGTAATAGAAAGACGCACTTAGAACAAGTTGCGACGTCTCGGAGACGTAAACCTTTGATTTGCCAAACTCCATTATTTACATGTCAGTTTTCTCTAAACTCATATATTTTCATTTTAATTGCAATTAGTTTAATTTTTTATGCAATTAAGTGGTGCATTTAGTATAACAAGTAATATACATAAGCATATACCTAAAAAATAGTATGTCGCTGTCAAAAGTAGAGCGATAAACCATTTATTTTGGATATGTACCAACACTTTTCTTAATTAAAGAGGCTATGTATTTTTTAATTTTTTAGTGAAGGGTAAAATTGATAATTATAAATATAATATGAGATATAAACTTTTAATTGAAAAGACATTAAAATTAGAAAATATGTGATTTTTTAAAATTTAGAAAGATAAATATGATATTATAAATTTTAGAGATGAAATACATAATTTTGAAGTTCTTAAATGATATACATGAAATTTGTCCCTAGAAAAAAACATAAAATAAGTCTGCCACTTATTATTTTTATGGACATGTGCCAATGAATAATAGTAATTTTTTAATTTAGAAAAAAAAATATCTAAGTTATTTTCATGATAAAAGAGAATATTAGTGTCAACTACAGAACTTTTTTACTTTTCAATTTATCTTGAACCGATATATATATATATATATATATCATCGCTATAGTTATAGATGTCAAAACAGTTTCTTATAATCGTGCCCTGATCACCAGACACTGACTGCAACTCAAAACCTATTAATTTCTCCTCGACCAGATGCTTAAATGACCAACTTATCAAGCTCTAGATCCTTGATCGAGCCTCAAAATTCCTTACGGCCCATGGCACCCTTTATTTGAGTCTTAATTTCAAGCCTATGTCAATCCAACTGATCATCTGACATCAATCCAAATCACTTGAGATTTTCTGAAGTTTCCAGTAAACACATCACCAATAGGGTGTTCAAACGGTTCAGTTTGTTTGGTTTTCTTCCGAACCGAAAAGTTTTGATTTAAATGGATCAGTTTGTCAGTTTAAATTAATCAGTTCGGTTTAGACTTTTTAAAACCGATCGACTAAACTGAATTGACCAAATTATAACATTTCAAGTATGATTTATATTTTATTTGGTTCAATCATCATTTTCTTTCTTTAATTTTGGTTTGAATATTTTAGAACATTTAATATTTTGTATAGAATTAAAGAGCTTGTGGAGTAAAATATATACCTTTTGTTAATAATGGTGTCAATAGGTTTACTTTAGTTTGAACCGAACAAACTGAAATTTACTTCGGTTTGTTTGGTTCGGTTCTATTTTTGAAAACTGAAAAAAAAAATTAATTTAATTTACTATTTTACTTCGGTTTCAATGGAACTGACAGTTTAAACACCCCTAATAACCAATTGGTTGCATACATAAAATTCCAACAATATTTATCTTAACATATTTTAGAATAATTGTTGTTAGTTTTTAATGAATAGAAAACCAATTTTCAATAATAGAGAAAATTGAAAATTGCTTATCAAAATGATATGGTAGGTTTTATATGATTGCCTAATTTATATATATATATATATATATATATATATATATATATATGTACTTTGAACAGCTCATGAATTAATGAATAAATAACTGTACAGTTGAACCCGATTAACTGAGCATGGCTGAGGCGGCCATTCTTGCAGCCCTTCGGGTCCTTGGAGAAACCTTAACTAATGAAGGAGCCAAGCTAGCAATCTCAAAATTTTCAAGGCTTTGCTCAACATACAAAAACCTTGAAGCAAACATAAACAATATTAATAGTGAACTTCGGGTGATGCAAGGATTTCTTGATGGGATAGAAATGGACGATCAGAGCAATAAACCTCAAGTAGCTTGGATAAAAGAGGTACAGGAGTTAGCAAATCACATTGAAGATGTCGTGTCTGAATTTGCATACCTAATTAATAATCATAAGTTTGGTGGAATATCCATTTATGTTACCAAACTTTTTAAAGATCCAATTGCTCAAATTGCCTCTCAATTGTTCGGAGCAGAAACAAGGCTTGTGAATCTTGCAAGGATGAGAGAGAGATGGGTGCCGACAACAAATGTCAGTACTGGGGAAAACTCACACTACTCAAATGAATACTCATATAAAATGGCCATCTCTGCCCATTTCATTGATGAAGATCAAATCGTGGGAATAAAAAATAATAGCGGGAAGTTGACGAGCTGGCTAAATTCTAAAAATCTAGAACTCTCTGTGATATCTGTTTGGGGAATGGGTGGTGTAGGCAAAACAACCCTTGTTACTAATGTTTTCAAGAGAGAGAAAAATAACTTTGATTGTCATGCATGGATAAATATCTCTCAATCTTACACCCTGGATAATCTTCTCCAAAATATTATCTCCAGGATTTGTAAAGAAGGGAAAAATAATTCAATCAACACAGGCAATATGGATCTCAGAGAATTAAAAGAAATAGTGGTCAAACTCTTGAAAGAAAAAAAATATCTAATTGTATTAGATGATATGTGGGATCTAAAAGCATTTCAAGATATAAGGGACACGCTTGTTAATGACCATCGAGGAAGCCGAATTATGATTACGAGTAGAATTGCAAGTGTCGCATCTCTTGCTCCAGAAAGAAATAGGTTAGAGCTAAAACCTTTACCAGAATTAGATTCATGGGACCTGTTTTGTAAAAAGGCGTTTCCTATTGAAAGAAACCATGAATGTCCTCAACCCTTGAGGAGGTGGGCAAAAGAGATTGTTTCGAAGTGTGACGGGTTGCCATTAGCACTTGTTTCTTTGGGTGGTGTATTATCTTGCTCTGAGAAAACGGAATCTGAATGGAGACGTGTACATGATCAACTAACCTGGGAACTAGACAACAACCCAAATTTGGATCCACTTAAAAATATTCTTAATCTAAGCTTTAAGTACCTTCCAAAATACCTCAAGAATTGCTTTCTACATTGTAGTTTGTTTGCAGAGGATTTTCGCCTTCCGAGAAAAAAACTACTAAGGCTTTGGATAGCTGAGGGCTTTATACAACAAAAAGGGAGAAGCACATTAGAAGAGGTAGCAGAGGGTTATCTTATGGAGCTCATACATCGCAGCATGTTACAAGTAGTACAAACAAATTATTTTGGTCGAGTGAAGAGGTGTCAAATGCATGATACCTTGAGAGAGTTGGCCATCTCTTTATGCAAAAGAGAAAACTTTGGATTGATGCTAGAGGATAACAAGTCAGAAAATGCCGATGGTTCTACTCGCCGGCTCTCAATAATCAATCTAAGGGAGACAGTCAAGCATGATGTTTGTCTACCAAAACTCAGAACCTTTTTGTCACTTGACAATGATGTGCTCTCATCTCCTTTTCTATCCATGATTTTTGGTAAGTCAAGGTATCTTACCGTTCTGGATTTAGAAGGCTTGCCAATTGAAATGGTTCCAAATGCAATTGGGGATTTGTTCAATCTCCACTACTTGGGTCTGAGGAAAACAAAGGTTAAATCTTTACCAAAATCTATCAACAAACTTCAAAACTTGCAAACATTAGATCTCCTTTTTTCTCAGATACAAACACTACCAAATGGTATAGCAGAGCTAAAAAAGTTACGGCATCTATTTGCTGAGGTGGTGGTAGATCCTACACATAGGTCATTTTGGATCCGTACTGGAATCTCTCCACCTAAGGGCATATTTTACCTGAAACATCTCCAGACTATACAGTCATTAGAATCGAATTCTATGGTAGTAAGAGAACTGGGTAATTTAACTCAACTGAGAAGCTTCCGAATAATGAATGTGAAAGAAAACCACTCAGTAGAGTTATGCAAATCATTATCAAAGATTAGTTTCTTTTCATACTTATCTATTAATGCAAGTGATGAGAAAGAGATTCTCCAATTGGAAGGCCTGAACCTCCCACAACTTCAGAAGTTTATTCTCAGAGGGAAACTAAAAGAAACCATGCTTGAATCACTTTTATTCAAAATATCTGGGGATAGTATCCAAACGCTACATCTTGGATGGTCTCAATTCCAAAATGATCCTCTGCCATCTCTTTCCCATTGCAGAAACCTCACGTTCTTGAACTTCAAAAGAACATATGAAGGGCAACGACTAATTTTTCAAACAGGATGGTTTCCTAAACTGAAGAGACTGGACTTGGAAATAATGCCTAATCTGATTCATGTGGAGATGGAGCAGGGCACCATGGCGAGCCTTGAAGAGATTGGGTTGAGGGAACTGGAACAGCTAGTGGAGGTCCCAAAGGGCATCGAGCACCTCGTTTCCCTCAAGTGGATGTATTGCAAATATATGCCTGTTGATTTTGGGAATTTAGCTGAAGGAACTCACCAACTATTTCATTTCACCTGTCGTGTTTTCTAGCTGCAGGCAGCCAATATCACATTCAATGATTTGAGTGCAAGGTATCCTCCACTTATATATATATATATATATATATATTTTTTTTTTCATTTTGCATTCTGAAACTTGTGCGTATAATTTTTTTGTCTGTTACAGGAAAAACAATTGAGGATTTGTATCAATTATTAATCTGTCAAAATAAATAAATAAATTGTTGTCCTTATTTTTTTTTATTGATTTACTTATGAAAGTAGAGTAGAGTTAGCTTCTTTATGATTGTAACATTTCTACTTATTTATTCACTATTTGTATTTTTTTTTTGTTCGTGCATGCAACATTTACCCCACTGCCATTTAATTATTTTTTCATCCTGAATATTTCTTGTAATGAGATTACAAGAGCTTGTGAAACAACAAAATAATTCCTTTTGTTATTTTTTTGCAAATCTATATGTTGCATGTTTTAGTAATAAATAAGTTTTGCCACAAATAAATTTTAAATTACCATCATCTAATATATTGCTACAAATTAGCTTCAAATTGTTTTTGCTATTTTAATATACTCAAATTATTAAACCATGTTACAATTCCACCAAGCTTTTACTTTGAAGTTTATTTTCTATATTTTTCCACCATTAATTAATTAATTATATGTTCTTCACATTTGAGATTCTCTAGCTTAGAAATTAGTTTATTGGATGTATATTAAATAATCGGTATAAAATAACTACTGTTTTACATTTATTTTTCAAGTTCCCTTAACTTGTTGATTGAGAAATATGTGCTCAATTTCATATTGTAGGCCTTTCACACAGTTGAGTTGCATGCAGCATCAATCAGCTCGGAGCATTTTGTTTTAGAACTTTGTTATTATGCAATTAATGAATAATATTTGGTTGTGTGTTTTTCCTTCCAATTTGGATCAAAATAAAGTTGAGTCTCAGTTCCTTGTAGTGCTTATTAAGGTAGGCACTTTTTGCGAGGATAAAAAGTGACTTTTCACGACATAATACCATCATAAACGTATGTTTTTTTATTAGTGACGGTACTTTTAGCGACGGAGTACCGTCATAAATGCACTTTTTCTCTCGCGAAAAATACCTACCTTGTTGTTGTATTTAGGCAAAAGTATGTAATTTGCTCATCTGTAGGCTTCATGCTACCTTAGCAACTTGCAATATATTTTGCAATTCTAAGCGCACTATTCAGGAAAGTCATGACCAAGGAAACTTGTTTTGTGTTTGCTTTGTGTATTATATTTAATTGGAATTGGATTTGATGATTGTAAATTTAATTGCCATGTTGTGTGCATGCTATTGGGGTGCTTGACTACATGACACTATATAAATTCAGTTCAGTGACATTATAAATAATTATTTCCCGTTTACTGATATTATTATTATTGTTGTATTTTTGTTGTTGTTGTTGTAATAGAGAGGAAAGCATGTATAAATATTGGAATTTTCTCACTACCATGAAGAATTTAGTGAGTGGAAGGGAAAATAAACTATTACAGTAAACTTCATTACAACATAATTCTTGCAATTATGCCCTCACGGTCTGTGAAATAACAAGCTCTGTTTGCTCCCTTTCCAAGGTCCAAGTCTGATGCCTACTTCACAACAGAACTTTCATTAATGCTGTTGCCTAATTCTATATAACATTTTCAGATTGGGATGAAGGGTTAAATGTCTGGAATGAAATAAATTGTAATTAATTACTTCGGAAAATGTACAAGCTTTTTATTTTTATTTGCTTTGTGAATTATTATTTGGACTTGGAATTGACACTACAAGAAAACTACTCTTTCCCGGCGCTTACAAACACCACCAAATGTGCTGAAAAACGCCACCAAATACTTATCCCGGCGTTTAGACAATTGCCGGCAATACTGCCGTCGGGAAAGGCCTTTCCCAGCGCTTCCCTGGGTTTTCCCGGCGCTTACAAAGCGCCGCCCGAAATTTTGCTTTTCCCGACGTTTGCAAAGCGCCGTCATACTTGTTTTGGTTTTCCCGGCGTTTATTTGGCTTTTACCGGCGCTTAAAAAGCACCAGTAAAATCCACAAAAAATATTAAAAAAAAAAATCAAATTTAATATTTCCTGGCATTAGAAAACGCCGGTAAAAACTACAAAAATATTAAAAAAAAAATCACTTGCGCAGAAAATTTATGACAATAATTATATATAACATCTCACTTGTACAGAAAATCTAGAGATCACTTCTGTAAGAAGTATTCAAATTGCGTTGTGTGGTTCCACCTGAGAAACGAGAAGTCAAACCCTTTGACATGTCCTTGGGGTCAAAATTGACATTTTTCCTCCCGGAAGTCAAATCCTTCTCACGGTCCCACAGCTTCCAAGGATGGTTCCCTTCCTACTCGTCTTTCTCCTTCTCCTTCTCCTTGCCGATGCCGCCTTTCTCTTTCTTTAATTTCTTCTCCTTCTTCTTCTTCTTCTCTTCTCTGTGCTTTTCTACCAGAGATTGCTTTGATAAATTGTATACTTGTCAACCAAAGAGGCGTCAGAGGTTGGTTTCGGTTGCTTCTAGCCTCTTCCGCATCAGCAAGTGATTTTGCCTTGTCGTATGCCTCCAAGTAACTGCATTCCCATAAAACTATGTTACCAGTATTTTGTTTGCATCTGTATACTTGTGACAGTGAGCAAATTGTATCTGAGAGTATGTTCTTATAAATAAAATATGGGTGATGCAAATTGGATGATCCTAAATCGTTTCAATTTAGCACAGATCATGACATCTGTGTTGAAGATAACAACACCGAAGGAAAGCCCAATTAATATTTTTATTATGAAAGAAGGCCCAAAGCCCATTAATTAATTCTAGAGTATTCAAGATATATAGCCGGCTATGTTGAAAAAGTGGATTATTCTAGAAAGTACAATACTTTTAGATAGTAATTTGTAGATTGGTGTATAGTGTAAAATCTAGAATATAATAATGAAGGACCAAAACCGACATATGCAAAGTTGGTAGAAATAGAAAGTATATTCTAGAAATATCCTAACCGACTTTAGGATCTTATATAGATGTAGAGCTTATGGCATAGAGTTGAAAAAAGAGAATCAGATAATAAAGAAAGTGAGGCGTGAAAATATATTCAAAGCTTTGTACTCCAATCACTTGTACTCTTCTTCCAAGTAATAAAAAAAGTTTAGAAGTATAAACTTCTCTCCAATACCATCCACAATCCGAGTCATAATTTCTAATATTTGGTATCATAGCTTCAGGTTCGAATTAGTATCAAGTTAGCGAAGTAGACAAGAGCGTTCGTGAATAAGAAGCATCTTAAGTCGATGTCTTCAGGTATTGACGTAACTATGGCGCAATCGATGGTTCCCATATTTACGGGAGAAAATTACGCCATGTGGAAGATCAAGATGCGGACGCTGCTAGTCTCGCAGGGATTGTGGGATGTCGTCGAACAAGGTTTTACGGCGCCAAAGGGAGCATTGACGCCGGCGCAACAACAACAACAAATGAAGGATGCCAAGGCCTTGTTTCTAATGCAACAGGGTGTTGTCGAAAGTCTATTTCCACGAATAAGTGGAGCAACTTCATCTAAGAAACCATGGGAGATTTTGAGAGAGGAGTTTGAAGGCTCCGAGAAGGTAAAAGCAATGAAGCTGCAAACATTAAGAAGACAATTTCAAAATCTCCAAATGAAGGAGTCGGAGAAGATCAAGGAGTACTTCTCGCGAGTCGTCGAAATTGTCAACCAGATGCGGACGTATGGAGAAGATATCTCCGATCAGAAGGTAGTCGAGAAAATTTTAATTAGCCTCACTAACAAGTATGACTACATCATCACGGCAATTGAAGAATCAAAAGATATATCGACGCTCTCGATTCAACAACTAATGAGCTCCTTGGAGTCTCACGAAGAGAGAAAACTCCGGCGCCAAGTAAATCTGGTGGAAGACGCATTCCAATCTAAGTTGAACTTCAGACATAGATATAACCCCACGAGTCAACAAAATAACCAACGCGGCGGACCGCAACAAGATGCAGAAAAGCAGTTGGAGCAAAAGGAGAAAGCACCAGGTTCGAGTTATTTAAATTTATGGTGCGATATACACAAAAGGTCAAACCACAGTACATCTGAATGTTGGTCGACAAAGAGATGCAACAAATGCAAGAAGATCGGCCACATAGCACGAATGTGCAGATCAAGAATAAACAACCGAGCAAACTTCGTAGAAGAAAATGAGAGTCATGAAAGCATTTTCTATGCGTGCCACTCAGCCAATGAAGAGAAAAGTGATATCTGGTTTCTTGACAGTGGCTGCACGAACCATATGACCGGCAACCATGAATTATTTCGAGATATCGATACTTCATATGAGACAAAAGTACGTATGGGAAATGGCTCCATTGTTCAAGCAAAAGGCAAAGGAAATATTGCCGTGCAAACCAAGATGGGTCTGAAATTTATTCGTGATGTACTACTGGTTCCGAACATAAAACAAAATCTATTAAGCGTGGGGCAATTAGTGCAAAACGGATATGTTGTTCATTTTGAAGATGGAGGCTGCAAAATTTTCGATCGAAGAAATAAAAATAAAATAATAGCAAGAATACAAATGGAGAAGTCTAGAAGCTTCCCACTTCGGATAAGCTACGGTCCGCATTTGGCACAAAGAAATGAGGTGATCGAGCCACAAGAAAAAGGTGATACATGCCAAGACGAGTCAAGTACAAGACAAAAATTTCGACCAAGCTCAAGTCCGAGTGCCAATCTAAAAACTAAAGAAGGATCTACAATATCATAATCATCCCCCAATCAAGTTAGATCTTTACCCGAAATTTATGAGTCATCTAATTTTTCAATAATTGAATCTCAAAATCTTGAAAATGCCGAGAAGCAAGAAAATTGGACAAAGGCCATAAAGAAAAAGATGCAAATGATTGAAAAGAACAACACTTGGAAGCTTGTAAATCGACCAAACGATCATGAAGTCATTGATGATAAATGCATCTACAAGACAAAGCTAAATCTTGGTGGTGAAGTTAAAAACTACAAAACAAGATTGATGACAAAAGGCTTCAAACAAGAACCCGACATCAACTATTGGAAGGCATATATTCAGATGAGAAGGCTTGCAGCTTCCAAGAAGTGGCGATCATATCAATCCAATGTTAAATCGGCATTACAAAATAACTACCTTGATAAAAAAAATTATTATGTGAAGAAGCCAGACAGGATTTTAGCTCAAGGGGGAGAGTATCAGGGATACAAAAAATCGATCGGCAAATTAAAATTTAAAAAGAATCAAGTCGGTGTTGAGGGGGAGTGTTGAAGATAACAACACCGAAGGAAAGCCCAATTAATATTTTTATTATGAAAGAAGGCCCAAAGCCCATTAATTAATTCTTGAGTATTCAAGATATATAGCCGGCTATGTTGAAAAAGTGGATTATTCTAGAAAGTACAATACTTTTAGATAGTAATTTGTAGATTGGTGTATAGTGTAAAATCTAGAATATAATAATGAAGGACCAAAACCGACATATGCAAAGTTGGTAGAAATAGAATGTATATTCTAGAAATATCCTAACCGACTTTAGGACCTTATATAGATGTAGAGCTTATGGCATAGAGTTGAAAAAAGAGAATCAGATAATAAAGAAAGTGAGGCGTGAAAATATATTCAAAGCTTTGTACTCCAATCACTTGTACTCTTCTTCCAAGTAATAAAAAAAGTTTAAAAGTATAAACTTCTCTCCAATACCATCCACAATCCAAGTCATAATTTCTAATAATCTGTCCTTTTATTTATAAATAAAATATGGGTGATGCAAATTGGATGCTCCTAAATCGAACCATAATTGAAATCAAGAACTTCAGGAACCATTTGCATAATTTATGTCATAAGAAAAGGGGGGGAAAAATAAAAATTACTTTTCTTTCAGGGGGCAAAGTAGTCATCCACTTCACGTTTTGGCGCCTCCTTAATTTGGGCCAGCCAGAAGCTCCTCATCACCTTCCATTGATATACCTGCACCATCATAGGCACTTTATTAACAGTTTTCTGTTTAAATTACTGAATCGATCTTGCATGCTCCTTGAAAACAAGGTAAGCATACAAGAACAGCTGTCAACAATTCCTATAACATAGCCAAAATATGTCCCTTTTCTTCCTGGCTTTACTTAACAAGTATATTAATTTGATGTATTTTGACGCAAATGGGGGAAGGCTTAAGGTGGACATTTTTTTGTAATTAAGAGTTAAAATGAATTCTACAACCAATGGTTTGCATGATATTTCTTGTTTTTCAGGATATGATTGATATTTGAATTTATCTGAGGAGACCTGAATTGCCCCTTCTTATGTTTGTCAGGTGATTTTAAGACAGATAATACCTTGTATCTTCCTCCACTGTGCTGCTTCTCGCATTGCTTTGAGCTCAACCTATATTATTACAAACAGGCAACAGAAACCAAAATTTACAAATTATATATACTTTTTTTTTATAACGGCCATCTGTATTATGGTCTAGTAGACGGAAATCAAACATACCTCAAATCTCTCTTGCTCCTCTTTAACTTTCAGCTTATCATCTATTGCTCCTCTCTGCACCCCGTAAGGTCTTTGCATTAGATATGTTACTCCTCCCATGAATGAAGAAAAAAAAACAATGTGCAACAGATGCTAGAGTTGTACCTTATTTGGATCTTGCAAGTCTTTGAAAGCTTTGTTTAATAAACTAGAGCCAATATAAGTTTCTGCTTTCTTAAACTAGAGCCAAGGAGAGCATACGGGTTAATAAATCCTAAAACACAACTATGGTCCATATACTGCAAGATATTACATCATAAAAGACAGCTATATTTCTTTCAAGTTTACCTGCGGGGGCGTTGTTGAATGTAATCCAAATCATGAACCAGGTCAGCAAGGCGCATAGGTGCTGCAGTTTTCCAGAAGTTACGGTTTTAGGTATAGGTCTATTTTTAGTTAAGAATTAGGTGTAAACTGTGCTCTGTTTTAGACGTGTGCAGGGATAGTTATAGCTGTCATGTAATGGGTAGGTTATAGCTGTCATGGGCTAAATATGGCAGCTTTGGTTAGTGGGTGCAAAATTAGGATTATGTTCTGTGTTAAATACCATGTATCTTGTATCAGTTATTGAATAAGTTGAGTAAGAAAAATCCAGATTCTGTATTTTCTGTTTTTCTATTTCCGAAACTTCCAACAGGCGTTGATCAGGATCTCTGAACTCTGATAATTTACATACAAAAGAAAAGGAAGCACAACAATTTCTGCATATTCAAACCCGAATATAATACTTCTAAATAGTGTAATTATCAATTCTTAAAATGCATGTGCATTGTTAATCTTACTTGTGAACTTCTGTGTCATTTCTTCTTTGCATAATTTGGTAAGCAAAATCCTTATTGGACTCAAGTCCGGGTTGAGAGATCTCCAACCCATATTTCTTCACCAACTTTATGTATATAAAATTTCCATCACAAAAATGTACATGTCCCCTCAAAAGATAGAAAATCAGAAATTATACAACTATATATCTCCTCCCTCTTTTTAGATTTTTTAAAAATAGAATTCCACAGCTGCTGTCAGTCTTTAAAAAAAAAAAAAATAGGATTCCAGAATGATGACTTATTCCTAAATTGTTTCTGAAGCATGTGTGTAGATAAGGCAGAAAGGAGGGTAATTTTCATAATTTTTTGAAGAAGAGAGAAAAGGTATTTGTGATGTTTTCTAAGTATATGACACAATTGTTATCATATAGTGCAGATCATAAGAGAAATTAAGAAAAGAAAAGCACAAAGGTTACCACTATAATCCTCAAGCTTTAGCATACCAAATCCATTTAACTTTTGCAGTTTCACCCCCTGAATTCCCACATCTATTTCTTAAGCAAGACATTTAAAACCAACATATAATGGTGAAAACCACCAAGATAAAGGGAACAAATAGAAATCAAACAAATACATAACCAGCAAGATATCTCATAAATACATAACCAGCAAGAAAACTCTTTTAAGTTTACACGCATAAAATTAAGACGAAATAGAACAGATAGTACCTGAATGGGATGAGGTACCAGCTTGAATGCCGGCTCGGCTCTCGATGTCAACCAGAAGTCACCATTTAATGCTCAATTTCTATTCTATTTTCTCCCTAATTCATACCCCTTCATCAGCACCAATCTACCAATTATAATCTAATCTATGTTTCTTTGAACAATATCACACTTCCCCACAAGGGGACAAAAGAGAGACAACACACCGATTGAATTGCAATTCAGTTATAACTTCTTAACAAAAGTAAAACCCCTAAATCTCCCTCAATTAAGGCTCAATGTCTTCTCATTTTTTACAAGGAAGTCAATTTAATCTAATTGTTCATTTTTCGTTTACACAAATGGATTACACAAATGGAATCAAGATAGTATAAGCCAAAAGACCGACCAATCAAGGAAAGGGCGAAACCCTCCGTTGAAGCCGGCCGGTACCAAGGTTGTGGATAATGACCTCGCAACCCTGCCTCTCTACCGTCTTCGAGTCCAAATTCACGAATCAGCAGGGCACCCTTTTTATTTTCTATTTCCAGCCTCGTCGTGTTGCAAATGGATGAGATGGAACGGAAGAGAAGAGAGGAGGAATGGTAAGCATAGTCTTCCAATCAGACTCTCTAACAGTGAATGGGAGAGGAGAGGAGAAGAGAAGGGAGAGGCGGAGTGGATAAGAAGAAGGAGAGGTGGAGTGGAGAGGAGAGGCAGGGTAGGCGGGGGAGTAGGGTTTGGTCTGGACTCGGGAGGGAGACGAAAAGATCCAGAAGACTAGAACTCGCACAACTTCTTGTGGCATTGCGATATTTTTTTTTTTAACAAAAATTTTGAGCGACCCCGGCGTTTGCGCGATCGAAAATTCCACAAGCGACATATGCTGGCGTTTTTTCTAGCGCCGGATAGATTAACGCCGGGAATTAGTATATTTCTTGTAGTGTGATAATTGCAAGTTTCACAGGCAGATTATGTATGCATGCTATTGTACAGATTTAACGTAGTTGTCAGCCAAACATTTTTAACTTTGGTGATGATTTCAGTTCATTATCCTTGTAAATAATCAGTCGTCGTTTTTTTTTTTTTCTTTTAGGTAATGCTAAGGAGTTTGAATACATATAACATGAGATCTCCTCAACTGAGATAAGGAATTGAGTGCTTGGAAGGGAAACAAAATTGCAGTGAACTTCGTAACATAGTGATTTCATGCAAATAAGCGCCTAAAGGTTGAGGCCTACATTTTTTATACCAAAAAAACAGAGTTTTTGTTTTAGGGTTAATGGGTTTCCCCGCCAACGATATATTAATGAAGAAAAATTATTTACAAAGGCCTTATGTTACATCACTTAATTAAAATTAGATCGACAAGGATGGCAGTAGTAGTCTAACAAGCTAGACCACCCCCTAGGAACCCATTCTTATGTCCCATGTGCCCGAAGCATAATGTTCCTCGCAGTATCCTCGATCAGATGGTGTACTAATTGTCTCTTATTGGAGAATAGTCTATGGTTTCTCTTCCATCACAGTGCTCATACACCTGCCACCCATATCCTATTCGAAAGTGTTTTTTGGTTTTGATGGAAGTTCGCATTTCCCCAGCTCCACAAGTCCACAATAGAGTTTGCAGCTCTAGTGGAGACCCTGTAGTTGAAATGGGCGAACAATGCCAGAATCTATCAGAGAATCCACACTCTGCCAGCAGAGTTTAAGAAATAAAAAACACATTATGTTCCTCCTTACTAGGGTTCAAAATTTGCATGATTGAAGTCTGGTTTATCTTACCAGAGTTTGAATATTGTTTGACTGACATAAAATTCAACAGTATTTTCACTCACTGGACTTACATAGTTACATATGATTGAAAAACTACATAAGAGTAACTTCTTCCACTTTACTACTGTCCATGAGATTACCTATTATAATTTGAAAATTCTTACCTAGAATTCAAACAGAAATCAAATATTGCAATTACGTAGCTTCACTATACATAATTAGAAGCTGTCAAAAATTTCTAATTTGTTTGACGCGGTAGTGCTACGGAATAAAATATGTCATATGTTCCTTGTAGATAGCAGACTTGACCCTAGAATCGAACATAGTTTTGTTGGACCAAACTAGGCTCATCAATCTCTTGGGCCGGTCGGGCCTAATAACTGGGCTCAAAGCTTAATTGTAATTCCTAGAGAAACCAAGTTCAGGTGACAAGTTCAAAACCTAAATTTTCATTTTTTTTTAAAGAAAAAAAAAAATCAAGTGTCACCATCCTACAGCAGAGTTATGGAGTGAAATACAAAGCATCTCACTTCTGTCTCCGTGAAGCAACAGAACATGTGGTTGGTTCTTTTACCGGTTACCCACTCTTATTTTTTTCTTTCGAAAACGACACACTTTCTCTAAAAAACCTAAGAAGCTCAAAACATTGACTGCTATCTAAGAGTTAAGGATTTTATGTACCCGTAAACAAAGATACTTCTATGAACCAGTGGCATATACTCTCCAAACCCGAACCAATTAATAATGTCTATCTACAGATAGAAACCATTGGAGATACATATACAAAGAATCTGAAGTGTTTTTTTATTTCACAGCTCACAGCTTCACACCAACATTGACCAGTTGACCACAGACCTTCATTAAAGCTTGGCAGCTGCTATTCCAACTTCCTCTCTCACAATTCCTTTTTGACTTGTGACTTGTCACCTCTTTTTATTTCATGTTCATACAACGCGATCTAAGAGTTTTCCTCTATCAATATTCCTAGCTCCGATTGCTGTCATATTTGGCCAAAAGGCAACACCCGGTGTGGTTGAAGGGCTGTAGCTTACTCTTTTGTTTCTCTAGATGTAAGTCGATAATCTCATTTCATTTTTATTTTTTTTGCCTATTAACTTTATTAAAAAAATTATCCTAAAATACTGCTTCACAAAATGTTCTATTAGCAAGTAATTTTACTTTGCATCTTGATTCTTGAAATATCAGGGCTAATTTTTATATTCATTTACCTTTTCTTATTATACTTTTAATGTGAGAAAGAATTTTTTTTTTTTAAAAAGAAGCAATTATTCGTGCTTCATTAATGAAAGTTTGGGTTATCGATCCCAGAACATGACCCCTAGACAAAGCATCGCAGCATTAAACCCCTGGTCCCTGGATATATAGTCTTCCAGTTTACACACATCCTGCTTCATAGACAGAACATGCAACTAGTAACACACTCTGTACCAAATGAACTCAGTCCCTTACTACCTAATTATCCACTACAATTAATTCTGTTAACTAACAAAGTCAAATTATCCAAACGTAAAATGAACTATTGTTATTGAATGGTTAATTTTTAAAATTAAATGATCTATCTATCCTAATTCTTACAAGATTGTAAACTATATTAAATTGAATATAATTTTCTTACAAAATTTCAATATATTTAGCACATTAAGTTGCTCAGAGGCATGATTTAAATTTTAACTAATGAAATTTGGGGTCAAAATATTGCTGATCTGTATTTTGTAAATCATAACTATTGTTAGTACTTTTATCAAAGTTAGGGTCCACCATGACCAGTGGATCAGGACAGATGTTATAGACCTCCATCAGGTACTAGTCTTGATGCTCCAAATTTCAATTTTTCTTTTCTTTTTTTTTTTAGTAAAGTTGGAGGTCAGGTCATCCAACTATTTAATATTTTTATTATTGCAACAAAGGATTTCGCCCTTTTGGATTTTGACCCCATGAACTCTCATATAGAAAATTTCAATGTTATAGAAAGATGGAGGTCAATAATATTGCTATATATATTATTTGTAGTCTTAGCACCACTCCTTTTCTACTGCAGCATATATCCATAATTGTGAAGAAAATATTATCCTATTGTTATGAAAATTATATAAGCATTTTTTTTTACTAAAAAGAAAACTATATTATCGTTACTTGCAGCTGAAATAAATTGAGATTGAACTAAAGTACTCTGTATTTAAGTTTACAGATATGGCTGCTGTGATTGGGCTTCAATTCTCCCTATTGGACTTGATCTTCACATCCAAATGTTAGCAAGGCCTCGAAAACAATTCTTAACATCAGTTATATGGTTTCGAGGTACCTTAATTAAGTTCTCTGGTTTCGTTGATTACTCCTTTTTTTTTTTTTTTCTATTTGGTAGATTTGTACAACTTCTATAATTAATATGGTAAATATAATATATACAGATCACCTAATATTATTTTTCTATATATTATAGTAATCACCCTTGGCAGGATCTTCAGATGTCCCTATTGTACGTCAGCTCTTAGTCAAGTTGATGGCTACACCTGATAATTTATGGTTGTCTAAAATGGACTGTTTATTATTTTATGAAATAGTAGGTGATCAGCCTACCAAATCTCCATTAATAAAAAAAATATTTAAGTACGAGATATTACATTGTTTAAAGAAAACGAAGAACAACTAGTGTTAAAAGGTAAGAATTATTATGGCTGATTACAAGAAGCAAATGTATATGCTATACACATGAAAGCCCTCGTGAATATTCATTTAAAGTTTTAAACCAAATGTGGCCCAAACTCCGAAGTCTCAAGTCTTCATTGCAAATTCTTAGGATGCATTTGGTTGATGCAAAGAATAGAGCTAACTCAAGAATAGCACTATTTTTTTTGAGTTAATCCATATTTGAATTAAGAGCTACCAACTATTCTTTGTGTATCTTTGATGGATTAGCTCACTATTCTACTAACCCACCCCTCCATTCAAATGCACCTAAGGCATTGAGTGTCCATGGTTGTTTCTTGAATTACGTAACAGTTCCTCTTCTTCCATAAGTCAGATATAATCAGTAGTCAACAAAACGTATTGGTGTACAGTATGTAGGGACCGGATAGAGAATAGGATGCAGGAAGACTGTTTTAAAAACAAGACAACGCGCAGAAAAAGACTAATAATGTAATTCGATTAAAAAAAAAATCATGGTTGTTATTTATCCCCAAAGTAAGAATGAAATGAATAAAAATTGCCAGTTATATCTAAAGAAATAATTAGAGAAAAAAAAAAAGAGAAAATGTTGTAAAAGTATCTTAGAAGTTGATTATGCTAAAGAAAGAAGAAAAAGAAAAAAATCACACAGATTAGTTTACAATTTGACAAACAGATCGATCCATTGGTTTATAAACATCTCATATATATTACCATTGCAATTAAGGTTCCACACAGGGCTGCTAATGGTCAAGGTTCCGCTCAAACTCGACTCGGCTCAATGAGAGAAGGAAAATAACTCGGCTCTAGCTCGGCTTGGTTTTGAAAGAAAAAGCTCGGCTCGGACTGGCTTGGTCCGGCTCGCGAGTCGGTTCATACTATATTTGGGATGACAATAAATATATTCAAGTTCCTTGAAGACTCAGATTGAACACTTCTTGCAAGTAGAACGTACAATTACGGCTCTAGCTCGTCTTGGTTTTGAAAGAAGGTTCCGAGATTTTGTTGGATATTCTGACCTTGTAAGTATGACTATGATCTGGTGCAAATCTTACTGAAACAGATTTATTATACAATGGTTAATGTGCTACATGTGGTGGTATTGGCTCCTGATGTTCCTAACGTTACTTAACTGGTAGAAAGATATCCCTGTGAATTGATGGGATTTACAGTAGCTTTACTGGTAATTAATGCACTACCTCACTTGTGTTGTATTAATTAATTTGCAACTTTTGGTGCTTAACCTCACATTTCATATTTGCTACCATCTAAGTTTACATTACAAAGGAGAACTAATTGTTGAATATTGATACAAAATTAGAATCCGAATATTTCAGATTTAGAGATCTGGATGCAACGTGTTGTGATGTATTTTTAGGCATGTAGTTGAGTTAGTGGGTTCTATAATTAGTCATGTAGGTTTTGTTTATAATAGCATGATACATGGGGAATAATTCTATTTTGGGGACTGCTTGTAATAGGAGGATAGGTAGTGGGGTCCTAAATTTAGATGTTCTAGATTTAGATTAATGTTTAGCTATAAATTGAGATGTACTTTGTATCCGAATTAAGGAAGCAATAGAAGTTAAATTTCAGCAGCAAATTTGTTCTCTCTATTGTTGTATCCTTCAGAAATTTCCAACAAATTGGTATCAGAGCCTAAGGTTTAGAGATCAGGGCAGATCCGACCATGGCAGAAAACATGAGCGTTTCGAATCCGTCGATTCCGTTGTTCAAGGGAGACAACTATGAGTTTTGGAGCATCAAGATACGAACTTTGCTCAAGTCTCAAGGTCTATGGGAATTGGTGGAGACGGGAGCACCGGGCATAGATCCCACACCAGCAGAAACAGCGAAGCGAGATGCGAAGGCGCTGTTCTTCATTCAACAAGCCGTTGTTGACACGGTGTTCACAAAAATAGCAGCAACGGCATCGGCAAAGGAGGCCTGGACAACCCTGAAAACTGCATTCCAGGGAAGTTCGAAAGTCCGCGAGATAAAGCTACAAGGCTTGAGAAGAGAGTTTGAGACGTTGGACATGAATCAAGGCGAATCTATTCAAACATTTCTCACAAGAGTCACATCCACCGTCAACCAAATCAAGAGTTGTGGTGAAGATATCACAGAAAAGATAGTGGTTATGAAGGTACTCCGCAGCCTTACAACAAAATTTGACCATGTCGTGGCAGCAATCGAAGAGTCCAAGGACCTGTCCACATACTCTTTCGACGAGTTGATGGGATCACTGCAGGTCCATGAAGTTCGTCTCAACCGATCAGAAGTGAAGGATGACACCAAAGCTTTCTATACCAAGGGTGATTCCTCAAGAAGCCAACAGCAAGGCAGAGGTCTAGGCCAAGGTAACAGCAGAGGTCGTGGAAGAGGCAAGAGCAGTGGAGACAACCGTCAACAACAACAAACAACAAAGAAGGATATTGAGTGCTACTATTGCCACAAGTTTGGTCACGTCAAGGCAGACTGCTACAAGAAGAAGTGGAAAGACGGACAAGGCAAGCAAGGCGTTGAATGCCACTATTGTCACAAAATCGGCCATGTGCAGGCTGATTGCTACAAGAAGAAGCGTGAGGAAGAACAAGCCAATATTGTAGAGGAAAATGAGCAACCATCACTCTTCATGGCACACACCGAAAGCAAGATTGATGCAAGCAGCAAGAGCACAGTAGGAGTGCATATAAAAGAAAATGGTGGCAGCAGTCCAGGAAGTGGCAAAATCATGGTGAGTAGAAATATTTTGTTTGATGAAAAAGCCCTCAAGGTGGAGAATCTAGGGCTCAATCGTAAGAGGCCGTTGAAGCTAGTGTACAACCATGATATACGACTAGCTCAGATGCCAGAAAAATGTAGTTTCAAGGTGTTGAGAGATATTGTGACAAAGATTTTTCCTTCATTAAAATCTGTGCTGATCAAGTACAAGGATTCTGATGGGGATCTGGTTACCATTACTGATACACAAGTGCTGAGGATGGCAGAATCATGTTTTGACCAGCCTGTACAGATGGAGGCAGAGAAAGAAGAAAAAGGACTTTCCTTGATGAGACTATATATTGTAGAAGTCAATCCTGAGCAAGAGCCTACAATCACGGAGGAGGAAGATCATGTAGTCGAAGAAGAAGAAGAGCCCATAGAAGAAAAGATAGGAGAGGGAGATGAAAAAGAAGAGTTTACAAAAGGAAGGAATATTGATAAGAAGAGAGAAGTAAGAATTCTAGCACTAGATGGCAGTGGATTGACTCCAGACCTGTTAACCCAAGCAGAGGTAATCATGGAAAGAGGAGGTGACATGCCAAGTCAAGTGTCTGATTCCTTTGGAAATGGAAGAGGTTTTCTGGAGATGAAAAGTATTAAGGGAGATATTTTGAAAAAGATGATCACAGAAGATACTGTTATCAAGCAAGAGAAGGTAATTGTCAAGGTTGGTGAAAGTTCAAAGCAAGCAACTGTGGCGTTGTCAACCTCTGAGGCAAAATATTCAGCAGTCGGTTCAGCGGCTTGTCAAGCAGTTTTGTTGAGGCGTATACTTGCTGATTTTGAGCAGGAACAGCAACAGCCTACAGTGATATTCTGTGACAACCAATCAGCAATAGCAATGGCGCAAAATCCAGAAGTTCATGAAAGGACCAAGCATATTGACATAAGTGTTCATCTCATTCGTGACCTTGTGACAAATGGTGACGTTGAGATCAGATATGTCAATTCAGACAAGCAGGTAGCAGTCGTGCTTACGAAGGCATTGGCACAAAGCAAATTTGAACAATTTCGTTCGGCACATGGAGTTGGCAATTTTGTATCAAGGGGGAGTGTTGAATATTGATACAAAATTAGAATCCGAATATTTCAGATTTAGAGATCTGGATGCAACGTGTTGTGATGTATTTTTAGGCATGTAGTTGAGTTAGTGGGTTCTATAATTAGTCATGTAGGTTTTGTTTATAATAGCATGATACATGGGGAATAATTCTATTTTGGGGACTGCTTGTAATAGGAGGATAGGTAGTGGGGTCCTAAATTTAGATGTTCTAGATTTAGATTAATGTTTAGCTATAAATTGAGATGTACTTTGTATCCGAATTAAGGAAGCAATAGAAGTTAAATTTCAGCAGTAAATTTGTTCTCTCTATTGTTGTATCCTTCAGAAATTTTCAACACTAATTGCTGAATTCGAATCAAAAGGCAGGTTATATAGATAACTCATGTGCAGTAGCATTTACAACAAAACACACCATAGAATGTTCACATAGGCAACATACATACTGATACAAGCAAGAAAGATCAATAGCCATTTCATTATTTTACAAAATTTACTAGTGAAATCGTAAGAGGTAAGATAAGAATGCAATAATGTTTTTATTATTTCTTGATTACATTTCACAGTACATTGTATTGCCCTTTATATAGAGAATGTAGTTACAAGCTCAATCACAGAAGCATGTAGACGCATAGTCTGTTATAACTAATTATCTCAACTACCATCCTAATAGCCTATGCTAACTAACTGTGTTGACCGATCTTGAGTATGCATTGACTGATCTTGAGCAGTCACTGTGATGACTCTATTAACTAGCTTTTTTTTTTTCGTTAAAAGGTCAGATAGAGACTTGGTATCATAAAAGACCAGGAAATTTCCCAAGTAAATCATCTTGGCAGTTCCATGGAATATTGCATGCTAGTCTCTAGACTATACTGTCTAGTGACTTCTTCTTCTCTACCACCTGAGTAACTAGAATTTTCTGCAATCCTGGGCCCACTCAACAATGGCACAAGCGCATCTGTGTCCATGTGAGCTGACTCTTGCTCTATGGCTTGTCGGAGCCTTTCCAATTCGGATGCCACTTTCCTCATCGTTGGCCGCTCTTCTCCTTTCAAGCTCAAACATTTATTAGTAAGCCTTCCAATGGCTTCTATTTGCTCAAAACCAGCTTCCTCTATTATATAAGGCTCCATCATTTGCGCCAGCTGGCCTTGGCAAAAAAGCATGTTAATATATGCAGCTAAACCTTGGATTTCGGTCGGTCTATCAAGGGAGATAGGCTTTTCCCTTAACCACAACTCAGCTAGAACAACCCCAAAACTGTATACATCACTCTTCTCTGTTAGTTTATGCATAGTAAAGTACTCGGGGTCTAAATACCCAAAAGTCCCTTGTAGTTACATGAGCTTGGTCAAATGGCAAAGATCTTGATGCACCAAAGTCGGATATTTTAGCAGTGTAATTCCTGTCTAGCAAGATATTTGCTGATTTAATATCCCTGTGAATGATTGGTGGAGAAGCAGCTGAGTGCAAATAATCCAATGCTCCTGAAATATCTGCAGCTATTTGCAGTCTATCTTTCCACGGTAAAGGAATAGGATCATGGATGCGGTTAAACAGCGTTCCATTAGGTATAAATTCATACACCAGCAACGGGACTTCAGTCTCTAGGCAGCAACCCAAAAGCTTGACCACATTTCTGTGGTTTATTTGAGAAAGGATGATAATCTCATTTATGAACTGTTCTACTTGGCTTTCCTCAGAAAGCTTTGATTTCTTTATGGCAACCAGACTTTTGTCTTGGGGAATTCCCCTGTATACAGTACCAACTCCTCCTCGGCCGAGGACTTGGCTCTCATTGTAGTTATCTCTGGCCTTTTTGAGCTGTTCTTCCATGAAAATCTTTGTTTTTGGATCGATTCCTTCAGCACCATATCGTTGTTTCAGCACGTGCCCTCCATTTTGTCTGAAGAAATTGGCTCTCCTTTTTGTGAGTTCCCTTTTCTTGAAAGCCAAATAGGTAAAGAAACTTGCAGCAGTCAATATGAACAAGGAACCAAGCCCTAAACCTGCAAAAATTGTTCAGAATAATTTTTTTTAAGTGCTAATTTCTGCATTTATTTGTCAGACATGTCCTAGTTACTTCATGCAAAATTTATAGAAATAAAATCCTCCAATAAAATTCATTTGCTCAGTTAATAACACAAAATAACTTCAATCCTCCACTACCCAACCCTGAATTGCTCCAATAGAAATCAGAATGATATAACTTGAGATTTCAATACGATCCAAACTCAAAACAACTAAATCTAATAACGGATGTGAATTCCTCAGGTCCGGATGTAACCCAAACAAGCCAAGAACATACATTTTAGTTTGTTCTGGGGATGAGTATGGATATCCATGTGAACAAAACAAGTCAATGTCTAATAAGCATAAAATGGATCTCTCCATTTAGGCTCAAACTTTAGATTAGATCATAGGAAGAATATATTGAGATATGGCAAGAATATCAGAATGGATCTCAATCCCGTCTACAGCTCAATTTTATATTTTACTATCTTTGCTCTCTGCGCACAACAGCCATATATATGAGGCTTGCTTGTAATCTTTACTGTGTATCAAAACAATACAGATAATGAAAACCTAAATATATTTCCAAATACCTTTTCCTTTATGGTATCAGAGCAACTATGGCCGACGCCGCACAGACTCCTCCTCCCACCAGTCCAATAATACCAATCAATTTTCCCATTGCCACGAAACTTAATCAAAATAATTATCTCACATGGAAATCTCAAATACAACCCATTATCCACGGTTTCAATTTAAACCATTTTTTAGATGAACCAGCACCAACAAAGACCATTCAAACCGAAGCCGGTGTGACTCAAGATAACCCGGCTTTTCACCCATGGAACCTCCAGGATCAATTTCTCCTTGGTTGGATTCGCTCATCACTAACCGAAGGTATTCAAGGACAAGTTGCTAATTGTCTCACTACACGCGAGCTTTGGTCTACGCTTCGACAGATTTATTCCGCCACCTCCCGGGCTCGCCTCACAGACTTGAAATGCCAACTTCAAACCACCACCAAAGGAACATCCTCTTGCACCGACTATCTTCAGGCCATGCGACGTATAGCAGATGAACTTGCTTTTTGTGGTTCCCCTATGCCCGACGAAGATCTAGTTATGACGGTTCTTAACGGGTTAGGTCCGGAATTCGATTCCTTTGTCATCTCCGTCACCACTTCAGGTAGACCTTTTACTTTTGCTGACCTTCATGGACACCTTCTTAGCCATGAGTCTCGGCTCCAAGGCCACACTTCTAGCACCGGCCTTCTTCCATCACCGCCCAACCCCACGGCATTTATAGCAAAAACCAACAATAACTATCAAAACCGGCCTCCTAACCACCAAAACCGATCCAATAATTACCAAAATCGTACCAATAACCATCAACCCCGACCTAACAACTATCAAAACCGGCCTCCTAACCAATACCAGTCCCCATCTAATAACCCCCAACCACGTTATTCCAACAATAATTATCACCCCAAACCGAAATCTATTTCAAATAGCCAAAGACCGAACTACCAACCAAATCCGAAACCTCAATGTCAAATTTGCACCAAATTTGGTCATGTAGCCAAAGAATGCTATTTTAGGTATGAAGTTGATCCAACATATCAAGGCCGGCCACCCACCTTCCAAGCCTATGTAGCCGAACCCTCCTCCTCTACCAATTCCTCCACCGAATGGGTGCTAGACTCGGGCGCTACCAATCATGTCACTCATGATCTCAACAATCTCTCTTCTTTTTTCAATTATGATGGGCAAGATACTCTCCAAATTGGCAATGGTACGGGTTTGTCAATTCTTCACATTGGTTCATCTACTCTCACTTTCTCTTCTCATCCTATCTCTCTAAATAACATATTACATGTTCCAAGCTTTTCAAGGAACCTCTTAAGCCTCTCACAACTTATACAAGATAATCCTCATTTAACCATTGAATTTTCCTCTTTCTCTTGTTTTTTAAAGGACCACCTCACCAAGACTACTATTCTCCAAGTTCCTTGCAATAATGGACTCTTCTTCTTTTCACAACCTCGCTCCACACCACTTCAAGCTTTCCTTGGTGTCCGTGCTTCGGCCGATACTTGGCACGCTCGCCTTGGACATCCATCCTCCACTACTACCTTACATTTACTACAAAATTCTCATTTACCTTGTAATTCAAATAAGTTGAGCACTTGCCATGATTGTTTTTTGGCCAAGTCTCACAAACTTCCTTTTACTCCTTCTATCTCCTCTACTACTAAACCTTTAGAACTTGTTCATTCGGATGTTTGGGGTCCTTCCCCTGTTATTTCATATAATGGCTTTCGGTTTTATGTGATTTTTGTTGATGATTTCTCGAAATTTACATGGATTTATTTTATGAAACACAAAAGCGAAGTACCTCACCTCTTTTCCCTCTTCAAAGCTCAAGCCGAAAACTTGCTCTCAAATACAATTAAAACATTGCGCACGGATGGAGGAACCGAATACCTTCCAATTGCAACTAAATTTCCCAATATAATACACCAAACCACTTGCCCCTACACACCTCAACAAAATGGACTAGCCGAAAGAAAGCATCGACACATTATTGAATTAACCTTGGCCGTCATGTCCCATGCTTCTATCCCTTCCCTTTATTGGGATGAGATTTGTTCAAGTATTGTCTATCTCATTAACCGCCTCCCATCACCATCCCACAACTCCAAAATCCCTTATACCGAACTTTTCAATAAACAACCCGATTACTCATTTCTTCGTATCCTCGGTTGCCAATGCTTTCCGTATACTCGGCCATATAACTGTCACAAACTTGAGAACCGTGCTCTTCCTTGTATTTTCCTTGGCTATGCAACAAATCAAAAGGGCTACCGATGCTTACACTTGCCATCCAACCGCCTTTACATCTCGCGACATGTTCAATTTGATGAAAAATACTTTCCCTTTAAAATTACCAACCAAAACCCATCTGCCTCTGCCTCCACCGAAACACCTCAAATTTTTTCTTTTGCACCAGCCCCTTTTTACCACCAGGCCGAACCCTTCTCCATCTCTTCAGCAGCCCCAACCAACACAATTTCAGCCCAACAACACCCCACTTCGCACCAGCCCAACAGGGACACTATGCCGCCTTCTAATCATCCCACCTCCTCTACCAGCGAACCTCAACCCAATCAAACCAGCAGCAGCTCTAACCCGCCTACTGCACCTACACCCAACCACCCCATGACCACACGACTTCGTGATAACACAAGAAAACCACGTGTCTTTCCCGACCATGTTGCCTTCTCTGCTACTCTGGAATCCGAACCCCATAACTTCTCTCAAGCAAATACTCAACCCGAATGGCGCAATGCTATGGCCCTTGAGATGAATGCTCTTGTTCAAAATAACACTTGGACTTTGGTTCCTTCTCACCCGAATCAACAAGTCATTGGATGTAAATGGGTCTATAAAATCAAACGGCGAGCCGATGGTTCCATTGAGCGTTACAAGGCACGATTAGTGGCCAAAGGATATAACCAAGTCGAAGGTATCGATTATTTTGACACCTTCAGCCCTGTTGTCCGACCCACTACGATCCGGTTAATTCTTTCTATTGCCATCTCATCTCATTGGCCTATTCGACAGCTAGATGTTCACAATGCATTTTTGAATGGTGACCTATCCGAAAAGGTACTCATGTCTCAACCACCAGGCTTTATTAACCCTGATTACCCTAATCATGTTTGCCTTCTCTCTAAGGCACTCTATGGCCTCAAACAATCATCCCGTGCTTGGTTCAACAAACTCAGTTCGGTTTTGCTCTCTCATGATTTTGTGGCCTCTACCTATGATCCTTCGCTCTTCACATCCCACTCCAAGGACCATACCACTATGATTTTAATCTATGTGGATGACATCTTAATAACTGGTAGCAACCCTTTACATGTTCAAAGAATCATTGACCAACTTCAACAAGCCTTTTCTCTAAAAGACCTTGGCCCTTTACACTATTTTTTGGGGATTGAAGTTACATCTCAACCTCATGGCTCCCAATTTTCTCAAACCAAATACCTCACCGATCTCCTTACAAGAACCAATATGTTTTCGGCTAAGCCTTGCTCCACACCCATGGCCACAAATTCCAACCTTTCAAGTGATGACAGTACACCATTTCATGACCCAACCCTATACAGAAGCATAGTTGGTGCTCTCCAATATGCTACTATTACTAGGCCGGATCTCTCTTTTGCCGTTAACAAGGTTTCTCAATTCATGCATGCTCCAACCATCAACCATTGGTCCGCGGTTAAGCGTATCTTGCGCTATATCCGTGGTTCCCTTGACCATGGCCTCTTCATTCACTCCGATTCCTCAAATTCTTTACATGCTTATAGTGATGCCGATTGGGCCGGCTCCATTGATGATCGGCGCTCCACTACCGGTTTTTGCATCTACTTAGGCCGAAACCTAATTTCATGGAGTGCTAAGAAACAACCCACTGTATCGCGCTCAAGCACCGAAGCCGAATATCGAAGCTTAGCAATTACTTGTGCCGAACTTCTTTGGGTCCAATACCTGCTAGCCGAACTCAACATCTCTCTGGTCACAACCCCAACTCTTTGGTGTGATAATCTTGGTGCCACATTTCTCGCGGCAAACCCAATGTTTCATGCAAGAACCAAACATGTTGAAATTGATTACCACTTCGTTCGCGAAAGAGTTGCTTCCAATGAGCTACAGGTTAAATTCTTATGTTCAAAGGATCAACTAGTGGACATTTTTACCAAGCCTTTGCCTCCAACAAGATTTTCATTTCTTCGCTCCAAGCTTTCAATGGCTCCTGCCACTTCCGCTTGAGGGGGGTGTAATAAGCATAAAATGGATCTCTCCATTTAGGCTCAAACTTTAGATTAGATCATAGGAAGAATATATTGAGATATGGCAAGAATATCAGAATGGATCTCAATCCCGTCTACAGCTCAATTTTATATTTTACTATCTTTGCTCTCTGCGCACAACAGCCATATATATGAGGCTTGCTTGTAATCTTTACTGTGTATCAAAACAATACAGATAATGAAAACCTAAATATATTTCCAAATACCTTTTCCTTTAATGTCCCATAACAACATATATAACACAAAGTCAGAGAATTCTTAGTCCCTCTTCGCATTTAGTTTGTTATGCTATGTTATTTAATTATGGTTGTTTTCAAGTCCTAAATGATTTCTACATGTCCATTACCTAAGGTAAGGTCAAGTGGAAAGACCCTCCTGCAGCCACTTCCTTGCTTCTTGCCATCACCAATCATACCTTTGGGGCAAGAGCAAGACACATTTCCTATTTCATTGATGCAATTCCCGATGCAAGGGTTCAAATCTGGATCCTTGCATTCATTGATATCTGAAAAATAGTAAATAATTAAGTATGTTTTCAATTATCAGGCCTGGTTATGGATCATCTGAATGTTGGAATAATTAATTGAAATTGACTAGTACAGCATAATTGTTACATGTAAAAGATTTATTCTGTTGTCAAGAGTACAAGTTTGGAACTATTTGTTACAACCCGGAATACTGGTCAGGCATACAAAATAATTATCAAATGGGCATGACTCCACAAGAAAAAGAAAAATTAAAAGAGGAAACAGCAAAAAGAAAATTAATATAATAATACCTTTGTCGTGAAAGAAGCTAGTACTATAATATAAAGCGCATTTTCATAATCACAAATTAATACTGACATTTAGTACTAATTATTTCATCGTAATAAGGTTCCAGAAACCATTTGATTTAGCGATGTGTGCAAGTAAATCTTAATTTGTGCAACAAAACCTACAAAATGAAGAGACATTGAAGATCATTGGTTTGAATCAACTACCATGACTTAAAATTTCAAGAATTAAATTTTGGCCCCTTGTTCTTGCACAATAATGAATGAGTTGGTAGGTGCACTGAAATCATTTTTTGGTGAAACACATTGAAAAAGTACGTACCAGCGCATCCACCCAAGACATATGGATTTCCCTGGAAGCCCCTGGCTACAATTGCAGAAATAACCACCAAAACTTGTGGGTGAGTCATAGCAATCACTGTTATTTGTACAATGGTAGCTCTCTGATTGATTCCTTGCTTCTTCACAGGTCTGATCTCCAATTGCCCACTCGAGAGTTAAGGTTTGGATGTACGGATAATATTCTTTCTCTTTAGAACTGAGGTATGAACTGTTGTTTAACTTCCCCCAGAAATTGTACCCAAAATCTAATGCAGCTATTTGTTCGGCAATGAAGGCAATGGAACAATTGGCAAAGGGACCATTTGTGCTGCTTGTAATGCGCTTGAGTTCCAAACTAAAGCTCTTCATGCCATAACTAGGTAAGGTAGCTGTGCAGCAGCCCAATCCGGAGCAATAGGCGCCTCCAGGTGATGATCCACAGAACGCAGCACATCCATTTTGTTGGATATATGAATATCCATGCATGTGATCTGTGACATTGATCTTCAGTAAATCATCACAGCCGACAAGTAGAAGGACATTTTCACTGGTAGATACTGTGTAAGGACTAAGGAGTTCCCAATAAGTTTAATAACCCAGAATGATTTTCTATTATTTCAGATCCATTATCTTTGTAACATCGGATGTAAATACTCCCAAAACTTACAGAGTGTATTTTTGTAGATAGCACGGATTATGTAAGATTGGCTGTTACTTGGTAGCAAGTAGGCTTCTCCAGAGTGGCAGCTCAACTCAAAGCCCGGCAAGGCTCTGCCGCGTGTGCCGAAGGGAAATGGAATGGAATCACAAGGTTCTCCTTCCAACCAACCAAATCTTTCAAAACAAGAAGAAGGACATGTGACAATCACCAATAGAATCACAATATACAAGATTGATCTCAAACTCAAACCTCTGGTTGTCATCCCTAACTTGGTTCGCAGATGTAAGAACGAAAGTTATTTATGAACAGAAAAGCCGAAACATAAATGAGAAGTGACTAGGAATTGCGGGAGCAAAGTTTGATTAGTAGCAGCAAAGCTCTAAGCCTTGGAAACAGGTTTGTGGTCATGCAGGGTTTAAAATGTGGTCATGTGAAGTTAGAAGATACCAATTGTCTGTACACGGAACTGCCAGCGCCTTTGCTTCCTAAGAATCAATATTTATCACTTTCATTTTCTAGATAATTAATTAGGTATTTATTACTTGATGGGGATATATATAAATTTCTCTAAGATTTGTTAGAATAAGAAATTTCGACTGGTAGTCTAGGAGGCTATAAGTAACTTACTTGACATCCTCATTGAATGCTTGAGCAAAGTTAACGTGTAATATGCTCACGTTTCGTAACCATAGCTCTAAAATATATTAGATTAGTTTAAAGTGACAAATCTAAACTATTGAAATAAATCTACTTCACGAGTAATGTGTGTATATACAAAATTTTAAAAATTTTGAATTTATTTAGTACAAAGTCGAGTGATAAAAAAAAGATGAAAAATGAATGCATCAAAATCACTTATAAGACTTTATTTTTTTTATTGCTTGACTTTATATTAAATAAATTTGAAATTTTTAAAATTTGGCACATATACACATCACTCATAAATTAGATCAAAGTTAATAGTTTGAATTCGTCATTTAAAACAAATTCAATATATTTTAGAGTTATACCAAGCCTCCCATTTTTGCTGAGACAATGATAACAACATCTCTAAGTATTTTTGCTTCCAAGTTTATTTATTTATAATATAAAATTTAATTTTATACAATTTAAATTTATGCATACTTTATATTAACAAGAATTTTTTTTATATATTTTACAATTATTATTTATAAGGTTCACAAATGATGGATTAGAAATTCAAATGATTTGCCTAAGGGTATTCGAAAAAAGAATACAAAATGATTGGCAAATGAGGAGCGAAAAATTTCTAGACCCTATTCTACATGTTCCAATGAGATACGACCTTGTAATATTTAGTGTGTTTAACCTCGCAACCTCCAAATTATCATCAGAATGTAATACACAAATGACTTTTAAATTATTCAAAATGTAATACACAAATTAATTATCTAAATAATAAAAAATATATCTAACATTTTACAATTTGAACTCGATTAATTGTTTGGGAAAATTGTGTCCATGCCACTACAAAATTTTTAATTTTGAAAAATGCCACTACATACTTTGAATTCACGCCAATGCCATCACAAAGTTGGTTTACTTCTAATTTTGTCATTATTATACAATTTTTATACTATTTTGATTAAAAAATAATCTAAGAAATTCTGTTTTGAAATACATATTTCTGTATTTCCGATTATACCCCTCAATTAAAATAAATGCACAGTTATACTATTATCATTTTTTAATCAAAATAGTATAAAAATTGTATAATAATGGCAAAATTAGAAGTAAACCAACTTTGTGATGGCATTGACGTGAATTCAAAGTATGTAGTGGCATTTTTCAAAATTAGAAATTTTGTAGTGGCATGGACACAATTTTCCCTAATTGTTTTATTAATTGTGACGGCTATTAAATACATATGGTTAATGCTTTAAAATTAAAATACATAGGAAACCCAAACAAAGTTTTCTAAGACCAATCTCTCTAGAATGGAAACCAAACCTGGTTGAGTCATGCCAATCCGTACATGTCCGACCTTGTAATCTGCTCATCCGGCAGGGTTTGACCACTGCGTTGGCTTTTTGACGATCCAAGATAGACTCAACAACCAAATATATATATTTCGACAAAAAGGCAGGATGAAATCCGTTTGTACTTTTTTTTTTCTTCTACTACCCACGCATAGGGCTGACAAAAAAATTCGAGGTTCGTAATTTGATTCGGGTTTGATTCGGATTTGATTCGAGTTTTAATTCGATTCGAAATAGGTTCGAATTGAAACGAACCAAACCAGGTTCGGTTCGGAATTAATTCAAATCAAACTCAAACCTAGCTTGGTTCGATCGAAATAGGTTCGTGATTTTTTTGTGGTTCGAATCTCATAAAATTATCGGCCATTCATTTTACTTGATCAGATAGAATCTCATAAAATCTAGCCATTCATTGTACACCTCTGAGTCGCTCTCATTATTTCATTTAACCTAGCCGTCTGGGAGACTCCCAGCCTCCGACGCTCTCTGACTCACTCTCATCTCACTCTCTGAGTCGCTCTCATCTTGCTCTCTTCTCGCTCTAAACCCTAACTTGGCCATCGCTCCTCTCTCTCTCGCAAGTCGCAACTGCTTTCATCTCGCAACAGTACTGCTCTCTCTCTCTCTCTCTCTCTCTAAGCCAGCAGTACACCTCCGTCGATTGGAATACTTCCGCCGACCTAGGGTTCAGAGCTAGGGTTCCAGCACCGTCGTTAGCAAGGCGATTGAACACCAACAAAAGTAACCCGTTTAATTGGTACGCTATGCATAGTACATTTGCCTCACTCTGCCAATTGATTGGCATTGTTTCTATTTTACTTCATCTTTTATTTTTCTTGCCTTGACTGGATTTTAAGCAAAACAAAAATAATATTTTAATACCTATTTCTTCTTATACTGGTCATTACCAATAAATTATCTGAATTTGATATACTAATAAAACCTTTAGCTGATATACTGATATATTGATAATCTGATATACTGATATACTGATATACTGATAATCCTTTCCTGCAGATTTGCGCCCTTCTCAACTGCGTAGAGTTGGATCTGTTATTTCAGCTGCGGATTGGCAAATTAGTTTAGGTATGTTCCTTATAATAAATTTTAGTAATTTACTTGGGAATTCTTTCTATTTTATCTTTTATATGCATTTCTATTATACATAACTTGTCTATTTTGTGTTGGCTGTGTTGATTGTGTTGTGTTGGTTGTGCTGGTTGTGCTTCTCTGTAAGCTGGCTGTGTTGGATGTGTTGTGTTGTGCTTCTCTGTCAGTTGGCTGTGTTGACTATGTTGTGTTGGCTGTGTTGATTGTGTTGTGTTGGCTGTGCTGGTTGTGCTTCTCTGTAAGCTGGTTGTGTTGACTATGTTGTGTTGGCTGTAGCTCCTCTCTGTGTTGACTATGTTAAGTGCTTTTACTGTCATGCCTTACCTATTTTGTTGGCATGTCTGTAAGTTGTTGGCTATGGATATTAGGATGGGTGTAATTGTGTTTTGCCTATGGTCAATGATGTAAATAATCGACATGGCTGAAACCTTGATACTGCTTCTTTTGGAGTTCAGTACCTAGTTTAGGATGCCACATATGATACTACACATGATACTGAGACCTATTATGGCATTGGTTTTCTGTTTCGGGTAGCTTTCTATTTTCTGTCTATTTTTCATTTGAACTATTGTATGTGATTGGTTGTGCTATTGTATGCTGTTTAATGGATTGTTTAATGGATTATTCAATGGATTGTAGCTTTCTATTTTCTGTCTATTTTTGCACTTGTTTAATGGATTGTTCAAAATCAGATCTCATTTCGAACCTATTTCGAACCAAACCGAACCAGTTCGAATATGTACCGAACCAAACCCGAACTGGTCTATGAGGTTTGAAATCAGATTCAATTTCGAACTAGTTTAGTTCGAAATTATTTCGAATTCGAACTCGAACCTGAGGTAAGTTTGGTTTGGTTTGGTTCGTTGCCAGCCCTGCCCACGCATGATGATGAAAAAAAATTATCGGTAGGGATTTGGAATGTCCGATCCAAACCTAGGGTTAGATATGGGCCATGTGGCACATCGGGTCCATTTATTATTTTGGTTCGGATGTGGCAAGATCAGTATGACCAAAAGATGTATAGGACCGATCCAATGATCCATTATCAGGTATATTTGTTGTTGTTGTTTTTCTTTTTTCATTGTCTTTTTCTTTTTCTTTTTCTTTTTTTGAGTTAAGCAGTTTAGGTATATTTGTTGATATTTTGGTGGTATATGTTTGTAACTGACATTAAGGTTGAGTTTTAGATACTTAAACTTAGCTCTCGTGGTTTCTAATAAAATCAGTGGTCGACCTTGAATCCACTACTTTTCAAAAAAAAAAAAATTCTATTTTTTATTTAAACTCAATGAAGATCAAATAATTTATTACTCCAACAAAAATATCCAATACTAATGATCAAATATACGGGAAAGGTTCAAATGCATCCATCTTTTGTGTATTCATTATGTCTCTATTTTTAAAAACTTTAATAACTCAAAATTTTGAAACTTAAAAATCAAAATAAAACCGTTAGATATAAAGTACATCATTTTATCTATGCATGTGTAAAAAAGTATGACATTTCAATTTTATTTTGATTATCATCAAGAGTTTATAAAAATATATTAATATGAATAATTTTTAGATATTGATGTTTCAACTTATTAATTTATATAAAAAAATATCAAAATGTGATAATATTTTATGAGTGCATAGAAAAAATAATATAAATCATATCTAACAATTTTATTTTAATATTTATAATTTAAATTTTAGTGATTAGCTTTTTAAAAGTAGAGATATGAAAAAGACATTTAAATCCTTCTCCAAACATATATAAGTTCAAATTTTGATATAATTTCAAATCATAGGGAATGATTTGTCAGAAGAGCCCGTCCAAATCCAGAGACAAATCAAATACTGTTATTGGGTTCCACATACCGACATACTGTTATTGGGCCTGATTTGGGCCAACTTGGACGGTTAGTTGTGCAAGAATAATGTTTCTTGTTAAAATGTTCCAGATTCTTTACACTTGAGTTGTTTGGTCTCCTATGAAGAAATGTTTCTTGTTAAAATGTTTCAGATTCTTTACACTTGAGTTGTTTGGTCTCCTATGAAGGAAAAAGGGTCCAGATTCTTCATTAAATTTCATCACGGATCACTAAATTTTATTTTTTTTAACAAATTGATCACTCAAATTTGAACATATTTACATATTATTTAATTTGATAACTATTTAATTTGAACATATTTATACATATAGAGGTTGGCTATTCTACTTTCATAAGCATATGAGAGCATATGTTTATAAGTCATTTTTGTATTTTCAATGTCCAAATGGTTGATCTGAAGTGCTCAACATATTCTCCATATTAATATGTGTTCGGAATCAAATTTTATATTTTTTTGAATTTTTTTTACTATTTTTTCAGAATTTTTCAAAACAGAGTTTTTCATTTATTTTTTTAATATATTTTATGACTGTTTTGAAAAATTCTAAAATAATAGTATTTTTTTTTTAAATATAAAATTTGGTATCAAAGCACATTCTAGTATGAAGAACATGTCGAGTGCTTCAGATCGACCATTTGGACATTAAAAAATGCAAAAATGACTTATAAGCATATGTCATCATTTGCTTATGGAAGTAGAGTAAGGCTACCATGCTTTGCAAATTAAAGTGAGTGTTTTAATTTGCACTCATATCTCTAGTTTCAAAGTTCAAAATGTCGATCTGAACCATTCAAGTTAATATCCATATTAAATTGGTGCTTGGAGACCAAATTTTATATTTTTTGGAAATTTTTTACTATTTTTTTAGAATTTTTCAAAACCAGTTTTTTTTTCAGAAAATTTTGGACCATCAACGGTGATTTTGAAAAATTCTAAAAACATAGTAAAAAAATTTCAAAAAATATAAAATTTGGGCTTCAAGCACAATTTAATATGAATATCAACTTGAACGGTTCGGATTGACGTTTTCAACTTTGAAACTAAGATATGAATACAAATTAAAATACCCACTTTAATTTGCAAAGTATGGTAGCCTTACTCATATATATATATATATATATATATATATATACAGAGAGAGAGAGAGAGGCTATGGTACGTACATTGCAATGCATAGGTATTTTTGTGCATTGGACCATAAATTATTGGATTAAAAGTCCAAATGACCGATCCAAACTATTCATCTTGTTCTCCATATTAATATGTGCTTGGAGACCAAATTTTATATTTTTTGAAATTCTTTTACTATTTATTAAGCCACTTTGAAAATCGCTAATCCAATGGTGCCTTTTGATTTTACTGTTACCGTTGGATCAGCGATTTTCAAAGTGGCTTAATAAATAGTAAAAGAATTTCAAAAAATATAAAATTTGGTCTCCAAGCACATATTAATATGGAGAACAAGATGAATAGTTTGGATCGGTCATTTGGACTTTTAATCCAATAATTTATGGTCCAATGCACAAAAATACCTATGCATTGCAATGTACCATAGCACATCTCTCTCTCTCTCTCTCTCTCTCTATATATATATATATAGAGGTTGGCTAATAGCAAATCAATTGTTCCTGAGGTCCCATGCAACTAAGTCGTTTTTCAATTTTCAACGTCCAAAAAATTTATCCGAACAGTTAGATGTGATATCTATATTAAAATATGCTTGGAGACCAAATTTTATATTTTTCTGAATTTTTTTTACTATTTATTAAGCCACTTTGAAAATCGCTGATCCAACAGTGGCTTTTGATTTTACTATTTTGTTAGGCCAACGTTGGATCAGTGATTTTCAAAGTGGTTTAATAAATAAATAAAAAATTCAAAAAATGTAAAATTTGGTCTCCAAGCACATTTTAATATAGAGATCAACTTGAACGGTTCGGATTGGCATTTTGAAGCTTGAAAATTGAAAAATGACTTAGTTGCACGGGACCTCAGGAACAATTGATTTGATATTAGCCAACCTCTCTCCCTCTCTCTATATATATACTAGTATCATGCTCGTGCATTGCAACGGAAACATTATAAGATTGAATAGAATATGAAGAGATTTTTTATTGACATTTCCCCCAGAATTAAGGAAAAAAATATATAATTGAAAATAAAAAACACAAAAGAAAAAAAAACGGAGAGATAAAAAGAAGTATTGATTGTCTTCTTTTCCTATTAACAGACAAGGAATGTGCAAAATAATTTTTTTTTTCTTGAGTTGTAGTAGCATCTTTTATGTAAAGTTCGCGTCAGATTCAAATTATATTTTGAAGTTTTTATGAATATATATAAAGTTACAAAGAATTAATGACATGTTACAATATAAAAGTACTAATTAAGAACACAATTGTAATGCAACCAAGTTGTATGAAATGACAAGATAGAATTTATAATAAATTACAACAATTTTTTTCTATTTAAAAAAGTAGAGAATATTTTTTTATAAATATTATATATCGGATCAATAAGGAATTTGAAATCGGATCCAATAAAATATGAATGTGAATACAAAAAATTAAGTGGACCCTCCTTTGTGACTTAAATCAAACTATGGATCCACAATTCTTGTTATGTTGATTTATGCTTCTAAGATTTTCAATTGATTTCTATTGTGATCTGTATAGAAGCAAAATTAATAATATTTATAGATTTCTCACAACAATAGCTATAAAAACATAGAAGAGAAATAAGGAATGAAAGAAATAAGAAAACATAATTATATTGTGAAATTGAAGAAGGAGAAATAAGAAATGAATGAAATAAGAAAACATATTATATCGTCAAATTTCAGAGTTTATTTAATTTTAATTGTAATGTATCGTGTGGTAGTACATGTGGTGAATATGTTTTTAGTTAATTTTAGACTTTTACACATTATTTAGATGCATTTAATCAAAAAAAGACAAATTATGTAATAGGAGGACTGAGATTTAAATTCAAAATTTTATCTTTCAATCATAATCGTTAACGGATCGGACACCCAATGTGCTTAATAATAAAATGAAGATATTATATGTCACACCATTCATATTTTTATCCTGTCAATTTAGTTTCTCTCTTCTCATTTTTTGATTGGAACCCATCTACTTCTCTCTTCATTTAAAAATATATTTGTTGTATCCAAGGTGCAATATAACTTTTAAATTTAAACAATCTTTTTAAGTTCTTCTATTGAATTATTGCCCAGTTATTCATTTTTTTACAAAGAACTAAATCCTCTGCCCCCCATGTGAGCAGGATTTTTCTGGCCCTCAATCAATTTGACCAATTTTTAGTTGACATGTGGCATACATTTTTAATTAAATTATTATTTTAGTAGAAAGGGGTAGTTTGGATATTTTCTTTCCCTTTTGTCTCTTAGCCTTTCAAATTCACAAAAAGTGAGGATCTACTTGTAACTTTCTTTCTTCAATTCTTCTGACAACCAATCCCATTTTTTTTTTTTTTGATGAAAGCCCGCATACTTGATTAAATATAAAAATTTCAAAGCTTAAGCAATCTCTTGTCATGAGAACTTTTTGAGTTGAATCAAGTTGCAAAATATTTTACTTGTAAGTTATTTTTTTTATTTTCTGTTGTAAATTCTAGATTTTTCATCTAATCGGTTCTACTTTGCTTTTTTTTTTTTGTCTCTTTTTATCTTGATGGAGTCAAGGTGATAAGTCACCTAATTAATTTCCACAATTTTTTTAAAGGCTGAGATGAAAGGTGCCATCCAATGTCAGTACTGTAGTAGGGAATATCAAGAAACCCACATTTTTTTAAGACATTGAAACAATTACTTAATGTGAGGTTAGCAACAATGCTAGATTAAAACTGGTTTATTAGGCAGTAGAATAACACTGATGCTTTCGTACTAATATGGTTGTTTTAAGCAAAGTTGCTATGTTGCTCCATTTACTGGTAAAAATCGGGACAAATTAGGAGTAGTTTATATTTACTGGTAAATGAAATGGGTTGTCAAGAATTCAGCCATCAAATACAAATCACAGAGACAATTGATGAACGGCTGTTCAATCTCGAAACGAGATTAGCAAAAGAGAGAGACGAGCACAATGAGGTTCTATCCTGTGCGAGATCTCATGTAGTTGGAATTTTAATTTCACTAGGTAGTAGTTGATTAAATTATTTTCATTTCAGTCTTTTAATTTTCAAGTGCCCAGCAAAGGTAACCGATTAAGTTAGGCTTTCAATTTCCTCTTCCGTAAGATGTAATGTATTGTTTTTTATTTAATCAAGGATGCGGGCTTCCAATAAAAAAAAATGAGATGGGTTGTGAGAAGAATTGAAAAAGGAAAGTTACAAGTCGATCCCCACTTTTTGTGAATTTGAAAGGCTACGAGACAGAGGAAATAAAATATGCAAGCTACCCCTTTGTACTAAAAAAATATCAATTAACAACCAAGCCTTTAGTTTCAAACAAGTTGAAGTAGGTTAGAAATGAAATCCAATCACAATCATAAAATAAAGATAAGCAGTAATAAAGTAGTAATAAAAAAAAATGGTGAAAGAATAAAAATACAAATGAAAGTGTACTAAAAATATAATTTAATTAAAAATGTATGCCATGTGCCAACTAAAGATTGATCAAATTGAATGACCGAAAAATTCTGCCAACTGGAAAGCAGAAAATTTGGTTCTTTTTACAATTGTGTATGCCTTCAATTTTTAAAAAGAAACATTTATTTATGTCTAAATTTTTTTCCGTGCCAAATATTTTTCAAGAAAAAATATTTTATTTTGAAATTGACAGTTCTTTCAGCATATTTTTTTTTCTAACAAAATTTGGAAAACAAACTTAGTAATAAAAAAAATCGGCCAAATCATTTTTAATTTTTGAGAAACGAATCGGTCAAAGAATTGGACAAAGTCACAAAAAGCGAGGCCATTTTTATTAATACCCTTAAAAAAACATAATTTTAAAAATGCTCCTGCATTTGATTTTTTTTTCAAAATTGCTCCGACCGCCAGTACCAGGTCCACGGGCGGCCCAACCTCCATAGCAGATCGCCCCTGATCTGGACGGTCGTCTTTTTTTTTTAGAGATCTTAATATTTTTCATTTAAATAATTTTGTGAATAAAAAGTTTTCTTGTTTAGAGTGTATGCAAAAAAAAAAAAACATTTGATATATTTATAAAGTGATGTCATAACTCTTTATAACTTTGATTGATTTAATTTGTCAGTTGAATATCATAAGTCTAAAGATAACACTAATTAAGGACTTGATATTAATTCTTAATAATTTATTTTATTTGAATATACACAAGAAAATGTAGCTAGATGAACTTAGAAACACCTAGTTCTACTCTAGTTATGATCTCTCAAAAATCAAAAGTCAAAGCAAAAATGAAAGAAGAGCATCGTCGTCACTGCTGTGTTCTTGAAAGAAAATAATAGAAAAAAAAAATCAAGAAGCAAGTGTCACCACCAGACCGCAGAGAAGTTGCGATTTAGGATATCCTATTCCCTGTCCACAAAGATGCTTCTTTGTTTTGAGATCATTTTTTTTTTTTGAGATCAACAAAGATGCTTCTATGGACCAGTGCGGATCAGCGGAAGGCACATGCTCTTCAGAGTTCAGAGAAATTAAAAATGCTTTTCTACACTCTTATATATGTATCTGTGCATCTGTAATAAAGAATCTGGACTTCTTGCTTCATAGCTCACACAAACTGACAAACGAACCCTCTTTACCAGTTGACCGCAGACCTTCATTAACGCGAATTTTTATGGGAGTGAAAAAAATTTGAAAATAGAATTGGGTTGAATATCAAAGTCATTTAACCTATTTAAAATTTAGAATATAGAATTGCGCAAGTGTATGAAAAATACATTAGGATATATATTAGTTTTTTTCGTTTACAAAAGATGTAATATTTAAATTAAACTATAAACTTAAAGATGTAATATTATTGATACTAAACACTTATTATGATTAATATTTTACAAATTAGATTCTACAAAGAAAATTGAATTAGTGAATTGAATATACATTGCAAAGTAATATGAGTGAATTGACGTTAAAATATAAACTTAAAAATTAATTTTGTGTTTTGTTTAATTGAAATTTCTTGTACTTTTAAATTCTATTTGTTTAATTATTTTTAGTCTTGTGTTTAATCAATTATTATTGTACTGTTGCAATGCTATTTGAAGTTAATTTTAGTCTTGTGTTTCAATTCATATATTAATGTATTGCAAACTATTAGCTTAATCACAATTCAATTAATTAAATGAATAATCAAATTCATGAATTTAATAAGCTTAATCATTATTTTAATTTGATTATTTGGCTCTTTTATTTTGCTTTTTTAACTATATATCTAAGGATGAGATTATATGACTCTCAATTGAGACATAAATGGGGCATAATAATGCTTTGTAACAAAATGGGACCGGCTATAATTTTTTTTGTTTAATAATCAAGGCTCCATAAGGAGCAACAGATGTTGGGAAAAGAAAAAAACATAAGTGGGACATGATTTATTTTTCTTCAGTGGGTAAAAACCAACAAAATATAAATGGTTTTTGTTTGTCTACAAAATTTTCGTTACAAAATTAGAAATGATATAAAAATAATAAAGTATGAACTTAATTTAAATTTGTAAAATATATTTTAGAGTCATTCAAATGCCTCCATTTTTTATACCTATGTTATGTCTTCATTTTTATAATTATAAAAACTCAAAATTTAAAGCTTAAATTATTATAAAAAAAAGTCATTATATATGATCTATGTCATTTTCTCTGTACACATATAAAAAACTATAGGATTATAATTTTGTTTTAATTAGTATTAAGAATTTATAAAAATATATCAATGTAGATAACTTTTAGTTGTTGATTTTTCAACTTATTAATTCATATAAAATTAAAATTTAAAATAATTTATTTTTATATTAATATAAAAAATAATATATATCACATTTGACGATTTTATTTTAAGATATAAATTTTAAAATTTTATTTTAAAAAAATAAAAATAAATAAAAGCTCCATGACACACAAAATGGAAGAATTTGAAGTCTACGCAAGATTTTTATATATCCATTAAAATACGAAGAGACGTGATGCATTGAAAATGACAAACGAACTGAGAGGGCTGTCATCATTTCTTAAAAAGTCAAAACAATAATGAGGAGATGCAATTCGGGATTTTCTGTTTCCTGTACATAAAGATGCTTTTATGGAGAATTCATTTTACTTGAGGTAACAAAATATTTTTGTTTGAATCTGGACCGTCTAATTAAAATCCTCATGACTATTAATATGGTTTTGTGCATTTTAACTGGATTTGTTTAGATTTTAGAGAGCTGCGATTCAAACAAAAATATTGAGTTACCTTATAGAATATGAATATCTACTACAGATGGCATTTGCTCTCTAGAGTCCATATTTATACCATAATGATTAATAAATTATTTGGATTCGATTCGGTGAAATCAAAAATTCGTAATTCAGTAATAATTCAGATATAAATTGAGAATAATTTGAAATTATATGAACCGGAGATCTCAGGTCCACAAGGGAGCAAAAACAAAAACAAAAATTAATGAATAATTTGTAATATTCAAGAAAAATTATGTAATATTTGTGAATTATTCGCTAATAATATAGTCAAAGTTCAGTCTCGTTCAGTTTGCTATCATCACAAAATATTTAATATACGAATAATTCGTGAATTAAGAAACAATTTTGTGACTTTGCTCCGGACCAATCAAAATAACCCTCTACACTTTTTTGCATTTGTGCATCTACAATAGAAAATCTGAACTATTCTTACTTCCCAGTTCACGCAACCACGCCGTCATTCCCAGTTAACCACATAATTAGGGCTTGGCAGCGGATAATCGAACTTCTACCTCTCACAATCCATCGTCGCTTCCCACTTATTATTTCCTCTCTACATGGCCTAGCTTCGAATCCTCTCGATATTTAACCAAAAGGTAACAAAAAGAAGAAACAAAAAAAAGGACACAACAGACGCGCAGCAACACCTGGTGCTCTTCAAGTTGAAGGGCCACTTAAAGTGGGTAATTCCGTTTTATTTATATTAATTTGCATTTTCAAGTAAATTAAATAATTTGAGATTGGATTAAAGTTCTCTATACTAAATTTTGCAGATATGACTGTTGTGATCGATCTTCCATTCTTTTCTTCGGCTTCATCTTCACATCCAAATTTATTCTGCAAACCAGTTATGTGCTACAGTAATCCATCTTCCATCAAATCAGATGTTTGAATTACTATTTCGGCACAGAGTAAGAGAAAACCTAGGCCCAATAATTTATTCTGCACAGAGATATTACACCAAAGCTGCAAAGTCAGGAATCAAATCTGCTGCGATCCAAATTTCTGCTACAGTATTATGAAATTCTTGTTTTTTCAAATCTCACTGTTTATTTTTTTCAGTACACGCATCTCTAAATAGCTAGTTTTTCTGTGCACGTATCTCAAAAAACATCAACAGTTAGATTTGAAAAAACAGAGATTTCAGAGTACTGTAGCAGGGATTCGAATCGAGCAGATTTGTTTCCACAAAGCCACACCGTTTGATCAAAAATTTATAAAACTTGAATGTGCTGAATTAACTGTTCAGTACAGCAAAAAAAATAAAAAAAACTTTCATCCCGAGATGCTATTTCAGTAACTATGGTTTTTTTTTTTTTTTTTTGTATTTATAGTTTATAAAAAAAGTTCCTGGTTCCGAGTCTTCCGACTAGGGGTGGCAAAATAGTTCATAGTTCGTGATTTGATTTGAGTTTAATTCAATTCGAAATTAGTTCGTTTTGAAACAAATCAACCCAGTTCGATTCGAATCTTATTCAAATCAAATTCAAATTAGATATAATTCGTTTGAAATTGATTCGCGAACTATTTAGATTTGAATTTCAAATTTTTTTATCTGATTTGCAGAATAAATTTTTTACTGTAGAATAATTTTTTTTCAAATCAAACTCAAACGGCTTCATCTGATTTGCAGAATAATTTTTTTTTTTTTTAATGCTCCAACCATCAAAATTTCTGGTGGTTTACTGTAGCACATAACTGCTAGGGTGTGAACTGTTCGGTTTGTACCTAACTGCGCCCTGATGGACAGTTACGGCACTCAAATCCTTTTCATTTATCCCAGAACGAATGCTTAAATGACTAATCGAAGCCCCATTCCGTGATGGAGCCTCAAATTTCCATTAGTCGTAACACCTTGTTTCATTGTTTTAAGTCTATATTGGTCTCTGTCTCTCAAAAAAGTCTATATCGATCTAACTCATCTAAGATTAATCCAAATCACAAGTCTCTAGGAAAACACAACACCAATTTGTTCCATACACGAAATTCCAACTATATTTATCTTAACATATATTTCGAATAATTAATTATTACTTTTTGAAGAATAGAATATCAATTATGAATAACAGAGAAAATTGAAAAAAAAACATGTATAGAGAGAGAGAGAGAGAGAGAGAGAGTGAAATTGTATAAATATTTTACATAAAGGAAAATCAATTATTAATTTTCTATACAAAATTGAAAATTTAATGAGATAGCCTAATCTTGATATTTGCTTTGAACAGATCTCGAATGAATGAATAAATAAGAAGTATAGTTGAAGTTGATTAACTGAGCATGGCCGAGACAGCCATTCTTTCAGCCCTCAAGGTCCTTGGAGCAGCCTTGGCTGAAGAAGTAACGAGCCTAGCAACCTCAAAAATTTCAGATCTTCGATCAATTTACGCAAACCTCAAATTAAACATGAGCAACATTAGTACTGAACTTCGAGTGATGCAAGGATTTCTTAATGGGATAGAAACAGACAACCCAAGCACTGAATCTCAAGTAGCTTGGATAAAAGAGGTACAGAAGTTAGCAAATGATATTGAAGATATCGTGGTTGAATTTGCATACCTAATTGGTAATCAGAAGTTTGGTGGAAAATCATTTTATCTGAAAAAACTTTTTAAAGAGCCCAAGTTATTGATAGCTCTTAAACGAATTGCCTCTGAACTGCTTGAAGCAGAGGAAAGGCTTAAGAACCTTGCAAGGATTAAAGAACGATGGTTGCCAACCATAGAAAAAAAAAATGAAAAGAACTCTAACTTCTCAAACAAGTACTCACACAATGTGGCTGTCTTTGCGCATGTCGTGGATGAAGATCATCTTGTGGGCATCACAGAAGATAGGGTGAAATTAACGAAGTGGCTAAATTTTGAGGAGCCACAACTCTCTGTTGTATCCGTTTGGGGAATGGGTGGTGTAGGGAAAACTACATTGGTGGCCAATGTTTATAAGAGAGAAAGAAAAAACTTTGATCGTCATGCATGGGTTTCTATATCTCAATCATATACCACTGAAACTATTCTACGGAATATAATCTCTGAAATATGTAGGGATGAGAAGGGTGTTAAAATTGATGCAACCAACATGGATGTTTTGAGATTGAATACAACTTTACAAAATCTTTTGGGAGAACATAAATATCTGATCGTGTTAGATGATATGTGGGATCCAAAAGCATTCCTTGATATAAGGGACACACTTGTTGATAACCATCGGGGAAGCAAAATAGTGATTACTAGCAGAATGGCTGAGGTAGCTAATCTTGCTCCAGAAAACAAGAGACTAGAGCTAAAACCTTTCTCAGAAACATATTCATGGTCCTTGTTTTGTAGAAAGGCTTTTAATCATGAAATAAACCACGCATGTCCTCCTCCCCTGGAAGAGTGGGCAAGAAAGATTGTTTCAAAGTGTGGTGGATTGCCACTGGCTATTGTTTCCTTAGGTGTTATGTTGTCCGTGTTTGAGAAGACAGAATCCAAATGGAGACTGTTATTTGATCAACTTAGCTGGCAGCTAGACAACAACCCAAGCTTGGATCCATTGAAAAATATTCTTATGCTAAGTTTCAAGTACCTTCCAAAGTACCTCAAGAATTGCTTTCTATATTGCAGTTTGTTTCCAGAGGATTTTCTTCTTCCAAGAAAGAAACTGTTAAGGCTTTGGATCGCTGAGGGCTTTATAGAACAAAAAGGGAGAAGCACATTAGAAGAGGTGGCAGAGGGTTATCTCATGGAACTCATAAATCGCTGCATGTTACAAGTTGCAAAAAAAAATTATTTTGGTAGGGTGAAGAGGTGCAAAATGCATGACACGTTGAGAGAGTTGGCCATCTCTTTGTGCAAAAGAGAAAATTTTGGATTGATCCTAGAGGATAACAATTCAGAAAATGCTGGTGGTTCTACTCGTCGGCTGTCAATAATCAATCTGAGGGAGACGGTCAACCATGATGTTTGTCTACCAAAACTCAGAACCTTTTTGTCAGTTGACAATAATGTGCCCTCATCTCCTTTGCTATCCATGGTTTTTGACAAGTCAAGGTATCTTACTGTTTTGGATTTAGAAGGCTTGCCAATAGAAACGGTTCCAAATGCAATTGGGGATTTGTTCAATCTCCACTACTTGGGTCTGAGAAACACAAAGGTTAAGTCTTTACCAAAATCTATCAAGAAACTTCAAAACTTGCAGACCCTGGATCTCTGTGGTTCTCAAATACAAACACTACCAGATGGCATAGCAGAGCTGAAAAAGTTACGGCATCTATTTGCTGAGGTTGACTTAGATCCTACATATAGGTCATTTCATACTCATACTGGAATCTCTTTACCTAAGGGCATATTTTACCTGAAAGATCTCCAGACTATACAGGCATTAGAATCAAATGCTATGGTAGTAAGAGAACTGGGTAATTTAACTCAACTGAGAAGCTTCCGAATATGGAATGTGAAAGAAAACCACTCAGTAGAGTTATGCAAATCATTATCAAAGATGAGTTTCATTTCCTTCTTATCTATTAGTGCAAGCGATGAGGAAGAGATTCTTCAATTGGGAGGCCTGAACCTCCCACAACTTCAGAAGTTACGTCTATGTGGGAAACTGAAAGAAACCATGCTTGAATCGCCTTTATTCAGAATATCTGGGAATAGCATCCAATCGCTATGGCTTTGGTGGTCTCAACTACAAAATGATCCTCTGCCATCTCTTTCCCATTGCAGAAACCTCACGGACTTGGAACTCAATAGAGCATATGATGGACAACAACTAATTTTTAAGGCAGGGTGGTTTCCTAAATTGAAGAAACTGGAATTGAGACAAATGCCTAATATGATTCAAGTGGAGATGGAGCGGGGCACCATGGCGAGCCTTGAAGAGATTTGGTTGAGGGAACTGAAAAAGCTAGTTGAGGTCCCAAAGGGAATCCTGCACCTCGTTTCCCTCAAGCGGATATTCTGCAGAGATATGCCTCAGTTTGGGGGTTTATCTAGAGGATCCCACAAACTATTTCATTTCACCTGTGTTGTTCACTAGCTGGCAGCCAATATCACACTCAATAATTTGAGTGCAAGGTATACCTCCACTTATATTTTTTTTTTTTCAAATTTGTATTCTGAAACTTCCGCATATAACTTTTTTTGTCTGTTTCTTGAGAAAAATTTGAGGATTTGTACCGATTATTAATGTGTCAAAATGCATAAAAAGATTGTTGTGTCCTTATTTGTTTATTTCCTTAGAAAACTGATCTAGACTTGTTTCTTTATGATTGTAATGACTCAACTTATTTATTCATTATTTCAAAAAAAAAAAAAATTGTTCCTGCATGCAAGATATATTCTATTGCCATTTTTTTCATGAATATTTTCTGTAATGAGAAAAATAACTGTTTTATTATTTTTTTTCTTTTTTTCTTTTTTTGGAAAATCTATGTTGTATGTTTCTGTAATAAGCAAGTTTTATTTGCCACGAATAAATTTAAAATTACCATCATCTATTATATAATCACGAATTGCTGCTTTGAATACACTTAAACTGATTAGACACAATTGCAATTCCACGATACTTTTTCTAAAGTTTAACTTTTATATTTTTCCAACCATTAATTAATTAATGTTATTGACTTAAGAGATTATGAAGCCCATAATTAGTTTATTGGTTGTATATTAAATAATCGGTATAAAATAATTACTGTTTTACTCTCTCTCTTTTCCAGTTTTCTTAAAACTCTACAATTGAAAAGTATGTGCTCAATTTCATATCGCAGGCCTTTCACACATTTGAATTGCATGCAGCATCAATCAGCCCGGAGCTCTTTGTTTAAGAAGGTTGTTATTATGTAATGAATAATATTTTGTTGTGTTTTTTCCTTCCAGTTTGGATCAAAATAAAGTTGAGTCTCAATTCCTTGTAGTACTTATTTATGGCAAAAATATGTGATTTGCTAAGTTGTAGGCCTCATACTACCTTAGCAACTTGCGATATAATTTGTAATTCTAAGTGCACTATTCAGAAAATTTATGACTCAAGGAACCTTGTTTAATTTGTGTTTGCTTTGTGTATTGTTATTATTAGGAATTGGATTCGATGATTGTAAATTTAACTACCATGCATGGTCTGTGTATGCTATTGTTGCCTAGTTCTATTTAACTTTTTCAGATTGAGATGAAGGGTTAAATGGCTGGTAACAATCTGGTAATTTTTATTTGCTTTGTGTATTATTATTTGTACTTTGATATTGATATTTGCAAGTTTAACAGCCCGATCATATGTACTATGTATGCATGCTATTGTACAGTTTTAATGTAGTTGTATATATGCCAAATATTATTATTTTTACTTTTGGTGATGATTTCAATACATTATCCTAAAGAAATAATCATTCATCATTTTTTTTTCTTTTTGGTAATGCTTAAGGAGTACGAATATTAATATATATATAACATGGCTTTCTCAACGGTGATGAGAAATTGATAGCTGGAAGGGAAACTAAATTGCAGTGAAGTACATAATATTGTGATTCATGCAAATAAGCCTCTAAAGTTGAGGTCTACTTTATTTTATATAAAATCAAAGTTTAAGAAATAAAAACACATTATATTCCTCCTTAATATCTAGGGTTTGAAATTTGCATGATTGAAGTCTAGTTTACGTTACCAGGGTTTGAAATTTGCATGATTGAAGTCTAGTTTACGTTACCAGGGTTTGAATTTTGTTTGCCTGACATAAAATTTAACAGTACTTTCACTCTTTGAACTGACTTCCATATTCATGGGAAATAGAATCTCCAAATTATATAGGAATAACTTCTTCCATTTTACATCAACTATATAATTAAAAATTGTGAGAATTTATAATTGTGAGATTGTGAGAATTTATATTATGTTTGGCGCGGTAGTGCTACATGACAAAATATGTCAAATTTTCCTTATATATTGTATTTTACTTTTGAAGAAAGAGTATTGTCTCTTCTTCTTCTTTCACCATACTATAAACGAATTAACAAAACAAAAGAAGCATCTTCATTGATCATTATTTTGTTCTATTTAAATGCATAATAATATTTACCAAAATACTGCCTTAGTTGACAAAATTAGAGTTGATTTCTGCAAGTCATTATTTAGTGATGATCAAAGATTCAAAATGAAATGCAAAACGCTTCAAGTTGATTTTTCCAAAACATGTCAGTGATCTGTTCTCAGCTAGTTTACAGTTGCTGAAAAAAATAAAAATATATTATAATCACAAATAGAAAGAGCTGAAAATACCAGGTCTTTACATTGGTCATGAATTCTTCATTGTTTATGAATGGGTGTGTGATGCATTTTAAATAAGCCAATGTGGCCCAATCAAGTCAATGCCTGCTTGAGGTAGAAACCACATGGAAACAATACGGGACTACAATAAATTATAAAATGGTGAAACATTTAGCAGTTATAAGCATTAAGCACTATATGATATTTTGTAAAACATACATACAGCTATGTGTGTCTCTGTGTGTGCTATACATGCAAAGATGCATATACAATTATACATAGCTTGAATATCCAGTTCAGAAAAAAAAAAATTAATATGTCAGTAAAACAATAATTGGAACTTTCTGTAGGTTAACAAACAAAAATATTGATAAAATGCATATTTAAATTTCCTATTATTTAATTAATAATCTAGGTTATTGTGCCAACCTAATTTTTGCAATCGTAGTGTCGCGTAGTACCGGACCTAGCTACAATATTCAACTGTTGGAGCACAAAACAGACAAACCAGCCATCAGTGTAGAAATGAACAAAATATTTATGTTCAGTAATGAAAATTAGTTTTATTTTTCTTTACTATAATAAAATTCTCTGAGCTCAAATTTAGTACTTTCAAACCGTGGCAATCAAAAATACATTGGTAGTCCATTATATAAAATTTTCATGTTGTGTATGAAGTCAATTTTACTGTATTCATAACAGTTTACTCTAAATTATATAGAAAATCACGTGTAAGTACATAAATTTTGAAAATAAATAGAGGTCAATAACCCTTTTCAATATACATATATCTGTCTCTGAACTAAGAGCATCATATGTGGGACGGTTGCTGATATTGACAACACTAATTCTTTTATTAACACAACACCTTCAAATAATTTTATTGTTTATACAAATTTACCTTTCATTAATTATTTCCTTTTAAATTAAATCTTTCAATTATATTGATGTCTATCAATATTTCCTTCGATGTTTATTTTTCTTTTGTAAAACTATAAATTGTAGATGCATTACCATATATATGGCTTTATAGTAAAAGTAAAATGATTAGCCAATAAATTAATTAGATGAAATATCATATGTTTCGTATGTGACCTTCTTTTCTGTTCTTTCTCCACAAAAATAATTGTCTCGATTCTTCAATCAACACCATAATTGAATTATTGAACTTCAATCCCGTCCAAAACAGAAATTATAATTTTTTTTTTCAGTTTTATTAAGATACACGTATAGATTAAAAAGTGCATAATTAGAAGAATAACTAAAATAATCTCAAGCAATATAGCTGTGTTATTTCGGATCAAATAAAATACAAGAGTAGAACTAGGTTGTTCTTAATTTTATCAAATTTTTTGATGAGCTTAAATTCAAAATTTATTAGATTGATTTCAAACGACGAATTGAAAAGTAATTCCAAACCATTAACACCGACCAACTTCACAGGTGATATGTTTAATGTCAGATTTTAATTTTTCAGATTAATTTAGTATAAAGTCAAGAGGTATAAAAATGATTTATGAGTTAATTTTTATTATTTTTTATTACTTGACTTTATACTAATTTAATTCAAAAATTTATAAATTTGATATGGAAACGCATCACTCGTGAAGTAAATCATTTTTAATAGTTTGAATTCATTATTTGAAGTCAATCCGATAAAATTTGGAGTTAAACTTACCAATAGATTTGGTGAAGTTAAGATCACCTAGTTCTACTCAAAATACATATACTAAATTATTTATTCAATTTGTTAAAAAAAACAAAAAAAGAAAGATAATAGATTCGTTCATTCTCCTGTCAATCAATACTTAAGATTTTAGATAAAAAAATTTCCTCTTTTTGAAAGGTTAACAAAATTAGAAGAGACTATTCAACAATTATAGAAATTAATAAGTAATAAATGATCATAGCATATAATTTGCATAAAGAAAAGATATAACAACTAGAAATAATAGTTATGAGGGGATAAAATTATCCATTCTATAAAGATATTTGAAAATGTTGTTTTAATAAAATAAAAAAGTGGTGTTAATATCACTGCCCATATGGGACTGGTTGCTTATTTAAGGAAAAATATATTTTCTAGCTAATTGTGTACTGGTATTGTTGCATCAAAACTGCAAAATAGGGCAGAAATTCTTCATTGCATTGAATGTCAAATTGTCAATACGACAATTGAATATTCCAGCTATCCAATTTAGAGATATCTGCACAAATTCTTCCAAATCAGTACGGTACTCATTAACCTTTCCAAATTCTAGTTTCACAATTCAACAATTTTTTTTATTTTTTCTAATTAATTGAGGGTTAATAGTTAAAAAATTGTATGAACAGGTTGTTCCATGGTAAACAGATGTCAGTCTCAATCATATTTCTTCCAAAAAAAAATAAAAGAAGTTAAGATCTAAAACATCCCAACTCAGAGGAAGAAAGCATATTAGCATGAAACTCTATGATTAATAGTCCAACTAAAATTAGCTAGCAATAATAGAGACCCAAACATTCTCAGTGCATTACATTTGCATACAGCAAAGGTCTCAAGTTTCTTTTTACATAATTAGATCAACCTGCGGCAATCCCTGAAACTTGTTTTCTTCTTAACTGGAGTGAACATTCTCACATGCACCAACAAAAATTGACTGGGCCCATCTTTTTTTAGTGTACTAGCTGTCCCCATACAGCATATAATTGCATATGACCCTCACATCGAAAAAAAAAATTTGCATATGACCGTCTAGCCTAGGGGTGGCAATGAATCAAACCGAATCAAACTTCTTCTAGTTTGAGTTTGACTTTGAATAAGATTCGAATCGAATTAATTGTGAATTATGCATTTTTCAAATCGAAGTCAATCGAATAACGAACTACATTTTTTTTTGGCAGCCATAGTTATACCAGTAGTTTATGCATTAGTTTTCTTCTCACAGAACAAAATTCACACGGTTTCCTTTTACCTTTCACGAATTCACACTAATAGATTATGGACCAGTTCAAGACTTTCTTATCTTTTACGTTGCTCGATTTATTAAAATCACAACATGGATCTAGTCAAATGAAACTTATTCCATTGTTAATTTGTTACGAATATTTTCCTATTATAAGTAACCATTATATTAACAAATTTGAGCTGTGATATAAGTTTGGTTCCTGCATTATTAAAGATTAATGGTTGAATCCATTAGTTGTATTATTTGAGATTCGAACCTAAATAGTTCGCGAATCAATTTTGAACGAATTATACCCAGTTTGAGTTGATTTGAATAAGATTTGAACTGAACTGGTTTGATTTGTTTCAGAACGAACTAATTTCGAATCGAACTAAACTCAAATCAAACTCAAATCGAATCACAAACTACGAATTATTTTACCACCCCCTGGCCTTTGCAATTTATAGAGCAATACTATTGTAAAAAAAATTATATTTTTTTTATTTTTTTACTATTTATTAATTATTTTACAAAATTGTTATTTTCAGTGGTCTAGATTTTAACGGTTTGGATCGACTATTTGAATTTTAAAAATTACAAAATCAAATTGTTGTAAGTGGATCCCTCCTCTCTCTCTCTCTCTCTCTATCTATATATATATCTCTATCTATATATATATATATATATATATAGATAGAGAGAGAGAGAGAGAGAGAGAGAGAGTTGGGCTATAGTGCATTGCAATGTATAGTCCCTCTTATATATTGGACTATAAATCGTTGGTTTTGATTTTCAAATAACCGATCCAAACCCTTCAATTTGATATCCATATTTAAATGTGCTTGGAGATCAAATTTTACGTTGTTTGGATATTGTTTGCTATTTTTTTAGAATTTTTTAAAATCACTGTTTTTCTATGGTTCAGAAATTTCTAAAAAACAACGATTTTGAAAAAAATTAAATAAATAGTAGAAAATTTTCAAACAAAATATAAAATTTGGTCTCCAAGCATATTTTAATATAGAAAACATGTTGAGCTCTTTAGATCGATTGTTTGAACTTCGAATCAAATGGTTTATAGTCCAATGTACAAGAGGAGTTATACATTGCAATGCATCATAGTCCAACTCTATATATATATAGAGGTTGGCTACTATGCTTATATAAGCATATCCCCACATATGCTTATAACTCATTTTTGTGTTTCCAATATCCAAATGGTCGATCTGAACCGTTAGATGTGATATCTATATTGAAATGTGCTTGGAAACTAAATTTTATATTTTTCTGAATTTTTTTACTATTTATTAAGCCACTTTGAAAATCACTGATCCAACGGTGGCTTAACAAAACAGTAAAATCAGAAGCCACCGTTGGATCAGTGATTTTCAAAGTGGCTAATATGCTTTTGGAAGCATATGGCCCGAAGTGCTTACGGTCCAAATTTGAAATTTCAAAACTCAAAAAGTCGATCCGAACCATTCATCTTGTTCTCCATATTAATATCTACTTGGAGACCAAATTTTACATTTTTCAGAATTTTTTACTATTTATTAAGTATTTTACAAAATTGTTGATCCAACGGTGGCTTAACAAAACAGTAAAATCAGCAGCCACCGTTGGATCAACAATTTTGTAAAATACTTAATAAATAGTAAAAAAATTCAGAAAAATGTAAAATTTGGTCTCCAAGCAGATATTAATATGGAGAACAAGATGAACGGTTCGGATCGACTTTTTGAGTTTTAAAATTTTAAATTTGGACCGTAAGCACTTCGGGTTGTAGAAGAATTATATCATATTTGACTAATTTGACTATAAATTTGGACCGTAAGCACTTTGGACCGTAAGCACTTCGGGTTGTAGAAGAATTGTATCAAGTGGTGGTATTATTTGAGAGGCATGGGTCAAATACTCAAATCACTAGGCTGAGTGCCTGAGTTATCTATTGTTGTTTTAATTTAATTTCTTGTTTTCAGAGCCTTAGTACCATAATTTTTTTTTTTTTTTAATCATCTCCGGTTCCTATAAAACAAATTCAGTAAAATCCACCTAGAATCCTAAATTTTGTTTATAAGAATGACTCAATACAAAAAAAAAAAAATTGAATTCTATTGCTATTTCAAGGCTCAATAGTCAATAGGAGTGGCAAAAAAATTTGTAGTTCATTATTCGATTTGAGTTTGATTTGAGTTTAATTCGATTCGAAATTAGTTCGTTCTGAAACAAATTAAACCATTTTGATTCGAATCTTATTCAAATCAACTCAAACTGGGTGTAATTCGTTCAAAATTGATTCGCGAACTATTTAGGTTCGAATCTCAAATAATGCAACTAATAGATTCAACCATTAATATTTAATAATGCAGGAACCAAACTTATAATAGGAAAATATTTAAGCAGCATAACAAATTAATAATGAAATAAGTTTCATTTGACTAGGTCCATGCCGTGAATTTAATTAATCCAGTAGCGTAAAAGGTAAGAAAATCTTGAACTCTCTCATAATCCATTAATATGAATTCGTGAAAGTTAAAAAAAAAGAAACTGTGTGAATTTTGTTCCGCGAGAAGAAAACTAATGCATAAACTATCAGTATAACAAGGGCTACCAAAAAAAATTATAGTTCGTAATTCGATTGACTTTGATTCGAAAAATTTGTAGTTCACAATTAATTCAATTCGAAATTAGTTCGATTCGAAACAAATCAAACCAGTTTGATTTGAATCATATTCATATTCAAACTCAAACTCAAACTCAAACTGGAGTAAGTTTGATTCGGTTCGATTCGTTGCCAGCTAGGGGTGTCAATGGGTATGATACAGGTAGGGTGGAATCATTTTCATATCCATACCCATTAAAAATTGATCTTACCCATACTCTATCCATACCCGTTAAGAATTTACCTTACCCTACCCTACCCATACCCGTTAAGATTAGCGGGTAACGCAACGGTAGTGGACGAATAACGAATAATACAAATACAAATATAATATTTTTATTATTTTTACAAATAAACCATCAAAACTTATCATGTCATACATGTACAATCACAATTACTAAAATAAAATTAAAATATAAATATGCAATTAATTCTAAATAATAGTTTTTTATTAAGCAAAAAAAATCAAAATTATAAATATCTCTTCTAACAAATTCAATTCATTAACTAAATAATAAAATATTCAAATACAAAAGTAAAATATTTAGCATAATATTATTCTTATGATATAATTTATTTTATATAATTATCCGTTGCTCAACGAGTACGAAATAATATTTATCCGTACCCATATTCATTTATCTAACGAAAAAAAAGTCCTTATCCATACCCATACCTAATAAATTAATAAAAAAAAAATCTTACACATATCCATCTTATTGAATACGATACGGGTAAGATAAATGAGTAAACGGGTGTCATTGACACCCCTATTGCCAGCCCTAATAGTCAATACAATGTCTATTTATAGGCTATAAGGCCCAAATAGCTATTGGAGTGTTTCCTAATATTACTTTCCATTTACTAAATACTAATTCAACTCATTACAATTGATACACCAAATCAAATATTCTAAGAAAGGAATACAGAATTTATACATTTCCAGATTTTCAAATTTTGCTAGCTATTTCCTCGTTCTTTATTTTCAACATATGTACCTATGGGCAAAAATGTAGTGAATTGTAAGTGGATTCTACAAATTTTAATTGTAGAGGAATTAGACAAATATCCCAAAATGATGGCGTAATGGTCGGTGATCCTGCCAGATCAAATGACAAATTATTAAAATACAAAATGGAGGTACTGTACGGTATTCTAATTTTGAGACTAGCTGACTCTTACAAATTGACCCAAAAATTTATACTCCTTTGGTTTTTGTGTAACATATAGAAATAATCTTGTTTCACTGTTTTTAAGATAATTGGAAAACAATAGTATACTAAAAAAATATTTATTTTATTCATTTTTCTTTTCGTTTTCAATGAATGGGTTGCTAATTATTAATTTGGAATTCAGGCTTTCTATACTTCTTATTCTGTGGAAATTAAGCCTTCTAAAAGGCTAATTTGGAATTCAGGCTTTCTAAAAGGCTAATTTTGAAAGCAATGATGGAATATAATATTTAATAACTACTAATCAACTTGATGGCTTCCTTACGGTACTTCATCCTTTTCAATTACTTTTGTTATCTATTACAAACTTGAAATTTGATGTAATTTAATATTTTAGATGAATGTTTAAAGTATATATCTTAATATAATCTGCTATGTAGGATAAGTTACATGATATTCCGGTTGTTGCTATATATCTTTGTCAAAATTTCTAACAGCTATCTGTGATGTGACTTATCATTGCCAAAAAAAAGCAAAAGGCTCTTTTTGAAAAATACTTTAATGAAAACTTTATTGTTATAAATATTTTCAATTAACTAACTTGAACAAAGTCGGTCAGTCGGTCTAAATGAAACAAACCAACGACCTTTCTACGGATGTGATATATTTTGGCAAAAATATTATTTTCCTTCTTCTCTTTCCAAATATTTTTTGGTAATTAATTATCTCTCAATAAATTATAAGGGGAGTTTCCTGCATACTCTTTAAAAACTCAAATGTTACGTATTCCCCTCTAAATTTTGTAATATCATATTTATCCTTCTAAATTTAAAAAATTCACAAATTTACCCAATATACTGTATTTTTTTATTAAAACTCATTTTAAATTTATAAAGTACCCATTTTACTCTTTATTAAATATACTAAAAATATGTATTACGTGTGAGAAAATTGCAAAGCCTTATGATTGATTGATTTATGAGGACAAATAGTTCATTTCTCTACTTGTGATGCGTGCACAGTGCAATTTAGGTATACGCTTGGTTGTGTGTCACAGATAAGAAAATAAATCATTTGCCCTCACAAACTGGCCAATAAAAAAATTGAACATTTCTCTTAATAAGTATGCTACGTATTTTTTTTTTTTTTTTAATTAAGTGTAAAATGGGTACTTTACAAATTTAAGATGAGCTTAGATAGAAAAGACAATTAAATAGATACATTTGTGAGTTTTTAAAATTTAAAAGAGTAAATAAGATACTATAAATTTTAGAGGAAGAAATATGTTAATTTCAGAGTTTTTGAAGGGTACATATATACGTGAAATTTTTCCTAAATTTCATGGATTTTTTTTTTTTTTTTTAGTTTACATCATTGCAATTAAATTTTATTTCTCATTATGTCTCATATTTAATATCTTCGTTTTCAAAGCATAAATTGTCAATACGAACTGCTCAACATGATATCTATATTAAAATATCCTTGGAGACCAAATTTTATAATTTTTGAAACTTTTTTACTATTTTAGATAAGTACAAAATCACTATTTTTGAACGGTCCAAAAATTGTGATTTTGTACCTATCTTAAAAAATAGTAAAAAAATTCTATAAATTTATAAAATTTGATGTCAAAGTATATTTTAGTATGAATATCATGTTGAGAGGTTCGGATCGACATTTTGGACTGAAAACAAAGATATTAAATATAAAGTATGATGAGATATGAAAAACATGAGATATTGAAACCCACCTCTTTTTAAAACCCAATACAATTATAACATCAACATTTACAATTACCATACAAATAAAATGAAAATGCTCCTAGAACCAAAAATTTTGATTTGAAATGACTTCTAGCATTCCGATAACTTTTCTTATGAAGCAATCAAACAATTTCCTAACAACTAAATTTTCATTCCTCAAAAGTATATAATTCAAAAGAAAGAAACAAATTATCCGGTAATTGATACCATCCAATACAAATAATAAATAAAATCATCTATATTACCAATATCAAGACAAGAGCTGTTTTGACTTTTGACAAAGTACAAATTTTCTCCTTGTTTTCATTCAATTTTGGAATTTGGACACAAACCAACCAAACACGTCTGATTTTGTTTTGTATCTACCTCGCAAGTTCTAGACAACTTCACAGGTTATCTCCAGTACTGACCCACTGGAGGTGTCCTGTTCAGGTCTGTAACAGCTAATTTATACCAACAAAAGTACACAGATGCGATGCCATGTACAGTTGTACTTTCTACCTTAAAATATACTTCATATTTACTCAGAAGTTACGCTAAAAGAACTTGCGTATCCCTTTCAAATTTTAAAAATTAACAGTTCATCTAACAGTCTAACAGTCATGTGAAAAAGACAATTTATTAAGCACTAACGGTCAATTTTCCACGTGAGATTTCAGGTTGGAAAGAGCAAGTTTTTATTATACATTTAATTGTATGAATATTATTTTACAAAGTGCATGCCGTAAATAATGCTAATAATCCTTGTGTTTAGCTATCAAAGTTAAAATAAGACAAAATAAATGCCAAATTACTTTTTAATGTTAGTATTTGGTAGTAGTAAAGTAAATTAAATAGTATGAAATATCTTCATGTATTACATTTGTAAGTGAAGTACAGAGATTATCACTGACGAATTAATCTTACCAATATTTAAATTCAAACTTCATTAAATAATATTTTTTTTGTGAATATTGATCCTATATGTGCTAATAAATGTTATATGTTAAAGATGAGATAATTTTATGTAAGGTCTTCATCACTTTTGTAAAAGAAAAAAAATTGTAGTAATAAATGCTATGTCAATACTTTATTTGGAGTAAGAAAATATAATATTATTTTCATTATGGAACATAAATTTTGTAAAAGTTTTTACAATAAAAATATTTTTCATTATAAATTTGACTAGTATTGTTTTGTTGAGTAGTCAAATTTAGGTTGGATGTCACTCGAATCATTTGTCTCAAATCTCAAAATTGACCGATCTTTTTTAAAACTATCAAACATTTATTAAACAGTTTGAAATTATTGTCTATCTAAAACAGGTATGTGCTTCAACAGACTTCCTATTAATTAATGAGCTATTAATTGGATTTAATAAAGCTTTATATACTACACAATTATTGTTTGAGTTAAGAAAAAAAAATATTATTTTCTAAAATGGGTAGGTTAATTATGAATTTATACAATATTTCATATGAATTTAAAGTTTGGTAAACCCTTCAAGTGGCCAAAAGATTATTGCCTTATGGAACATTTATTGATCTCTCCATGTGCAAAAGCCAACAAAATTGCAAACTATCAAAATCTCACTGGTCCAAATTCTGGAACCGGTTATTTTCTCACAGGAAAGGAGCTTCAAAATCAGAGAGATTTTGACCAGTTTGATCATTTTTCGAAATCCTGCGCAAAAATAATTGATATAATTTGAAATTTATTAAATTTTCGAAATATTAATAAAAATTTGGAATTTTGTTCATTTAGAAAATTTGTGTTACAAAATTAAGTTTAAAAAATATTCAAATATTAATTAAGTATGAATTAAGTTCAAATTTCAATTTTTGTAAGATTTATATACATAATATAGATTAAATTAAGATATGTGATATAATGAGAGTCACAGACCACGTACGCGCGTCATGACATTTGAGGATTGATTTTTTTTTTAAAATAGAATTAGTTTAAAAAGTTTTACTGGAAACAGCCCTGATCAGACCAAATTTCGAAAAATAGCCTCCACCGATCCGTAGGATCGGTGGAGCAAAAAACACAAATCTCTACACCGATCCTACGGATCGGTGGAGGCCTTTTTACCCGTCTGCCACACGCGTGGGATCAGCGCCACAGAAAATCATGCAGATGCTCTACACCGATCCTAGGGATCGGTGGAGCCTTGTTTTAAAATTCTGCCACACGGGGGTGATGCTTCTTCCTCTTTTCTTTCTTCCTCTTCCAGTTTCAGCCGAGAACTCTTATTTTTTTCTGTTTTTTTCGTTTTTTTAATCCTCTCAATTTACTAAATCATTTCTCAATCCAATTGTTTCAAAATATCTGGATCGTTGAAGAGATTTGGAAATTCTTCAGATCTACAATTTTGACAAGGTAAATATCTCTATTTTTATAATTTTTTATTTTTAGCCGAATTTAAATAAATAACTAATTTAATTTATTTTGTTTAGTATATTTAGAATGTTTTTGTGAAATGTAGTGTTAAATTAGTATTTGGTGTAATTTAGTGGTAATGTAGTATTAATTTAGCGTAATTTGGTGTTAATTTATAGTTGATTTGATGTTAATTTAGTGTAATGTAGTGGTAATGTAGTTGTAATTTAGTATATATATGTAGTATTAATTTAGTGTTAATTTAGTATAATTTAGTATATATGTAATATCAATTAAGTATTCATGTATTATAATTTGTGTAAAATTAGATAAATGTGTAAATGTGTAATTAAGTGTAAATGTGTAAATTGTGTAAATGTGTAAATATTTAAAATTAGACTAGTAAATGTGTAAAATTAGACTAGTAAATTTGTAAATGTGTAAAATTAGAGTAGTAAATGTGTAAATGTGTAAAATTAGACTAGTAAATTTGTAAATGCGTAAAATTAGAGTAGTAAATGTGTAAATGTGTAAAATTAGACTAGTAAATTTGTAAATGTGTAAAATTAGAGTAGTAAATGTGTAAATGTGTAAAATTAGACTAGTAAATTTGTAAATGTGTAAAATTAGAGTAGTAAATGTGTAAATGTGTAAAATTAGACTAGTAAATTTGTAAATGTGTAAAATTAGAGTAGTAAATGTGTAAATGTGTAAAATTAGACTAGTAAATTTGTAAATGTGTAAAATTAGACTATTAAATGTGTAAATGTGTAAAATTAGACTAGTAAATTTGTAAATGTGTAAAATTAGAGTAGTAAATGTGTAAATGTGTAAATGTGTAAAATTAGTTTGTTTATATAATTATGTGTGATGACTCTCATCAGTTGCAAAAATATTTGTTTATGAAATTTTATAACAGAGTCAATGGATAATCCGGATTATCCTGAGTTGTTGCAATTAGCACCACAGAACCACAGGGCATGGCAAGTTCGTGATATGGTAATTTTTATTATATTTATTAATTATTTGTTTCAAATAAATATTATATGAAGTATTTCAATGATTTATAATGCTTAATTTTATTTTTGCAGCCTACCTCTTCATTAAAGGTAAATGTACATCAAACAAATATTGCTTACAACAGTCAGATGGACGATGCTCTGAAGAGGTTAGGGTTGTATCAAATTGCTCGCCTTAATGATTGCAAGATTGATCCGCATTTGATTACGGCTCTGGTTGAGAGGTGGAGGCCAGAGACTAATACATTTCATCTACCTGTCGGTGAGGTGACAGTGACGTTGGAAGATGTCGCATGTCTATGGGGCTTACCGATTAAGGGTAATTAATAATCTCATAATAGTTTTTCTGTTAATTTAATTAACTATTTATAAAAAATAAATTGTTGATTGTATAATTCTTTTAATTTATAGGATACCCGATTTCTGGCATCAGCGATACTGACTGGGACCCATACTTAGAGTATGATCTAGGAGCTGACCCGGCTAGTTTTTACGATGACCTCCATGAGACAATGCCATATAAATATAGAATTTATCATCCTGGGACACCGGAAGAACGATTGTCCGTCTCTGCTTATTCACTTAGACTGAGATGGGTGCGGAGACGATTTAATGAGCAATTACAACAATTGAACGATCCTGAGACAGTTGCACGGTACACCCGAGGTTTTTGTATGGATTTATTCGGGTCGGTTATGTTTCCAGATTCGAGTGCGGATGGAGTCCCTGCGATGTACTTACAATTCATCACTGATCTAGAGACTCCACAAGAATACAATTGGGGAGGTGCAGTACTTGCACATCTGTATCGAGAGTTGTCACGCGCTTGCCACGCTGGGGTAGACACAATAGCGGGTCCGATGTTGTTGTTACAGATTTGGTCATGGACTCGATTTTCTATTGGTCGGCCTATACCCCGGGAAGAGCCACCTCCCTTCGGTGGTGCCGATGAGTATGAGAGGAATGCTTTCGGTGCTAAGTGGACCACTCACCATTTGTGGCCAGAAAATCCTCACTTAGGTAAAAAAAAATTATAATTTGAGATAACATTGATAGATTTATAATTGTTTTTTAACATTTATATTTTTATTTGTATTTTTTTTGACAGGTGGTACAGCCGCATATAGAGATAGCTTCGATAGACTAGCTGATGAGACAGTTAACTGGCGACCATATGTTGATTATTATGATCATTTACCTCGACATGTCCGACGACAAAAGAGGTATTGGATGAGCTGCAGTTACGTGATCCATTTTTGGATGGTGGAGTTTCAGCATGCAGATAGGGTCATGCGCCAGTTTGGTAAGTACCAAGAGGTCCCGCCTCCTCCTCCTCTACCATGGGATGATATTAGTTATTTACGAAATACATGGTATCATGATGGCAATTCAACAAGGGATGGTTGTTGGGCGATGACTCTTTCTGAGTTCATCGAAAAACCTCCAGTATTAATTGGAGAGCGGAGACCATATGATATGTCGAGGCATCATCTGTACATGCATTGGTTCCACGCACGTGGTATGAGATCAGTGTATCTATCAGATAACAATCCGGAAGCTCTACGACGTCAGGCTCCCCCGCGGACAGGAGATGTTGCTACACTGGCATACGTTCCTCATGGTCATAGGCATTCCCGTGTGGTTCGTACATTACTTCTTCTTTTTCAATCAAACTAGATTTTTCAATATTAATGTGCAATATATCATACTTCGAAATGTGTTATGTAGATTGCTCGAGAGATACAATGCACTATGCAGGCAATAGAAATGGTCAAGACTCCGGGACAAGTGGCATATGGCAAGATTATGCTCGAGCATGCTCGTGACATTATGGAGGATATTGATCAGATTCACATCTTCCGAGGTATACTCGAGAGTGCTGGGATACCTATTGACTTGGACATGATCAGTTTGGATGATGATTATCCTGATCAGTATTATAATCGCCCTGCAACTACAGAGCCTCCCCAGGAGTGGGACAATTTTATGAGAGGCACAGAGTCTGGATCTATATCTCAGTTCATGCTCGATGAATTAATGGGAGGCATTAGTGCAATGGGACCATCATCTGCAGAGGCGGGACCATCCAATGCAAATTACGGTCCATCTACTTCAGATCCACCTCTTCCAGCAGGCCGAATAAGGAATCCTACTGATCCGTACACTCCCGGGAGTGACGCCCTTAGACCAAGGCGACGACGAAGGCGTTAACATGTTTCGATTGAGTAAGTACATATATTAAGCATGATATATTTTAATTTTTGTTTGGAATTTATTACATTTTTAACCATGTTTTGATTTTGTTTTTGTTTTTGCAGAGATACATGAAGAAATATAAGGTTAATGTTAGATTGGATCTATTATTTTATGTATGCTATATGTAATGTTGAGTGGACTATTATAACTTTAATTGTACTAACTTATGATTATTTTAAATTTTATATATGCTATCGGACTATTGTAACTTTAATTGAACTAACTTATTCTTATTTGACTAACTTATGATTATTTGAAATTTTATACATGAGAAATATATTTTTAGAATACAATTAAAATCTCAATATAAATTATTCGAACACAATAAAATGTCAATATAAGATACATCTCTAAAGATACAATAAAATGTCAACATAAATTCTTACAATACAATTAAATTTAGAAATCCATACAACAATATAAACATAAATTTCTCAGTTTTATCGCCGAATGTCTTGCTGCAGTTGACTATTGATTATGTTGTCGAGCATTTCGCCTGGTGGCAGGGGCCTCCATTTTGTCCATAGTCATTATTCTTCGCTTGTGTTTTCTCCTACCCTTATTTACTTTATCCGGATCTGGCCTTATAATGGGTCCATTATACAATGGCCAATCCCGTTTATTTCCAAATCCATTAAATCGACCAGACCAAGTGCTTATATAATTTTGTAAACTGTAATATGAACTAACATAGTCGATAGGATTTAGCCTCCTCGCAAAGCAAACTGCAAGAACATGGTTACATGGGATACCTGTTAATTGAGGTCTCCGACAACTACATATAGGCATTCCTTCTGCAGGGAAGGTAACGTAGTACTTCATTGGGCCCCGAACACCCTTCAATTAAAAAAATGATTAACTTACTGTCAAATATATTTACATCAAATGTATTACATGAAAGTAAATAATTAGATTTATCGAATATTTAACTTACTGTCTCGAGAAGTCCATTATTATCAATAACCTCATAGTCGTTATGGCCAGCATACATCGCTCGTACCTCATGTTTCCTTGCTTTCTCATTACGACGATGTAAAATCTCGGTAATATTCAACGAAAAATCCAATCCAGTTGCCTCCCATCCAATCGCGGCCTCCCGCCTATTTACAAACCAGTCGACACACTTATAAAAGGTCTTATCCACAATTGCACACACAGGTAGTTGCCTAGCAATCCTAAATACACTGTTTAGTACTTCAGAGCCATTACTTGTCATTATACCCCATCGATTGAGGACTCCATCATGCACTTGTGCCCACTTATGCAGAGCCAAAGGCTCTACATCAGAGTTGCGGAGCCGTTTACCAAATTTCATAATGTAGTCATGTACGGCTGCATCTCTTTGCCTAATCAATTCCATCCCCTCTTCAAATCTCCAGATTTTTTTTTTGGCAACATATTTCTTGAATACATTTTTGATCCACTTTTCAGGGTATTTTTTCCAAATATTTTCACCAATATGCTGCGAACACAGTCGGTGGACAGCTTCACCATTTTCCTCACACCATCCCAGATTAGGAGCCTCAAACACCCCTCGTATACCAAGGTGCTGATCTGAGACAACACATATTTTTCCTGGCCCAACAACATTGATACGCAACCAATTCATAAACCAACCCCAATTTTCTATAGACTCTTTTTCACAAATTGCAAATGCAAGTGGCAATAGTTGTTGCTCTGCATCGTAAGCACAAGCCATAAAAAGTTTACCCTTGTATCTTCCGGATAAGAACCCGGCATCAACACTGATAACGGGCCGAAGATGAGGCCATGCTTCAATGCACGGCCCAAATGCCCATGCAACCCTGTTGAAAATATTGATATTGAACTTGCTTGATGGTTCATCCTCTAGTAGGTACTGTGTACCTGGATTAGATGCTTTGATAGCACCCAGAAACGATGGCAGCATCTCGTAAGACTTCTCCCAGCTCCCAAACAAGTCCGCAATTGCAAGTTCCCTACCTCTCCACAACTTGTTATACGAGGGCACTACTGTTCCAAATTTAACTTTAACCAGATGCTTGACCATTTTAATGTTTAACTCCAGATCTTCTTGCAAAGCCGGTTTAATAATATCAGCAATTACTCTGGCAGTCATTTGATGACTATCCAACCTTTGAGCACTTCCAAAGCATGTGTGGACAAACGGGTTGGTGGAAATTGTCCAAGCACCTGTTGGTACTACCTTTGCATACAATTTCCATTGGCATTTAGAAGATTTACATGCAACTCTATACTTAGTTTTATTGCTGTTTATCACGTCTAACTCTATGTTTTTTTTTAGGTGAAAAGCAGCAAGTTTTGATTTTAGTTTGGCTTTTGATTCAAACATTTGACCCTCAGCAAATTTTTCATCTGACCTGGGGGGGTTCTCCAGAAATGCACGATCCTTGTATGGCATTGGCAATTGATCGTGGAATGATGAACATGGATGCCTATCTCCCCGATTGAGGAATGGGATCGATTTGTGCCAATCATTTAATATTTCTTGGCCATTCATTTCAGCCTCCGCTTCGTCCATATCTGCATCCCATGCTTCAGCCGAATCATCATCATCATCAAAAGAACTTGTATCAGTTTCTGTGTCTTGATCTGATTGCTCACAAGGGTCATCACCGGCCTGAACCGGAGGTGTGTAGGTGGGTACAGGTACACTGCCCGACTCAGGATGAAAGTCGGTCTGAACCGACGGTGTGTTACTACCTCCAGGCAAACTATCTGGACACGGGTCATAACCCATTTGGTTTCTACCATGTTGCGCCTCAGCTACCAATTCTATAACCTTAAATCCAGCAACTTGAGCTGCAGTTTGTTTAATAACATCCCAAGTTTCCTCATTTTGTATCCGAAATAGTGAGAAATGGTATGATCCGGGTTGTGCTGTGTTCATACGTACCCTGATTGTCAATTTGACTCGACTTGGAAGCAATTCAAGTCCAACGTATATCTGCCGTCTTATAATAGCAAAACTAGTAGAATCAGATACAGTAAAGGTAAATGCAGCCCCTATGTCATAACCAACACCTGTTGAAGTGTTTTGGAGGTTACCACCATAATACACATTGACCAATAGCAGTGACATTTTGCTGAACAAGAATCAAACACTAAATTAACTCCAAATATTTTTTAATTTTACAACACTAAATATAAACAAATAAGTAAAAAAAAAACTCACAATAATAATGAGAAGACGATGCTGAGTACAATGGTGATGGCGATCTGTTAATTTGGCAACTTCTCTATTGAATAATGAAAAAAAACAAGAATCAAACACTAAATTAACTCCAAATATTTTTCAATTTTACAGCACTAAATATAAACAAATAAATAAAAAAAAACTCACAATAATAATCAGAAGATGATGCTGAGTATAATGGTGGTGGCGATCTGTTAATTTGACAACTTTTCTATTGGATTTGAAAAATACAAAATAATGAAAATAGAGAAACAATAATAGAGGCAGGGAAGAGAAGAACATAGAAGAGAAGAGGAAGAAGAAAGGGGCTGCTGCGTGGGGGAAATAGGCAAGGTTCCTACACCGATCCACAGGATCGGTGTGGAGAATTGTGGGTCTACACCGGTCCGTAGGATCCGTGTAGGGGTTCTTGGTGTATTTTCTGTGTGGCTTCTGTGTGGCGTGTGGCAGACGGGTAAAAAGGCCTCCACCGATCCGTAGGATCGGTGTAGAGATTTGCGTTTTGTGCTCCACCGATCCTACGGATCGGTGGAGGCTATTTTTCGAACTTTGGTCTGATCAAGGCTGTTTCCAGTAAAACTTTTTAAACTAATTCTATTTTAAAAAAAAAATCTTTGAGGATTGTTATCATGAGAAGAGAGCATCTTCACTTCGGTATCGACCTCAAGCACCCTGTATATAGCAGAGAAGATGCAGTGAGGCAGTGGGATCTAAATCTGTTGTTATTTTTCTATGAACAGTTACTCTGTTATTTTTTACTTTTCAAATTCAGTCATCGAATTATTTCGAAATGCATGTACAGGAAAGTTCTGAAAAAAGTTGCTTATAAATTCGTTCCCAAAAAAAATTAAACGTTTGAATTCAAAAAAACAAGAATAACAGAGTTACTGTTCACAAAAAAAATGATAGTAGCAGATTTGAATCCTAGCAGTGATATATAGGGTTGTCAAAAAAGCTCGTGGCTTGGCTCTAGCTCGCTCGTTAATAGCTTGCTCGGTAGTGGACCGAGCTGTTAACGAGCCAGCTCGGTTCTGGCTCAGGCCAAAATAAACGAGCTGAGCCAAGGGTCAATTCGGACCGGGCTAGCTCGGCTCGTTAAGCTATAGTGGATTTAAAGTTTAATCCCGTATAATTTTAAGTCTAATCCCATTTTCAAAGGCGTTTATGCAAAATTGATGTAATTTTAGTCTGGGAAGAAAGGATATGAGCTTCAGTTGCTTGAAAATGTGCCTGCTGAACGATTTCTTAATTTTTTTAAATGAGTTTTTTTGTTTTTATATTTTTTAATTTGTATAATAGTAGTTCAATAAAGTCCAGCGAGCCAGCTTGTCAGCTCGCGAGCTAGCTCGGACTGGCTTGTCACGAGCGAGCCAGGAGTTTTTGGCTCTAGTGACCTAAGTCCAGCTTGCTCGGTTCAGGCTCGAGCCAAAATAAACGAGCCGAGCCAGCTCGTTTACACCCCTACTGATATATTAGGGGTTTGCTAACGGGTACGGGCCGGGCGGGTAGGGTATACCCGGGGTCGGGTACGGGTATGGGTCGGGTACGGGTATCACGGGTATACGGGTACCACAGGCTGGGTATCACGGGTATTTTTTTCAAAACCCATACCCTACCCGTCTTATACCCGTGCCCATAGTACCCTTGACGGGCAGGGCGGTTCGGGTAGGGTACTCGGTCCAGTTTTTTTTTTTTTTTTTTTCTGGCGGCAAATTCGAAATTTCAAAAAAATTTGAATTTTTAACGGGTCGAGTTGGGTCGGGTACAGGTACGGGTCGGGCGCCGGGTCGGATCGGGCGGGTACGGGCGTAATTCGGACCGGGTTTGCCCGGGTATTGAACCAAATAACCGTACCCTACTCGTTTTATACCTGTACCCGTGTACCCGTTTACCTGACTCATACCCGGGCTCAGGCATAGGTACCCCGGGTACCGGGCACGGACGGATCGGATACGGGCCGCCCGACCCGGGTTTTTGCAAACCACTATGATATATACATCTTTCTTATATATTAATTTTGGATAAAGGGTATTGGGTACTATAAACTACAGTTCTTCTCAACAGTGAGATTTACAACTGGGATCCACTTTTCAGTCAGCCACCCATTTTTTATTTTTCTTTTTTCTTTTTTCTCTTCTCCCTCTTTCCGGCTACTGCTATTTTCTTTCTTCCCATCCCATCTCTACAACTTTCCTCCCCTCCTCTTTTCGCTACCGGAATGTAAACAATCCTTCACCCCCGACATCCAACCCATCTCTCTCATCTCTTCGCATATTTCTTCTCCTGTACACCCAACGACACAATCATTCAATCCTCCTACACCGTGCAACAGCATCGTCCACGCTCTCTCTCTAAACCGAAGGTATTGAGGTTTTGTTAATTCAGCAATTGATTGCTTTACTAATTTAGCGTTTACGTTTTTTTCCTCACTCTCTCTCTCACTTAAGTCCATTCGAGATTTTGTTGATTTTGCAATTAATTGTTCACCAATTTAGGGTTTAGGTTTGTCTTATCTTGTCAGAAAAATTGGAATTGGAACCTCTAAAATTAAATTTCAGAGGTGCAATGTCATGATATGATATCAAACCAAAGAATTGGAACCATATGTTTCTTTTTCCTGTTTTGTTTGTCAGAGCAATAAATTCTGATAATAGAAGAAAACAATGGAATTGCCCTGACTTATGGATCTTCTTTCAATCTCATGAGATATCTCAATCTTTATATGGGGGCAATTTTGGAATTGATGTAACTGGAAGGAGAAATCATATTACTGGTACAAGGATTTTAGAATCATAATACTGGTTGGTGAAATCATGTAACCTGAACAGGAGTTGTTTAGAATTGATGTAACTGGCCTGCAGACGTCAATGTTTCAAAAAACGAAAAAAGAAAAAAAATCTGATGCCCAATTTTTAACAATTTTTTTATTATTTATTCAAAATCTAAATTCCAATTGGCCATCAGAGTTGTGCATGTTTCTATAAAGTCAATTTTGTTTAGTTATATTTGCTATATTTAAACATTGGGATGGGCACGGTATAGAAGAAAGAAAAATGAAAACAAAACTTATAGTGATAAATAATCCAATACTAAAAATTATGGGGTTTAAATTGCAAAACTTTGAATACACAGAGGGAAAGAGAGCTTTATGTTTTTCGTTAGTTTAATTTTCTGTTCTAACTATCCCAAATCAATTGGTTGTTTTAGTGATTATTGTTTTAATGCCTATTAGGATAGTCAAGGTTTAATTAAGCCTGCATGCATAACAGAAGAGACCATCTTGAAGCTCAAGCAACTCAGGTTCTTGAAGGATATCGAGATGCCATTTGTTTGAGTGAGCTATTGCGTCTGATCGGCCAGCTGCACTCCGAGAATTTCAACCCAGTGCGCAAATTTATCGAGCAGTAAGATCTTTTGCATATTCCTCTTTTAACTTTTGCATTTAGACACTAGAAAACTTTAAATTGCATCTAGACTCATGAAATCTTACCAGCTACGGAGTGTAATGTTTCTTTTGTTTGTACATCCAACATTGATTCTAACCCAAATTTTTAGAGTAAATTCTGAAACTGGTAAGAAGACCAAACCCTTATGTAGTTACTGCAATTAGACATTAAACATCATTGATATTGAGATACAAAAATATCGATTAGAACTCATTAGAAATTGATTTTAGAACTTAAATTGAGAAAGATCATTTCAGTTAGGATTGTCCAGTGAAACTTTCATTTTTCCAATTGTTAATGTATAGTAGTGAATTTATGACCCGGGTATATGTTAATCACCTCCACAAACATTTACCCAAATGATTTACTTCCCAGGAGGCATACTTTTTGGAATTTCTAGACTTGAGAAAGGCTCATTTGAAAATCTTAAACAAATCCTCTCATGTCATTTCATAATTGACTTATAAATGTACTACACAGATGATGGAGAAGAGCAACTTTAACATAGTAACTGATGAAGAGATTGGAGGTGGCACAGTACTTATTAATCTTCCAATTAAAGTCAATGAATCAAAGGCTAGTTTGATGAACTTTCTCCATTTTTTACTTTGAGTTTTATTTTAATTTTCTAATTTGTTTGTCTTTTCTGTGATCAAACAGCTGGACAAAACTCTATTATTGAAGTATTTCAATTATCATCTTCATGACTCCCCAAGTTTATGATAAGAAATTTAACAATTAATGCAATAAAATTGATTTTCTTAGTTTTTTTTTTGGATAAAAGTGGAAACTAATCCACGATTTCATTACAAATCAAAATGTAAATTGTTTTGATACCAACCAGCTGGTATGTATTGCAGAGTGTTGAAAATGAGAAAGGTAGACCTGGTAAATACAAACAGAGAAAAAGGGAATCGATTCCCCTTTAGTCCGGAATTTACTTGAAGTAATTGAGACTTCTTCTGGGAATTTTGATGAGAAAAAGTATGCCAGAATGGATATTTGGAGGTTGCAGAGATGAATGGGATTGTGTTTGAAAATCCTTCTTGGTGGCTGCCTCAAGGTTTCCTTAATTAACTATGATCAGGTAATTCAAAATCTTGAAACATCAAATTTGATATTTGTTCTTTTCTTATGGGCAATTCATCGAAATTACCTTCACACAAATAGAAGGAAAAATAGAAGGAACAGGGACAACATACCCTATTTCAGAATTTAATGATTATAAGAATATGAAAATCATGTGGAAATAACACCCATCTATTGCAAATAACACCACTACCAGTCTACCGTATTAAGAAACTTTCTTTTAATCCTTTCTGGCACAGCCCATGTTTAAGAGTGATGTTAGTCTACTTGACATTTGCTAATAGGTTGCAGTTCAAAGCTGACAGCAATATATTTACTAATCTGATTTGATGATTTGTTATAGTTCATTGTCTCCTCATTTTCACCTACTCACAAAGTTCATTTATTAGAATAGTATGATAGGTGTCGTTCAATTAAAGCTGACTTCAATATATTTGCTAACCTGTTATGGTTCAGTGTCTCCTCACTTTCACCTTTCTCACAAAGCCCATTTATTAAAAAAGTATAATAGATGAAAAATATCAGGTTCAAACCCTTTAGAAATCACATACACATAATGAATAATGTCTACTGTCTTTTCACAAATTTATACCTCTTGCTGATTTAGGATTTAGCTGAACTGTCATGGGATTTTCTCTGAACTGTAATGGCATTTTCTTACTTTTTGAGCAGTGTAGACACGAGCAAGAGAAAAGAAAAGAGCGACTGAATCATGTTTTGTTGATTGTAAATATTATTTTGATTTGGATCCCAATGTCATAGAAATACTGTAGGGAATACTTTCGATCTGCGGTACCGAAGTTATGCAAGATTTTATTATTATATTGATATGTTGAATGTTCATGATGCTTTCAGTAGATACAGATGTACATCTGAAACAATATGTTTTGTACTGCATTTTTCATATTTCGTGTCTGAAACAAGTTTTGGATACAGATGAAATGATATCATAGTATTATATTTTGTTTTTCTTATTAATTTGCACTGCATTTTAATATTTTGTGTTATACTCATAATACTTGTCACAATTAATATTGCCGAAGCAACGCGAGCCATTACCTACTTTCTCCAATTTTTGTTCTCGGAAGACCCAAGTCAAACATGCTTTCGTGGATTTAGTGTGTAATTAAAAATGGCACTTGCAGGAAAAAGAATTAAAAAATCCATATATGCCAACCAACCAACCAATTGTATTAATGATTCGTTACATGCATCAATTATTGTCCTTGTAATAGAGAGTGGGGACAGTCTGCTTGCTTTACAGTTCACACTTTCACACTTCGCAGCTGCTATCCAACTTCTCTCTCCGGTTCACAGCTCTTTTCACTTTTTCTTTCCGGTTCACAGCCCCCTCAGACTCAAGAGCTTTCCTCTCTACATCCCAAACTTCGATTTCTCTCGATATTTGGCCGATATTTGTTTCTCGATTGAGAGGTATGTCCGTAGTTCCATTTAATTTTTATTATTATTTTTTTTTTATTTAATTAAAAAATTGTGCTACAATATTGCATTGCAAAACTTTCCATCAGCTGACTTCGCATCTTGATTTTTGAAATATGATATATACAATCACATATTATTTAGGGCTAATTTTCATATTCTTTTTTCTTTTCTTATTATACTATTATAGTGAAAACAAATTATTGTTACTGAATGGTTATTTATTAATATAACATGATCTACCTATATATCCCAATTCTTAATTAAAAGAATGTAAAATATTTTAAATTTTACAAAATATAATTTTCATACAAAACTTAAATACAATAGTTTTAGCAAGCTTACTTATCTAATTATTATCAAATATCATATTGCAAGTGGGATTTTAATCCATGCATAGCAAACCCAGCTTCGATAAGGTTGGCACTAGCTAGGGACGCTAATGGGCTAACCTTTGAGCCAAATCATAACTAGTTAAGAAATTTAAACAACATAATCATAAAATTTGGAAAGTCCGGACAAAGAAAAATTTAAACAACGATGGATTTTCTTATTTTGTACTTGTCACAATTAATCGGGCCCTGTCCAAACCAAACTCAATTTGGAAAGTCCGGACAAAGAAAAATGTCAGTATTTTAATTTGTCAGTTTTTAAGAAAAATATATTTATTTCTCTACCTAAATCTAAATGTTAGTATGCAGAAGCATGGACCTAAAAAAAAGTTTGTAGCTGTCAAAAGTAGAGCGATAAACCATTTGTTTTGAATACGGACCAACATTTTTTTTAAAGAGGCTATGTATTTTTAATATATTTTAATGAAGGGCAAAATTGGTAATTATAAATTTAGTATGAGTTTTAAACTTTTAATTAGAAAGACAATAAAATTGGTAAATATGTGATTTTTTTAAATTAACGAAGTTAAATATGATATTATGAACTTTAGAGAGGAAATACGTAATTTCGAAGTTTTTAAAGGATATTCATAAAATTTGTCCCTGGATAAAAAAAAATATAGAATAAGTCTGCCGCTTATTATCTTTATAGACATGTGCCAAGGAATAATAGTATTTTTTATTTTAGAAAAAAATGTCTAAGTTATTTCCATGATAAAAGAGACCTCGACCAGAATCCATATGCTTAAATGACCAACTGATCAAGCTCTAGATCCTTGATCGAGCCTCAAAATTCCTTATGGGTCATGGCACCCTTTATTTGAGTCTTAATTTCAAGCCTATGTCAATCCAACTCATCTGACATCAATCCAAATCACTTGAGATTTTCTAAAGTTTCCAGTAAACACATCACCAGTAGGGATGTTCAAACGGATCGGTTTGTTTGGTTTTCAATCGAACTGAAAAATTTCAATTTAAATGGATCAGTTTTTCGGTTTAAATTAATCAGTTCGGTTTAGACTTTTCAAAACCAACTATACCGAATCGACCAAATTATGATGGTTCAAGTATGATTTATATTTTATTTGGTTCAATTAACATTTTCTTTCTTTCATTTTGATTTGAATATTTTAAAACATTTAATGTTTTCTATAGAATTGAAGAGCTTGTGTAGTAAAATATATACGTACCTTTTGTTAATAATAGTGTCAATAGGTTTACTTCAGTTTGAACTGAACAAACTGAAATTTACTTCGATTTGTTCGGTTTGATTTGGTTCTATTTTTGAAAACAAAAAAAAAAGTTTGATTTAATTTACTATTTTACTTCGGTTTCAACCGATCTGACGGTTTATACACCCCTAATCACCAATTGGTTTCATACATAAAATTCCAACAATATTTATCTTAACATATATTTAGAATAATTGTTGTTAGTTTTTAATGAATAGAAAACCAATTTTCAATAATAGAGAAAATTGAAAATTGTTTATAAAATGATATGGTAGGTTTTATATGATTGCCTAATTGTTATATGTATTTGTTTTGAACAGCTCACGAATGAATGAATGAATAAATAATAGTACAGTTGAACCCGGTTAACTGAGCATGGCTGAGGCGGCCATTCTTGCAGCCCTCCAGGTCCTTGGAAAAACCTTAACTAATGAAGTAGCCAAGCTAGCAATCTCAAAATTTTCAAAGCTTTGCTCAACTTACAAAAACCTTGAAGCAAACATAAACAATATTAATAGTGAACTTCGGGTGATGCAAGGATTTCTTGATGGGATAGAAATGGATGATCAAAGCAATAAACCTCAGGTAGCTTGGATAAAAGAGGTACAAGAGTTAGCAAATCACATTGAAGATATCGTATCTGAATTTGCATACCTAATTAATAATCAAAAGTTTGATGGAATATCCATTTATGTTACCAAACTTTTTAAAGATCCAAAGTTATTGGTAGACCTTAAACGGGTTGCCTCTCAATTGCTCGTAGCAGAAACAAGGCTTGTGAATCTTGCAAGGATGAAAGAGAGATGGGTGCCGACAACAAATGTCAGTAGTGGGGAAAACTCAAACTACTCAAATGAATACTCATATAATATGGCCATCTCTGCCCATTTCATTGATGAAGATCAAATCGTGGGAATAAAAAATAATAGCGGGAAGTTGACGAGCTGGCTAAATTCTAAAAATCTAGAACTCTCTGTGATATCTGTTTGGGGAATGGGTGGTGTAGGTAAAACAACCCTTGTTACTAATGTTTTCAAGAGAGAAAAAAATAACTTTGATTGTCATGCATGGATTAATATCTCTCAATCTTATACCGTGGATAATCTTCTCCAAAATATAATCTCCGAGGTTTGTAAAGAAGGGCAAATTAATTCAATCAACACAGACAATAAGGATCTCAGAGAATTAAAAGAAATCGTGGTCAAACTCTTGAAAGAAAAAAAATATCTAATTGTGTTAGATGATATGTGGGATCTAAAAGCATTTCAAGATATAAGGGACACGCTTGTTAATGACCATCGAGGATGCCGAATTATGATTACGAGTAGAATTGCAAATGTAGCATCTCTTGCTCCAGAAAGCAATAGGTTAGAGCTAAAACCTTTACCAGAATTATATTCATGGGACCTGTTTTGTAAAAAGGCGTTTCCTATTGAAAGAAACCATGAATGTCCTCCTCCCTTGAAGGAGTGGGCAAAAGAGATTGTTTCGAAGTGTGACGGGTTGCCATTAGCACTTGTTTCGTTGGGTGGTGTATTATCTTGCTCTGAGAAAACGGAATCTGAATGGAGACGTGTACATGATCAACTAACCTGGGAATTAGACAACAACCCAAATTTGGATCCACTGAAAAATATTCTCAATCTAAGCTTCAAGTACCTTCCAAAATACCTCAAGAATTGCTTTCTACATTGTAGTTTGTTTGCAGAGGATTTTCGCCTTCCGAGAAAAAAACTACTAAGGCTTTGGATAGCCGAGGGCTTTATACAACAAAAAGGGAGAAGCACATTAGAAGAGGTGGCAGAGGGTTATCTCATGGAGCTCATACATCGCAGCATGTTACAAGTGGTACGAAAAAATGGATTTGGTCGAGTAAAGAGGTGCCAAATGCATGATACATTGAGAGAGTTGGCCATCTCTTTATGCAAAAGAGAAAATTTTGGATTGATGCTAGAGAATAACAAGTCAGAAAATGACGATAGTTCTACTCGTCGGCTGTCAATAATCAATCTGAGGGAGACGGTCAACCATGATGTTTGTCTACCAAAACTCAGAACCTTTATGTCAGTTGACGATGATGTGCCCTCATCTCCTTTGCTATCCATGGTTTTTGATAAGTCAAGATATCTTACTGTTTTGGATTTAGAAGGCTTGCCAATTGAAACGGTTCCAAATGCTATTGGGGATTTGTTCAATCTCCGCTACTTGGGCCTGAGAAACACAAAGGTTAAATCTTTACCAAAATCTATCAAGAAACTTTACAACTTGCAGACCCTGGATCTCTATTGTTCTCAAATACAAAATCTACCAGATGGCATAGCAGAGCTGAAAAAGTTACGGCATCTATTTGCTGAGGTTGACTTAGATACATATAAGTCATTTCGGACTCGTACTGGAATCTCTGTACCTAAGGGCATATTTTACCTGAAAGATCTGCAGACTATACAGGCATTAGAATCAAATGCTATGGTAGTAAGAGAACTGGGTAATTTAACTCAACTGAGAAGCTTCCGGATATGGAATGTGAAAGAAAACCACTCAATAGAGTTATGCAAATCATTATCAAAGATGAGTTTCCTTTCCCACTTATCTTTTAATGCAAGCGATGAGGAAGAGATTCTCCAATTGGAAGGCCTGAACCTCCCACAACTTCAGAAGTTAATTCTCAGAGGGCAACTAAAAGAAACCGTGCTTGAATCACCTTTATTCAAAATATCTGGGGATAGTATCCAAATGCTACAGCTTGGATGGTCTCAATTACAAAATGATCCTCTGCCATCTCTTTCCCATTGCAGAAACCTCACGTACTTTATCCTCCAGAGAACATATGAAGGGAAACGACTAACTTTTAAGGCAGGGTGGTTTCCTAAATTGAAGAGACTGGAATTGAGACAAATGCCTAATCTGATTCATGTGGAGATGGAGCAGGGCACCATGGCGAGTCTTGAAGATATTTGGTTGAGTGAACTGAAACAGCTAGTGGAGGTCCCAAAGGGCATCGAGCACCTTGTTTCCCTCAAGTGGATGGAGTGCGACCATATGCCCGTTGATTTTGGGGGTTTAGCTGAAGGAACTCACGAACCATTTCATTTCACCTGTCGTGTTTACTAGCTGGCAGCCAATATCACATTCAATGATTTTAGTGCAAGGTATGCCTCCACTTATATTTAATTTTATTTTTTTCATTTTGCATTCTGAAACTTGTGCGTATATAAGTTTTTTGTCCGTTACATGAAAAAAAATTGAGGATTTGTACCAATTATTAATGTGTCAAAATAAATAAAACATTGTTGTGTCCTTATTTTGTTTTATTAATTTACTTATGAAAGTAAAGTAGAGTTAGCTTCTTTATGATTGTAACAGTTCTACTTATTTATTCACTATTTGTATTTTTTTTGTTGTTCCTGCACGCAACATTTACCCCACTGCCATTTACTTTTTCATCATGAATATTTTCTGTAATGAGATTACAAGAGCTTGTGAAACAACAAAATAATTCCTTTTATTTATTTTGCAAAATCTATATATGTTGTATGTTTTTGTAATAAATAAGTTTTGCCCAAATAAATTTTAAATTACCATCATCTATTATATATTGCTACAAATTAGTTTTAGATTGTTTTTGCTATTTTGAATACACTCAATTAGACTATGCTGCAATTGCAACATGTTTTTTCTTTGAAGTTTACCTTCTATATTTTTCCACCCATGCATTAATTAATTATATGTTCTTCACATGAGAGATACTCTAGCTTAGAAAAATATATTTGAAAAGAACCATTTGTTTTTTCAAGTTTCCTTAAAACTCTTCAACTGAGAAATATGTGCTCAATTTCATATTGCAGGTTTTTCAAACATTTGAATTGCAGGCAACATCAATCAGCCCGGAGCACTTTGTTTTAGAAGGTTGTTACTATGTAATGAATAATCTTTTGGTTGTGTTTTTCCTTTCAGTTTGGATCATAATAAAGTTGAGGCTCAATTTCTTGTAGTGCTTATTTATGGCAAAAGTATGTGATTTGCTAAGCTGTAGGCCTCATACTACCTTACCAACTTGCAATATAATTTGTAATTCTAAGCGCACTATCCAGGAAATTCATGACTCAAGGAACCTTGTTTAATTTGTGTTTGCTTTGTGTATTATTTTTATTTTAAATTGGATTTGATGATTGTAAATTTATCTACCATGCATGGTCTGCGTATGCTATTGGGATGCTTTACTACTTGGTGATAAACATTTGGAACTTATTATAAATTCAGTTCAGTGACCTTATAAATAATCATTTCTCGTATATCAATATTATTATTGTTGTTGTTGTTGTTGTTATTGTTGTTGTTGTAATGGTGTTTTTGTTATAATGGTGAGGAAAAAATGTACAAATATTGTAACTTTCTCATTGTGATGAGGAGTTTATTCACTGGAAGGGGAAAAAACTATTAAACTTCATAACAATATAATTCTTGCAAATATGCCCTCAGAGTCTGAAAATAACAAACTCTGTTTGCCCCCATTACCAAGGTTTAAAATTTGTCTGAAAAAGTATTACGCCTACTACAGAACTTTAATTAATGTTGTTGACTAGTTCTAATTAACTTTTTCAAATTGGGATGAAGGGTTAAATGACTGATAACAAGCTTGTTATTTTATTTGCTTTGTGTATTATTATTTGGACTTGGCTTGGATTTGATATTTGCAACTTTAACAGCCCGTTCACATATACTATGTACGCATGCTATTGTAGAACTTTAATGTAGTTGTATGCCAAACATTTTTTTTTTATACTTTTGGTGATGATTTCAGTACATTATCCTAAAGAAATAATTTCATTCATCATTTTTTCTTTTTTAGTAATGGTAAGGAGTACGAATATTAATATATAACATGGAAACTTTCTCAACTGTGATGAGGAATTGATAGCTGGAAGGGAAACTAAATTGCAGTGAACTATATAATATTGTGATTCATGCAAATAAGCCCCTAAGCTTGAGTATAATAGAAATAAAAATACATTATGTTCCTCCGTAATAGGATTTGAACTTTAAAATTTGCATGATTGAAGTATGGTTTACCTTACCAGGGTATGAATATTGTTACCTGACATAAAATTCAACAGTGGTTCCATTTACTGGATCACTTCCATATGCCTGGGAAATAGTATCTCGTAAATACATAGGTGTAACTTCTTCCACTTTACATTATAATTTGAAAAATCTTTCCTGGAGTTCAAATGGACAATTTCAGAATTACCCTCACTATAACTAGAATTTGTGAAAATTTTCTAATTTGTTTGGCACAGTACGCTGAAAACACCAGATATATACAACAGCCATTGGAGTTGGGTCTTCATTGTTTCTTGAAGGGTTATGTTATCCATTTTGTTGAGTACAAAATTCAAATTAAATTAGCCCATGTGGCCCAATCGAGCAATGTTCAACTTGGCCCATCCTGCCTGACGTGGAAACCACTACAATCATCCATTATAAAAAGGTAAAACATTTATCAGTTATAGGAATTATGTTTTTTTTTATTTTTATAAAGCATATATATACACCCTGTACATGCAAAGATGCATAGTACAAAGCTTGAATAAGAATCCACTAAATATTGAAACAATGCCAAAAAAAAAAAATATTTGGAAATTTTAGTTGGGTAACTAACTTAAAAATGATAAAATGCATATTTAAATTTACAATTATTTAATTACTAATCTAGATTACTGTTGCAACCAAATTTTTGAAATGGTATCAGTGTAGCACAGTACCGAGCCAAACTACAATTCAACTGTTGGCCAGAATAAGTATAAAACAGACAGAACAATACAAAAATGAACCAAATTAATTTATGGTTGTGTACTGATTATTTTGTTGCTGAAATTGATTTTATTTTTCTTTACTGTGATAAAATTTCCGGGAGATCAAATTTCCAATGACAATTGGCTCATGAAAATGGCTTTTTTTTTTTTTTTTTTTGGCAGAGTTCCATGTAATAATTTGCTAGTTTGTCATCGCGAAAAGTAGAATCCTATAGTATGAAAAAGGTATACTGTACCCAAAAGAATAAATTGTATATTGGATGAACATTCAACGTTGGCTAGGAGCATCACATATGGGACCAGTTGGTGGCCCTAGTATGAATGCATTGCAATAATAATTTTCTAATATTGACAATTAATTAAATTTATTTTGGAATTGGTTGCTTATTTAAGGAAAAATATCTTCCTAATTGTGTTATTGTATTGTTGCAGCAAAACAGAGAAGAAATCATTCATTGCATTGAATGTCAATATGACAATTAAATATTCCAGTTATCCAATTCAGATATATCTGTGCAAATTCTTCCAAATCAATACGGTACTCATTTACGTACCCTTTCTAAATTCTAGTTTCACAATTCAAAAACTTTTTAAAATTTGCTAATTAATACTTCAAAAATTGTATGAACAGGTTGTTCCATGGTAAACCAATGTCAGTCTCTATGACATTTTTTTTCTAGCAAAAAGAGTTAAGATCTAAAATATCCCTTCTCAGAGGACAAAAAGCATATTACCATGAAACTCTATGATTAAAATTTCAACTAAAATTAGCTAGCAATAATGGAGACACAAACATTTTTAGTGCATTTCATATAGCAAAGGTCTCAAGTTTCTTTCTGCATAACTTGCTTTCTTCTTAATAGGAGTGAACATTGTCACATGCACCAACAAAAATTGGCTGGGCCCATCTTCGTTTAGTGTACATATAATTGCATTTCAGCATATGGAGGTCATATCCTCTGGTCTCTGCAATTTATAGAGCTACAGAGAACCAAATTACCAGTAGTTTTTGATAAAAACATTTTAATTTCATTTATTTAGAGTTATTTGGTTGTAGATGAATTAAGTCATGTGTTTGACACAAAGGAACTACAAATGTCTGAAGCAAATAAACTTTGTTTATTCCTTTTTCTTTAGCATTGTAATGTTTGAGCAAATTGCTTTTGAGTATGGTTGTCATCCTATTATCTTTTCCAAAAAAAAAGAGTAATATGAAAAAAGCCATTTGGAACTTGAGAATGCATAAATGCAAGCATTTTCATTGGCGAATACATAAATGCAATCATTTTATTTTTGCTACTTGGTGTTTAAACTTCACATTTTTTTTCCTAGGGTTAAAACTGTATTATCTATAGCATAGTGGCATTTAGGAAATTGGTCTGACTATAATTTTCATCCCCGTATTTTTTTTAATGAAAAAGAAAAGCAAGAACAAAATTTATGTTGTTAAGCAGCCTTGTGAAAATTTATGAGATTAGTTCCATGTTAATGTTCAATTTTATATTAATCACGAAATGAAGCAACACGGAGACTAATAAATACTCAAATTACCAGACTCCAAATAAAAATGCTTCAAACGTGGGGTGAAAACGGAGCAGGTAATATATGTCTGAATCCGCTCCGTATTCACTTATGACCCGAATATATACGAATAAACGGAGTGAATCATTTTGCAGAAGACAGTTTCGATTATTACTAAATAAGAAGAACAAATCTTAATTAAAAAATGAATAAATTTGATGATTCGTAAATGGATCAGATATCTGGTTCTATCCGGAGGGAAACAAAGTAGTTACAGAAACAGATAATATCAATTATCTGAATCCGCTTTATTTTTCAAAGGGCGGGCAATGTGAATATGTGATTGAAGGACTTCACGTGAAATGTGAGGTTCTAGTATATAAAGTCCTCAATTATATTTTGATTCCTCTTGTGGCTATATATATATATAGAGTAAGTCTACCATACATTGCAATGCATAGGCACCTCTATGCATTGGACTATAAATCACCATATTCAAAGTTCAAATGACTGATTCAAACCGTTCATCTTGTTCTCCATATTAATATGTGCTTGGAGACCAAATTTTATATTTTTTGGAATTTTTTTACTATTTATTAAGCCACATTGAAAATCGCTGATCCAACGGTTACAGTAAAATCAGAAGGCACCGTTGGATCAGTGATTTTCAAAGTGACTTAATAAATAGTAAAAAAATTCCAAAAACTATAAAATTTGGTCTCCAAGCACATATTAATATGGAGAACAAGATGAACGGTTTGGATCGGTCATTTGGACTTTGAATCCGTGATTTATAGTCCAATGCATAGAGGTGCCTATGCATTGCAATGTATGGTAGACTTGCTCTATATATATATATATATATATATATATATTTTTGCATTACTAAAAAAAGTTTGTTTTGATTATATTATACAAGTTAATTATTCATATGACTCAATTATCCATTTTGTATTTGTATTGGTAGATTATGCGCTATGTATTAGTTTAAGACGGAGTTGATTTTTAAATTTTGACATCCGTTTATTATTTGTATTCGTATTGATATTCACTTATTGAAAGATGGATACGAATTTAATATTAAGTATTAACATTATCCGCACAAAGTACGCTCCTTTTACACCCTATGATTCAAACAATAGGTGCCAGAACTGGATAAGGAGTATGAATATTAATGTAAATAACTTGGAGACTTTCTCAACTGCGATGAGGAACTAAGTGGCTGAAATGGAAACAAAATTGCAGGAGACTTCATAACATTGTAATTTATGCATGCAAATAGGCCCCTAAGGCTGAGGGCAACATTTTTATAAAAATAAAAATTGGAGTTTGAAATTTGCATGATTGAAGTCTAGTTTTCCTTACGAGGGTTTAAATATTGTTGCCTGGCATAAAATTCAACAGTAATTTCACACACTAGACTCTCATATGTAATTTCACACACTGGACTTCCATATGCCTAAGAAATACGAACTTCAAATTATATTGAAGTAACTTCTTCCACTTTACTACTACTGTGCATGAGCTTACCTATTATAATTTGCAAATTCTTTCTTGGAACATAAACGGAAAATGTTGTAATTACCTGCACTACATATAATTAAAATTTGTGAAATGTGTAGGGGTGGGAATTTATAACAGTGGGAAATGTACCTGAAAGAATGGACTCAGAATCCATGATTGCTATTCGTTGTGAAACAGTACTTTGTACAGATGGTACTGAATCACTGGTACGGATTTGTGCTGTTGATCAAAATTTGGAGGTCTGTAGTTTTATTTAACTATCAATCTTTTTTTATATTGTTTATACATGGTTCAAAACTCTTTACTCTGGATATTATTTTTGTAAGTCATAACGGATAGACTAGTAAACCCTAGTAAATCAGTTATAAACTACAGAACTTTCATTACTGGTATTTCTACTGAAGACTTGGATGGAGTTACATGCTCAATAAGTAATGTACAGGTATACAATATTTGTTTTTCTTAGTAAAATTTTTGTTGGAACCATCAGTACCAGATTCTTCTTCTCCAAACCATGAAGTACCCATTTTACCCTATTAAAAAAAAATTAAAAATATGTAGCCTGATTAAGAAAAAATTCAATCTTGTAATAGCCGGTTTCCGAGGGCAAATAATTTATTTTCTACTTTTGTGAGTTTTTGAAATTTACAAGGGTGAATATGATATTATGAAGTTTAGAGGGAGAATATGTAATTTTGAAGTTTTTCAGGGGTATACATGAAATTCCCCAAACTATTTAATAAAGTCCAAAACAAAAGGAAGATATAGTGATCAAGTTGAGCTTTGACTGGTACTAAGTGGTGATGTTACATTGTGTATTTTTTTTCTTTTTTTTTTAATATTTTGTTACTCCTCCACAGAAATTCTTGAAAAAGATTTTGAAGAAGCGCCCCATTTTAATCGGGCACGGACTATTCAATGATTTGCAAGGTAATAATTGCAACAATTTAGTGTATCTTACTGAATTTATTTCATTTGTGCCATGCCTTGTTTGCTTCACTCTAGGAAATTCAAGGTGAATTTAGCTTAATTTTTTCTTGATTTTACCTATAGTTTTTTCCTATTAATTAATGACACAGGAACAAATTTGTAAAATTAGAACTTAAGAGCACAGGAACAAATTTGCAAAATTAGCATATTAGAAAGCTTAAAACTTAAGAGCACAGGAACAAATTTGTAAAACTAGCATATTAGAGAGTTTTAAAACCCGACCCTTACTATTTTAGAAAATTAAAAATATATATACATATGACTATGTTTTGCATAAAGTGGTGATGAATCTCATATCAAAGAGATCTAACATGCATGCAAACAGTAGGTCTGAAATTTTATTGGTTTTAGGATCAGAGCTGATGTCATTTCTTAAAAAAAAAAAATCTCTTTTTCTTAGAACTATGCTGTCTTCACAAACTATGATATTGCATCAATGTTTAAATTAGGTATCAGTAGTCATTAGTGCTAGCCATAAGTGCTTAAACCTTGAATTCTTATATTTCTTTCAACAATACAGCGAGAACATTATATGGAAGGCCTTTAGCCCAACAATAATCAACAACGGCTTCGGTGCAGAGTTGAGGGTGCTGTGATTGCTCTGTTTCACATCTTAATAACCCGAATCGACAAGGTGTGGGCCCTACGCGAGACCTTCTATCGTTAGAACCTCCCCAACGTTATCAACCTCTTTGCCACTTGTAAACTATTTACTACAAATGTAATGTTGTTAATTTCAAATGCATATTTTGTTACTATGTGTTATGTAAATTTTGCTAGTGTGGTTTTTTGTAAATGAATATGTTATGTTATTATATTGCATTGTCTCCCTTGTTTATGTTCTCTACGTTATTTGAATGATATTTTATTTAATGTCAATAAATGTCGTTTATTAATATATATGGCTAGAAAAAAATATGGAGGCTAGCCCCGATACAAACAGAACTATGCTAAAAAATTTACGCCAACAACGACTGTTTTTAGGACGTACAGTGACTGTTTTTTAACAGTCAGTATAGATACCCTACACTGACTGTTTTTTAACAGTCAGTGTAGGGTAACCTTCACTGGCACCGGCTTTACTGACGCCGCTATAACAGTCGGTATAGGGGTATTAGAACAGTCAGTGAAGGAGTTTTTTGTACTAGTGTTACCTATTATAATTTGAAATTCTTTCCTGGAATTCAAACAAAAAATGTTGCAATTAACTTCACTCTATATAATTAGAAATTGTTAGAATTTCTAATTTGTTTGGCGTGGTAGGCTACATGATAAAATATGTCAAATTTTCATTATATATAGTTTTTGACTTTTGAAGAGAGAGTATTATCTCTTCTTCTTTTTTCGGATTGAAAACTCATGAACCGTACCTGATTTGCTATGTTACAATTTCATCTGATCCTACTTGTACCGAGAGTGGGAAAAATAAATTCGTATCCTCTCCATTTTGAGTTCACCTGGGCCAGATTGGCCGAAATTTTTATTAATACCCAAAAAACATATCAAATTACTCAATCTATCCATTTTCGCATAGGAATTCGAAAAATTCCCTGTCCGGTAAATAAATAACCGGACTGATTGATTTTGTCCGGTTAATAACTAACCGGACAGGATCTAACCCATTCAACTTTCAACAATTTTGTCCGGTTAATAATTAACCAGACTCAATCTCTTTTTATTTTTATTTTATTTTTTTTACAAAACATAAATTAAAAAAAATTATTTTTTGTATTGAAATATTAGATATGTTGAATATATTTCTTTGAAAAATAGAAGGAATACAATATAATTTGATTTATTAGAAAGACTGCAACAAATAACCAGGATCAATATTTTTCAGATCGGATTTTTCGCGGCTGTAAGAAAAATTAATATATTTCTTTATGTGTTATTGAAAAAAAAATAAAAATACTTGGATTCTGAGTTATTGAACCCGGTTCAAAAGACACTTCTAGGTAAAATAAAAAATATTGTGATCCTACTAATACATTTAATTTCTAGAAAGTTGTATCTATTTTCAAAATTCTTTTTGAATAACAATTATTAAATAACTTAAAGTTTATGTTTTTTTCAAAAATAGATACAACTTTTTAGAAATTAAATGTACTAGAAAGATAATAATATTTTCTATATTTAGCTAGAAGTCACTTTTGAACCGGGATCAATAACTCAGAATCCAAGTATTTTTATTTTTTTCAATAACACAAAAAGAAATATATTAATTTTTCTTACAGCCGCGAAAAATCCAATCTGAAAAATATTGATCCGGATTATTTGTTGCAGTCTTTCTAATAAATCAAATTATATTGTATTCCTTCTATTTTCAAAGAAATATATTCAACATTTCTAATATTTAAATGTAAAAAAAAAATTTAATTTCTGTTTTGTAAAAAAAAATAAAAAAAGAAGAAGATTGAGTCCGGTTAATTATTAACCGGACAAAATTGTTGAAAGTTGAAATGAGTTAGATCCTGTTCGGTTAGTTATTAATCAGATAAAATCAATCAGTCCGGTTATTTATTAACCGGACAGGGTATTTTTTGAATTCCTGTGCGAAAATGGATAGATTCAGTAATTTGATATGTTTTTTGGGTATTAATAAAAATTTCAGCCAGATTGGTCCAGATTACGATTAGATGGTCGAAATCCATTAGTTCAAAAGTTAAGTTAATGCAAAAGGTGTGGACCTGCAAAAATGGCACACCAGAGTTAGCTCTGTCACAAAATGATACGGTTATGATACATAACGACATGACACGTGTGTTAGTTACGTATCGTGACTCGCGTGTCCCGTACCACGACCAATTGTTAGCAAAAAAACATGGCTCGATACGAAAATCGTCTTGGTCCCGGCACAGCATGTTTAGTTACAACACATATTTTTTCTAACATTAATTCTTCATTTTAATATTTCAGAGAATCATATTCTTTTTTTTGAATAGTTTTATGAATTTTTCAATGAACAAATTAAAATTAAAATTATGAAAAAATAGTAAAGTGTGATTAAACGTGACTAATATGACTGATTACGGCATGTTTAAATACGATACAACTTGATCAAGATGATACTCAGATGACATATTTATTTGCGTGTCGTGACCACTCAGTACGTGTAACATACTTAAATTATTCAATCCTTAATTTTTCAAGAGATTATGCCTGTAAATCTAAATTATCAGTGTCCTCAAATTATATCTTACAATGTTTTATTTTTAAAATCTTCAATGGAAATATTTTCAGTTCAAAAACCTTAACAACATTACGTTTACTTTGTGAATATATGTTTACATGTCATATTTTACCTATGCATTCACCAAAATTTTTATTAATATTAATTATTTTTTTAACAATCTGCAATCTTTTAATGGAGAATTTCAAATTTGTCCAAAACGGAGAATTATTTTTCAGATTTAAACCTTCTTTCTGGAGAATAATTCTCCAGTTTCGGGCAATCCCTTTCTGGAGAATAATTTCCCGAATCTGTGTTTTCGGAAAATTATTGTTTGGATTTGAATTTTTCTGGTGAATTTTTTTTATCTCCTGAATTTGTTGTTGAATAGTTTGTTTTTGTAGTTATCATTTATTCAAATAAATTTCGTATTTAATATTGTTAGAATGTTTTATATGTTAATTTGTTCAAAAAATAATATTCTATTTATATTTTTCAAATGTTTTAATTGTTTTTTTTAGTTATGTGCAATTAAATTTAGCAATTATTTTTTATAAGATCATATATTGTCAAATGTAAAGTAATAAAATTGAAATACAAATTATGCCAACTAAAAAATTAGAATTAAAATTACTAAATAAAAACATGAAATGTTACTACAAATTAATTTTACGACATCATAGAAAATAAAATTACTAAATAAAACTAGAATTGTCACTACTACAAATTTAAAATACAATAACATAAAAAATAAGAAACATCATCGTTGGTGTCTGTTTGAAAAAAGATCCCCTTGCAGAAGAAGATATCTTCTTGCTGGTCTTCTTGAGAAAGATGTTTTTGTTTATGCTTTTCTTGCTGTTTTATCTATATTACAAGTGAAACATATATAAATTAATTAATATTTGTTAAAGTGAAAACCAATAAAATTAGGATATGTAAATAATTAAATTATACATTTTATTACCTACTACATTTCTATGATCAATAGTCTCATGATGAGCTTGATGTCTGAGTCTCCGACCCTATATACGGTCCATTTCCATCAGTATACGGTTGTACAGTCTCCATCCCTTTTTATAATAGAAAACCCTCTTCTCTTCTGCCGAGATTCAGATTTTATAAAACAAAATCCTCTTTCTAGAAAATAATTTTTCCGAACCACAAATCCAAAGAATTATTCTTCAGAAAGGGATTGCCTAGAACTGGATAATTATTCTTTGGAAAGAAGGCCTAGATCCAGAGAATAATTCTCCAGTTTGAGCTGATTTGGAATTCTCTAGTAAAAGAGTGCAGATTGTTAAATTTTTTATTTTATTCTTAATATTAATAAAAATTTCGGATCCATTGAGCTATGCAAAAAAGGCTGAATTTTATTTTTGTATGTCGATAAATAAATAGACTGAACATAAGGCTCTGAACACGTGTTCAATCCCTTGTATAAGTTTTCTTATATATGTATTTATATATATATTTAAAATAGCTTAATTTGTTGTTTGAATGTATATGAATTCAATTTAACTACTAAAACGCACATATTTAAAATTATACATATACTTGTCAAACTACTAAATGCATGCACATATTGTTATTAAAAATTAAAAATTATACATGCACATATTGTTATTAAAAATATACATGCACATTAGATCAAATTTATTGTAATTAAAAATTAAAAATCAAACTACTAAATGCATGCACATATATATTAGCTTGTGTACAAGAAAAAATATAATTGCACGGGTTGCAAAAAGTTCGGGCAACAAAAGATCAAATCAGTAGGTTCTTTTTTTCTTTTTCTTTTTTTTAAATAAAAGATGCATCTGTTAACAAGTGCGGATTAATTGCTTATGCTCCCCAGACTCCAGACCGATTAAAATTGCCTCTCCACAGAGAAAAAAAAAGAGAAAAAAAGAATTAAAGAATCCGCAATTAGTCGTATAGAATTTTCTATGCCTGTGAAACTGAGCATCTGAGCCTTTCTTATTCGACACCCAAATTACCCTAACCGTTGACTTAATGAGAGCTTAGCAGCTGCTAATCAAACTTTCGACTCTCATCACTCTTCACATTTTAATTGTTTTCCTGTTCATACAATGCCATCTCAAAGATTTCCTCTTTACATCACTAGCTGCGATATTACTCAAGATACCGATCGATCGATCGATCTCTTCCGATATATAGCGAAAAGGTGAATAAAGTAGGAAAATACACAAAAAGTCTGCGAGACCTGATGGGGTTAAAGCCTTAAAGGGCTGCAAGCTTACTCTTTTGTTTCCCCAAATTTAGGTCGGTAATCCCATTCTATTTTTATTAATTGGTATTTTATTTAATTTTAAATTAGGCTACGGTGCTTCGCAAAACAGATTTTCTGTCCATCCTAAAAGATCTTTAAAAAAATTAATTTGCAAAATTATATTTTTTACACAAAAATTCAATGTGTATAGCACATTAATTAAGCGGCACATATTGATTGTTTCAATTTTAATAACAAGTTTTGTGATCAAGACATTGCCGTATCTGCATTTTGTAAATCACTACAATGTAATTCTTAATTTTGATAAGTTAATCAAAATTAGGGCCCACCAGGGAATAAGAACAATGAGATAATTAGAAATAAAATGAATTTAAAAAAATAGATAACAAATAAAACATTGCCGAGCAGTCGGAGTTTATATGCTACTCAGGCTCCTTATTGTTATCAGGTTGTTTGAATTATTATTATTATTATTATTGCTATTATTATTTTGCGAAATTAGGATTATATTAGCAAAATCAATGGTTGTTTTTCTATGCAAAAATTAAAGAATAAAAAAGATATAAAATTTAGTTTTTGACAAGAAAATTCTATTTATTACATTGAACGGTTCAGATATTTTGCCGATCGAAATTCTTAACATTGAAATTTGGAGCAACCACGATTTCTATCTTAAAAAGCTCTCCCAAGATTTTTAAAATGAATATAAGAAGAAAAAAAAAATGGGAGCAAGCACACCGAATGATCCGTATATTAGACTTAACCCATTTTAAGTCTAGTATCTGTAATTGTCAAGAAAATATTATAATGTTGTCATGAAACTTGTGTAAGCACCTTTTTTTTTTAAGGGAGAAAAGTTTATTATTGTTATTTGCAGATGAAATAAATTAAGGATAAACTGAAGTCATCTATACTAAACTTTCCAGATATGTATGGCTGTTATGATTGGGCTACTTGATATTCACTTCCAAATGTTAGCAATACCTCGATAACGATTCTTACCATCTCATATCTATTGGCATCCTTAACAGATCTTGGTTTTCAGGTAACTTGATTTTTCTTGTTTTGTTGTTTCTACTATTTTTTTTTTTTTAATGTTAATTTGGTATAGAACTCTACAACATCTATAATTTGGGGTAGACTATATCTGAAGCACCATATATATTTTTGAACTATATAGTATAATATAGCATTGCTGGCAGAGTCTTTAATTGACTCTTTATTATTTACAGAGGTCTAAAAGATAAAAGAAAAAATGAAAATGAAAAAAATGTAAGAATCCAGTGAGGCTTATTAGATAGGAACCAATTAAGACACATGAAAGCCCACATGAATCATTTAAACCCAGCGTAGCATAAAGTCGTGTTGAAATTAATGTTTTTTTTTTTTTGGGAAAGAAACAGAGGTCAAGCTTCTATTTGATTGATAATTGTCTTGCTACCTAAGTCATGTTACAAAACAAGAAATCTAAAATAAAAATGGAAATTAAATTTAGGGGCTCCAGTAGAGCACCAGCAAGATAAAAACAGTAACAGTAACTCTTGAGTTACTGGTAAAACTAATGTAAAAGCAAAGAAATTAGAAAAGCTTATATCTTCTTTCTATATGACATTTCTGTGTGCCAATCTGGATGACATCGCCCCTGAACTGAGTCTCCACTGTTGTTTTACTTGTTCCATTAATTCCAGTATTGTGCATTCAGAATTTTTGAACACCCTTGTGCATCATTCTCTCCATATGATGAAATTTGCAATTAGAAATTAAGACCTCTCTCTTAATGTGTATACCTTGTTGACTAATGAATTCCTGTTGCCAGTTGGCCTTCTTATTCGGTATACTGTTACCATTAATGTTTGGATCCTCCTTGCCACCGTACAAAGAATAAGTGTGTGACCATTTCATTATTTCTTCTGCACATGTAACACCTATTGACCAGTATCATACCTCTTCTCCTCAAATTGTCTACTGTGAGTATTCGATTCAAAATCATGAGCCATCCAAAGACCCAGAATCTTGGAGGTGCCTTTAGATCCCATATTTTGATTCTATTATTTGCAATTCTATTAGTGTTTAAAATTACCTGATATGCTGATTTAACCGAAAAAACCCCATTCTCTGACCATCTCAATCTCGCTCCATCTGTTGCTGTTGTGAGGTTGATTTATGCTGAGCACGCGTTAAGGTTGCTGAGCTGGTTTGCCACAGATTCTGAGATTGGATGTCTGAGTTGGATCTTCGTGTCATCCTGCACAAAAGAATATAAGTCCACGTACCTTGTTCTGATGATTCCCATACCCCAGTCATGATGCCAGAAGCTGATTGTTGTTCCGTTTTCGATCGATCTTGTCACTGATATGTACCAAAACTTGGTGAATTCTGAAGTTAATTTCTGTATTGCAGTCACCATAAGATCTTCTAGCAAGTCCATCCTTGACTATGGTTGTTTAAGTAAGCTGTTAGCCGGAATGATCCACTTCCAGTTCCATTTTAGGCTTATTAGGTAGGAACCAATTAAGACACAGATGAAAGTCCACATGAATCATTTAAACCCAGCATAGCGTAAAGTCTTGTTGAAATTAATGCTTTTGATACATTGTGTGTGTTAAGCTACTATTTTTGTTAGAGAGATCCGCAGATCAGATTTTGTCCCACGCTAATTAGTTGGGGTGTCAATAGAATTCAGATCCTCCCCAGTACCGTAATAGGTTATCTTTTAGAATTATTGGATCTGGATCGTTCTTTTTAACTTGGCACGAATCTCAAAGCCCAATAATATTGTCCCTGCGCTAGCCCGAATCTCAAAGTGTCTCTCAAACCATAAAGTGAAGGGAATCTTTTACAACATTGTAGAGGATACTTGTCTGTGTCAATAAGACCTTTTAACCATATTGTAGAGGATACAATATTGTACCGGATATGTATTGTATTCAATAACGCAAGTAGGAGTACGAATTTTTTGTCCTGAACTTTATGGATATGGGTAAGAAAAAAATTTCATTAGTTTATCAAGTACGGATATAAGAGATATTTTAAATCTGGTAACCTATACAATAATTGATAAATTTAAAATTTAAAACCCGTTAACCTATAGGATAATTGATAAAGATTAAATTAAAAACCCGTTCACTATCTTGCTTGCATAGCGCAGCCCCTTTTCACCAAATTTTCTGCCGTTAATATTTTCCCAATACAGAGCAGCCACGCTAAAACCTTCACCCTTGTAGAAGCATTTAAATCCCAGATCATGTGTATTCTTGAATCAATATGCGGGCTGTCCTTCATGCTTCAAACACCGACTGTACTGAGAAAGCCCCTGCTGCTGTTAACCTCCATCCGACGTTGTCCTATGTTGTGCACCCGCTCGCCCCCACTCTGTACCTTGCCAGTTTCATGTCCATCTGATTCTGAAAAATGCCATAGACCCATTTGTTAAGAATAGCGCCGATAACACTTGTTATGTTAAGAGTATTTACTATTTAGGAGCCTAGGAGGTAATATTATATAATTTAAATATTTTAATTTGATTGAAATGTATGTATGTAGAAACATTTTATTAGTATTTGAGAATGGTCATAAGAGAGTACTTTGACTAAGGATCGTATTACTATATTATACTTGACACAATAGTGTCATGTGAGGAGTCGCTTGATTCATGGCTGGGTTCACTAGCTATGAACCGTTCGCTTCACACTGAACCAACTTAATGCCCCAACAACAGAGCAACCTAATGGATGCTCTTGATCTTTGACCGAAGCATAATAGTGCAAACTACAATCCTTAACTGAACCACCTTTTTTTTTTTTAAAGTTCCTGACAGAGGCTGCCAGATTACCATGGCACATTTTGTTCCATACCCGGAAATCAATTAGTTTAGACATCAATCCAAATCACTTAGAAATTAATGATCTAGAGTATCTAGAAAACACATCCCATACCCAAAACTCCAACAATATTTATCTTGATATATATATTTAAGAGTAATATATATTAATTTTTAAATAATAGAAAATTAATTATCCATAATAGAAAAAATTCAATTTTTTTTAAGATTGCCTAATCTTTATGTTTGTTTTGAACAGCTCACGAATGAATGAATAAATAAGAATTATATTTGAAGCTGATTAACAGAGCATGGCTGAGGCAGCCATTCTTGCGGCCCTCAAGGTCCTGGGTGAGATCTTGGCTAAAGAAGTAGGGAACCTAGCAATCTCAAATATTTCAGAGCTTCGCTCAACTTACACAAAACTTGAAGTGAACATGAACAACATTAGTAGTGAACTTCGGGTGGTGAAAGGATTTCTTAATGAGATAGAAACAGACCATCCGAGCAATATGTCTCATGTAGCTTGGATAAAAGAGATACAAAAGTTAGCAAATCATATTGAAGATATCGTGGTTGAATTTGCATACCTAATTGGTAACCAAAAGTTTGATCGAATATCATTTAATGTGGCAAAGTTTTTTAGAAAGCCCAACTTATTGGTAAACTTTAAACGAATTTCCTTTCAACTGCTCGAAGAAGAGAAAACCCTTAAGCATCTTGCAGAAATGAAAGAGCGATGGGTGCCTACTACAAATGTCAGAATTGGCAAGAACTTAGACTACTCAAATAGATACTCACACAATGTGGCCGTCTCCGCACATTTCATAGATGAAGATCATCTTGTGGGCATCAAAGAAAATAGGGTGACATTAACAGAGTGGCTAAATCTTGACGACCCGCAACTATATGTTATATCCGTTTGGGGAATGGGTGGTGTAGGGAAAACTACATTGGTTACCAATGTTCTCAAGAGAGAAAGAAAAAACTTTGATTGTCATGCATGGGTTTCCATATCCCAATCATATACCATTGAAAATATTCTACGGAATATAATTACTGAAATTAGTAAGCATGAGCAAAACCTTCCTATAGAAACAACTAACATGGATCTTAGAGGATTGAAAGAAAATTTAAGGGATATCTTGAAAGAAATGAAATATGTGATTGTCTTAGATGATATGTGGGATCCAAAAGTATTTTTGGATATAAGCGACACATTTTTTGATAACCATCGAGGTAGTCGAATTATAATTACTAGCAGAATGGCTGAGGTAGCTAACATTGCTTTAGAAAGAAATAGGCTAGAACTAAAACCTTTGTTAGAAAATGAATTGTGGGACTTGTTTTGTAGAAAGGCTTTTCATCTTGAGCAAAACCATGAATGTCCTCCTCCCCTAGAAAAATTGGCAAGGAAGATAGTTTTTAAGTGTGATGGCTTACCACTAGCTCTTGTTTCCATAGGTGTCATGTTATCCTTATTCGAGAAGACAGTCTGAATAGAGACGATTATTTGATCAACTGAACTGGCAAATAGACAACAACCCAAGTTTGGGTCCATTGAAAAATATTCTAAATCTCAGATTTAACTATCTTCCAAGGTACCTAAAGAATTGCTTTATGTATTGTGGTTTATTTCCTGAAGATTCTATGCTTGCAAGAAAAAAACTTATAAGGCTTTGGGTAGCTGAGGGTTTCATAGAACAAAAGGGAACTAGCACACTAGAAGAGGTGGCAGAGGGTTATCTCATGGACCTCATACATCGCAGCATGTTACAAGTGGTAAGAAAAAAATATTTTGGAAGGGTGAAGAGGTGCCCAATGCATGATACATTGAGAGAGAGCCATCTCTATCAAATTATTAGAAAATATGAACACAGCATTCCCAAGAAGCTCCCTTCCCTCTCATATTTTATTTCACTCAAAAATATAATTTTTCTTACACTCTTTTCTTACTGTTACAGAGGAGGCTTTTTATTACTCACGTAGGGAGCCCAGCTCACTTTAATTATTTAAGAAATAAATCACACCATAGACTAAACTTAGAAGTCAATATCACACTTTCCAAATATAATAATTATAGCAAATACAAAAGATGCAATCTAGCCGTATATCTGTTGATTTATTTCTGTTGATTTATTTCTTCATCTTGCTTCGGATTAGATGTGAAATTTGTTGTACGTATCAGCTTGTAACTTTAACACCCTCCTTCAAGCTCATACGTAGATGTCTACCATACCAAGTTTAGAGAGAGCTTCATTGAATGCCTTGCTTGATACAGCCTTAGTGAGTATGTCTGCCAGTTGTTCGTGTGATCTCACGAATGGTATTGAAATAATCTTAGAGTCCAATTTATCCTTGATGAAATGCTTATCAACTTCAATGTGCTTTGTTTTGTCATGCTGCACTGGGTTATGACATATATCTATAGCAGCTTTATTATCACAAAAAAGTTTTATTTCGGTACCGGGTTCAAAACCCAATTCTGTTAATAGTTTTCTTAACCATAATAATTCACATATACTTTTTACCATTTCCCAAAATTTAGCCTCGGCACTAGAGAGTGCTACTACATTTTGCTTTTTACTCTTTCAAGTCACCAAGTTTCCCCCTACAAAGGTAAAGTATCCTGCAGTGGATCTCCGATTTACTGCACATCCGGCCCAGTCAGCGTCACTGTAACCTACAATCTCCATGTTTTGGTTCTTTCGAAAATATATACCTCTTCCAGGTGCACCCTTTAGGTATCTTAAAATTCTCATTACCGCCTCCATGTGTTCTTCATTTGGAGAATGCATAAAACGACTAACGACACTCACTGCATAAGCTATGTCAGGTCTAGTATGTGACAAATAAATTAACTTACCAACCAACTTTTGGTACCTTTCTCGGTTCACAGTTGTTTCATTTAGTTCTATGTCCAATTTTAAGTTTTGAATCATGGGCGTATCAGCTGGTTTACAATCTAACATTCCAACTTTAGCTAGAAAGTCAAGTGTATACTTTCTTTGAGAGAGAAAAATACCTTCCTTGTTACGAGACACTTCGATTCCAAGAAAATATTTCAAACCTCCCAAATTCTTCATTTCAAATTCTTTAGATAACTTTGTTTCTAGTTCTTTGATTCCCATATGATCATCTCCTGTAATAATCATATCATCAACATAAATTATTAACACAACAATTTTACCTCGACATTTCTTGAAGAACATTGTATGGTTCGATTCACTTTGGGTGTACCCATAACTCCTCATTGCCTGACAGAATCGACCAAACCATGCTCTTGGTGATTGCTTCAACCCATACAATGCCTTCTCCAACTTGCACACTTTCATGGCTGTCTCTGGGTACCAATATCCCGGTGGAATGTCCATATAAATTTCCTCCTTCATATCACCATGCAAGAATGCATTTTTAACATCAAATTGATGTAGTGGCCAATCTAAATTTGCTGCAAGAGATAGAAGAACTCGAACATAATTTAATTTCGCAACAGGCGAGAAAGTTTCTTGAAAATCAATACCATAGATTTGTGTATACCCTTTTGCAACTAACCTTGCTTTGTATCTTTCAATTTTTCCCTCTGCATTGTATTTTATAGTATACACCCATTTGCACCCGACTGTTTTCTTTCCCTCTGGTAATGGTACCAATTTCCATGTATTATTCTTTTCTAATGCATCCATTTCTGATTGCATTGCATCTACCCAGTTCTGGTCTTTTAAGGCTTCTTCCAATTTTTTTGGTACAGTTACTGAAGATATTTGGTTCACAAAACTTTTCAGAGGTTCTGATAATTTTTCAGTGGTCGTATAATTAGCAATTGGATATCTTACTTCCTCACTTGTTCCATCCTCTGGAACGAACCGTTTTGGTGGTTTTCCTCGGTTATCTCTAGGTGGTAATTTATAAAGAGGGTTAGTAGCACTTACCTCAGGAATATCCTCAGGAGATCTTGGCCCATGTGATACTTGGTCGGATTGTATTACTGTATCATTTAGCTCTATCCAGAAATTTGGTTCAGATTGAATGACCCGAATTGGGTCAGGTTGGATGATCCGAATTGGATCTGTTTGGATGACCCGAGTTGGGTCATGACTCTGATTTGACTTGTTTTCAAATTCAGTAAGGTTAAGAGATTCGGCAGAATTTTGGTCAAAGTTAAGAAATTCGGCAGATTTTTTATTTTCTGCTTGATTTTCATTTTCGGCAGGATTTTGATATTTGGCAATAAGTGAAATTTCGGCAATAGCTGAATTTTGGCAATTTTTGGCAGTAGTTGATTGTTTGTAATTTTCGGCAATATTTGAATTTTGGCAATTTTCGGCAGTAGGTTTTTTTTGGCAAGTTTCGGCAATAGGTGAATTTTTATTTTCGGCAGGAGACATATTGTGCACATTTTCGACATGAGAGCTTAAGAAATGTAAATCAGAGAAATCCAATTCTACCTGATTCTCCTCCTGAATTGAACTTTCGGTTTGTTTAAAAAAATATTCACCTTCTAAAAAAGTAACATCCATAGTTGTAAAGAATTTTCTTGTGTTTGGATTATAACATTTATATCCTTTCTGATGTGTACCGAATCCCAAAAAAATGCATTTTTGTGCACAAGGTTCTAATTTGGACCGAAAATTCTTTTGAATATGCACATATGCAATGCATCCGAAAATTTTAGGAGGTAAATTTAAAACAGATGGAATTCTAATATGAGAGGATAACATTTGAAGAGGAGTTTTGTAATCATGTACTCGGGTTGGTGTACGATTAATTACATAAATTGCAAAAGACACAACATTATCCCAAAAATTCGGGGGCATATTACTCTCAAACAATATTGACCGAGCAGTTTCGAGAATATGCCTATTTTTTCTTTCTGCTACTTTATTTTGTTGAGGGGTTCCCACACACGAGGTTTCATGTATAATCCCTTTATCTTTAAAGAAATGATGCAAATTTTTATTTACATATTCCGTCCCATTATCACTTCTTACAACTTTTATCTCTTTTTCAAACTGAGTTTTTATCATGTTAAAGAAATCTTGAAACACTTTCGTTACTTCATCCTTAGTTTTGAGTAAATAAAGTCATGTCATCCGTGTACAGTCATCGGTAAAAAGAATAAACCATCGACAACCAGACTTTGAGAAAACTGGGGATGGTCCCCAAACATCAGTATGAACTAAATCAAAAGGAAGAAGACTTTTATGATAACTATCAAGATAAGTAGTACGATGACTCTTAGCCTTAATACAAGTTTCACAAACTAATTGTTCATTTAAACCAGAAAATAAATGAGGAGAGAGCTTTCTCATGTACCCAAACGAGGGATGCCCTAATCTCCTATGCCATAACAAAACTTGCTCTCTCAATTGTTTAGAATCAGTTTTTGACAGAAATGAGTTTCCAGTCTTCAACTCCTCCAAGTAATGCAATCCATATCGCTTAGTACCACGGCCAATGATCTCCTTGGTGAGGATATCCTGAAAAATACAATGATTCGGAAACATGAGAGCTACACAATTTTGTTCTTTTGTTAACTGTCCAATAGAAATCAATTTTGTAGATAAAGATGGCACTAGTAAGGTATTTTTAAGAGTAAGAGTTTTAGAAATCTGTACATCTCCTGCCCCATTTACCGGATACGCAATTTCATTCGCATTAAAAATACCATCCTTTTTTGTTTTCTTTCTCACCATAAAATCTTTTTCAGAATATGTCATGTGGTCGGAAGCTCCTGAGTCAATGATGCATTCTTTTGCAATATTACAATTATAAAAAACAGTACCTTTTTCTGAGTTACCCGAATTGCTGGAACTACCTGCAGCATGAAGGGCAATAGATCCAGACCCATAGCTGGTTTCAGCCTGAACTGCACCATGGATCCCTTGCTGAAAGCTCGTTTCTGGTTGAGCCGAATTCACACCAACGAGCCCCTGCTGCTTTTCACCCATTATTTCTGAAGTTGCAACAGCCACTCTTCCCCTTCATGTGACATATTGCTTGCTTTTCTTTCTTTCTTTGTACCAATCGGGATAACCAACAATTTGAAAGCATTGTTCTTTCACATTCCTCGTTTGACCACAATGAGTATACTTCAACTTAGATTTATCAATATAAGAAGAGTTCTTATTCAGTGTTAGAGATACCTCGGGAAACTTTTGCACCTTTGAAACCATGGCTGCTGAGATGTGTGAAATTCCGTCGCCACCTTTAAGCATGATCTCCTGCCTCACTTGTGACATTATGAAATTTTTAATAAATAAAAACATTTACATAAGGGCTTATTTGTAAAATTATCAAAGTTTGGTAAATATTAAAAGGTGAAGGGGTATATGTGCAAAATTCCAATTATTAAACAAAAATGTGCTTTCTTCTCATTTCATCTCCACCGACTTAATTGAAAGAAATATTTCGGGAAAGCTAGGTTAGGCCGAACCAAAAGGGAAAGAAAGAGAGAGAGAAATCGAGCGCGGAAACTGATCGGACTGACCGGAAAATCGAGAGTCGAGCTGAATTGACGATCCTTGATCGATTAGAAAGCTTCAATTTGGTATATATTTCTCCCTGGTAATTTCTTTTGAAAACCCTAATTTATTCGATTTATTCGATTTGTCGTGATTTCGGTTGAAACTTGTGATTAGGGTTTCGTAATCGAGTTCTAGCTCGATTATTGGTTAATTTGTGATATTTGATACGATTTATCTTTCTTTTCTCTTGGAAACCCTAATTCAATTGATTTGTTATATTTTGGTGAAATTCGGATTCGAATTTGATTTGAAACGTTATAACTCGATAATCAGATTGATTTGCTTGTGGAATTTGGAATTGAACTAAGGTTTTTGGGTTGGGTCATAATGGAAAGGAATTGTGATAGTTTCATGTGAAATTCGGGAAATTCGGGAATTAATCGAGTTATAACTTCGTAAAACATATCGATTCATGTTGTTTATTCAGGACTACCGATTGAATTGGAATTCGAATTAGGGTTTGGTAATGGTGTTGACCTATCCGATATTAATCGAACGCGTTAATCGAATTTAACGTGTAAAATAGGTGGTAATCATACGAGGCAAAGGATTTATGGATCGTTCGAGACGCCTGAGCCTTAGTCGAGCGTGCTATTACTCAGGTGCGGGGTTTCTGGACTTGTCTGATAGTTTATATTCAGAAATTAAACTGTGTTTTGATTCATGTAATTAAACTGTGTTTCGATTCATATGCATTGCATTGCCCAAATAAAGTGAAACTCGAATTGTTTAAATCTGATTGATTTGCATGCTGGTATGGTTATTATTTGTGTTGATCTGAATGATCTGATTTTGGAATTAAAGTCACCGTGCTTTATATCACCATCGGTTGGTGGATATGGTATTATGGTTATCCACCGTGATGACGTCACCCAGGGGGTGAATCCGGATTTGTCAAAGTCTAATGCATGGACGTTTGACGCTCAGTGTTCTAAAGCTTTAGATCGTCTGACCTTCGGCAGTTCCCAGTACCGGTTGGGACGAAGGGTAAGTGACTTTGTACTATGATTTTGGATGTGGTGACTGTGTATCGGATGGCATTACCCAGGGGGTATTGCGTTTGGATGGTCAATTGGATTTATATGGATTTTCCGGATATGAATTAGAACCAGACTTTTAATTAAACAGTTAAGCCTGTAATTACAGATGAGTGTCATGAGAAAAGGTTTTACCTGGTACAGCCGTCTGTAGGTGTCTGTAACCCTACAGATGAGTGGGAACGAATTGGGGTCCAGTTTGGTGGAACATCTGTAGTTACTACCAGATATTCTGAAATCGAGTTAAACCAAATATTGTGTGCTTGAATTTCATCTTGGCAATTCCTGTATTTTGATTTCATTTGGATAAATGTTGTCGGGTTTGTGTATTGATGTTTATATATGATTATAAACTGATTTGAGCTTTATTTGTGTTTACTTTTTGAATATAATCTTTGATTGCAAGTCCAGGGACGATATGTGGCAAATTATCGCACTGAGAATTCAATTCTCATCCCCTCTTTTGGGTTACTTTTTCAGGTTCCGGTTCGGCGGATCCGAGAGAGACACGAGGTCGGTAGGCCTGGTTTTCACCGCTGCTTAGCTGTCTGGTATTGTGACTAGAGACATGTATAGATTTATGTTTTGATTGTATATATATATGTGTTCTCTATGTCATTTGGTGATACGTATCCATCGAGATACGGATTTTGTATGATATTACCTGACCAGTTGGGATTTGTGAACTGTTTTTCTTAGTTATTTGTTTGTTTTGTTGGTGTGTTTTACTTTCTATTATATCGTACTTGCCTTGTAGGCATACGGGCAACCGTATGTCTACGGCAGGAGGCACCCGTCACGCCTCGTGGGGCCGCGGGGTGTGACAGGTCCTTCCCCGGTTGGTATCAGAGCATGGTTTAGAACCTGAACCAGACTTGTTTGGATACGAGAGTGGTATACGTATTAATGGGGTCGTCGCGACTATACGAATTTCGTATGATATATCGAATATTATAAACTAACTGTGTTTATTCAGAAAATGGAAACACCACACCGAGGTAGAGGCAGACCTCGGAGGAATCAGGAATTGATTATCGAGCCGGCTGTGGATCAGGCTGGAGCAGGTCCAGCTGGTGCTGAGGGAGCTGGTGGCGCTGGAGGAGCGCCAGGTAGAGACCGGGACATAGATGACCGGCTGATTGCGGCCTACGAGAGAGGTCGCCAAGCAGAGATGCGGGATGCAGCACCTGTGGTTCGCGGTGGTGCACCCGAAGAGTTTAGAAGGTTGTATGATTCATTTCTGCGCTTGAATCCGCCGCGCTATGATGGAACCGGCGGGTATGCGGCAGCCGAGGAATGGCTGGCGCAGATAAATGCAAAGCTGAACTTATGCCGCGCACCTGAGGATGACAAAGTAGAGGTAACTGAGCAGCAACTGGAGGGTGACGCAAGGTTTTGGTGGGACGGGGCCCGACGCAGTTATGTCGGGGAGGAAGCGAGGATTCCGTGGGAATGGTTTGAACAGCAGTTCAACCGGAGGTTTCTGAGCAATATTCAACGTGAAGCGTTGCGGGGAAAGTTTCTGGAATTGAGGCAAAATGGGCGTCCGGTGGGGGATTATAATAGTGAGTTTCTGGCGTTGTCGCGTTATGCATCAGACATTCAGAATGACGCGGTAAGGTATCACAGGCATTACTTGGATGGTTTGGATGGAAATATCTCGATGATTGTTGATACTCCGACTGCTACGGAGTTGCAATCTATGATGGATCATGCCGAACAGATAGAGATGCATGGTAAGCGGAGGAAAGAGCAACTGACCGAAAGAAATGTAAAACAGAAGGATGCTCAGAGTGGGCAAATGTCGAGGTCGAGGGGAGGACCATCATTTGCTAGACCCCCTCGGTCGAATATGGCGCCGAGACCCCCGTTTAGACAGATTTCTATGCCGGGTTTTAGACCGGTGATTCCTTCGCAATGGTGTCGATCGTGCAATCAAGCGCACGATGAGGTTGAGTGTAGGCGCAAGGCTAGCGCTTGTTTTGTATGTGGTAGTGCGGGACATTGGGCGAGGGAGTGCCCGAATGCGCTTATGAGGATGCGAGGCGCTGGTAGTGCGGGAGGGTCCGCTAGCGTTGGGCGCGGTGCGCCAACGTGGCGTGGACGTGGTGCATCTCAAGCTGGCGGGGCTAACGCTAGCAGGGCTAGCAGCGCCGGTAGCGTCGGCAGAGTTAGCGGCGCTGGCAGCGTCGGCAGGAACGACGGCAGGGCGGCGGCGCATGCGCTTAACATCGCTGGAACTTCGCGCAACGCTGCAACTGCGCTGGGAGATGGCCAGACTGACGTCATGACAGGTATACTCTCTATATCTGATCAGGATGCGTATTGTTTGATTGATACGGGGTGCAGCCATTCTATTGTGTCGAGGGAATTGGTAGAAAAAGGGAGTTGGCCAATTGAGACATGTAATCAAATTGTAAATGTTCAAACCCCGTTTGGTTCAACTGATCAAGGAATCACTTTATGCCGAAACCGAAAGATTAAGATAGATGGGAGGGAGTTCGAGGCGGACTTGTTGGTGATGGAGATTATCGGTTACGACGTGTTATTGGGTATGGACTGGTTGACGAGACACGCTGCTACTATTGATTGTCCGCATCGTCGGATCCATTTCGCGAATTCGAGAGGTATGTCTTGCATACTCAATTGTAGAGAAATTGGAAAACTAACACCGTGTATTTCGGCTGTAGAGATGAAACATTTGTTAGAATCAGGGTGTGATGCTTACTTGGCGGCTGTGGTTTATGCGCCTGCGGCAGTTCCAGAAATCAGCACCATTCCGGTGGTTTCAGAATTTGTGGATGTATTTCCGGAAGAGATTTTAGGGTTGCCACCTGAACGAGAAGTGGAGTTCGGTATCGAACTGGTACCGGGCACAACACCGATTTCAAAAGCACCGTATCGAATGGCACCGGCAGAACTGAAAGAACTCAAGGCACAGTTGGAAGATATGTTGGAGAGTGGATTTATCAGACCTAGCACGTCGCCATGGGGCGCGCCAGTGTTGTTTGTCAAGAAGAAAGATGGAACATTGCGGTTATGCATTGATTACCGCGAGCTGAACAAGGTAACTGTGAAAAATAAATATCCGTTACCTCGGATTGACGATCTGTTCGATCAGTTACAGGGATCCTCAATATATTCAAAGATTGATCTGAGAACAGGGTATCACCAGCTGAGAATACGGCCGAGCGATGTGGATAAGACAGCGTTCCGTACAAGGTACGGGCATTATGAATACCTGGTTATGCCGTTTGGGCTGACGAACGCACCGGCAGCGTTCATGGACTTGATGCACCGTGTGTTTCACGATTTGTTGGATTCTACAGTTGTGGTGTTCATTGATGATATACTGGTGTATTCGCGCTCGCGAGAAGAACATGAGGTACATCTTAGAATTGTGTTGCAAAGACTGCGCGAACATCAGTTATTCGCAAAGTTGTCGAAATGTGAATTCTGGTTGGAGGAAGTTACATTTTTGGGGCATGTGGTTTCTGGAAAAGGGTTAGCGGTGGATCTCGAAAAGATTCGGGCTGTGACAGATTGGAAAAGGCCAGAGACAGTTACTGAAATTCGCAGCTTTCTGGGGTTAGCCGGGTACTACAGGAGATTTGTACTCGGGTTTTCGCGGTTAGCTGCGCCACTTACAAAATTGTTGCACAAAGGCGTGAAATTTGATTGGGGTACTGCGCAAGATAAAAGTTTTGAGGAATTGAAGAGTCGGCTGGTATCCGCGCCAGTCCTTGCTATGCCAACTGCTGATAAAGAGTACACGGTTTACACCGATGCATCTCGATTGGGTTTGGGTTGCGTATTGATGCAAGATGATCATGTAATTACCTACGCATCTCGGCAATTGCGACCGCACGAGCAAAACTACCCGACGCATGATTTGGAGTTAGCGGCGGTGATATTTGCGCTAAAGATTTGGCGGCATTACTTGTATGGCGTGAAATGCCGAATCTATACTGATCATCAAAGTCTGAAATACATCTTCACGCAAAGGGAGTTAAATTTGAGACAAAGGCGGTGGTTAGAATTGATGAAAGACTATGACTTGGATATCCAGTATCATGCAGGAAAAGCGAACAGTGTAGCAGATGCATTGAGCAGAAAGAGTCAGGTAAACCTGGCGTCGGTGATTACAAGTGAAACTCATCTTCTCGAGGAAATGCGCAGAATGGAAATACATGTTGGCGCGTCACGCGAATTAGCGTTGGAAGTCGCATCTAAATGTAATAAAAGTGTGGTTGGGACTAGCGCAACTGCAATTGCGTCGGTTGTGCTAGCAGCGGTTGAAATCCGATCGGAATTACACGAGCAGATTCGTGCAGAGCAACAGAATGATCCGAGATGTCAGAAATTCAAACTACACTATGAGTCAAACGCAGATTCACCGTTTCAAGTTCAAGGAGATGGCATCTTGCGGTTTCACGACCGCATTTGTGTACCAAGTAATTCGGAGTTGAAAGATCTGATTTTGTCAGAGGCGCACGATTCAGGATACGCTATCCATCCGGGAGAGGTAAAAATGTATCAAGATCTAAAGAAGTATTTTTGGTGGCCAAAGATGAAAAAGGAAGTACAAAGGTACGTTGAAAAGTGTCAAATATGTCAGCAAGTTAAAGCGGATCGGCAGAGAAAAGCAGGATTGCTAAGACCGCTGGAAATACCTACAAGGAAATTTGAATCAATCACGATGGATTTCGTAAGTGGATTTCCGAGAACTGTCGGAAGGTATAATACAGTTTGGGTGATTGTGGATCGGTTAACGAAGATAGCGCATTTCATTCCGCTTCGAATTGAGACATCTGGGCCAGAATTGGCGGAATTGTTTCTGAAATATCAGTTTAAGTACCATGGTTGCTCGCGCAATATTATTTCTGACCGAGATCCTCGGTTCACTTCTCATTTCTGGGAGAGTTTTCAAGAAACAATGGGTACCAAGTTGAGATTCAGCACTGCGCACCATCCTCAGACTGACGGTCAGTCTGAGCGCACCATTCAGACATTGGAAGACATGTTGCGCTCCTGCGCGCTAAGTTTACAAGGTTCGTGGGTTGATCATTTGTATCTGGTGGAGTTTGCGTATAACAACAGTTATCAGTCGAGCATTGGTATGTCACCGCAAGAGGCACTGACAGGGCAGCAGTGCCGTACTCCATTGTGGTGGGGACCAGCGGGTACCTATCCACCTACAGGGCCGCAAATGTTAGAAGAAATTGCTGAGAAAACGAAGATGGTTCTGAGTCGGCTCAAATCGGCTCAAGAAAGGCAAAAGAAATATGCGGATGTTCACCGAAGACCGTTGGAATTTCAAGAAAGTGATCACGTATGGCTTCGAGTTTCGCCTGTCAGAGGCGTGCATCGATTTGGTGTTTCGGGCAAGCTAAGTCCCCGATATATTGGGCCGTTCCAGATTTTGCGACGAGTTGGACCGGTTGCCTACGAGCTTGCACTACCACCAGCGTTGGACCGGGTTCATCCGGTATTCCATGTATCACAGCTACGCAGATATGTGCGAGATCCGTCGCATTGTATTGATCACTCGGGTTTACACGTACAAGATGATCTGACATATCAAGAAGAACCAATGCAGATATTAGACCGAAAAGAGCAACGGCTACGAAGCAAAGTGATTCGGCTCGTGTTGGTAAAATGGGGACGCCATTCCGATAAGGAAGCGACGTGGGAGCTCGAAGAGAGCATCCGAGAAAAGTATCCGGAGTTATTCGACAATTAAGGTATGAAATCAAGTTCAGCGGACTGAACTTCATTTTAAGGGGGGGAGAAATGTGACATTATGAAATTTTTAATAAATAAAAACATTTACATAAGGGCTTATTTGTAAAATTATCAAAGTTTGGTAAATATTAAAAGGTGAAGGGGTATATGTGCAAAATTCCAATTATTAAACAAAAATGTGCTTTCTTCTCATTTCATCTCCACCGACTTAATTGAAAGAAATATTTCGGGAAAGCTAGGTTAGGCCGAACCAAAAGGGAAAGAAAGAGAGAGAGAAATCGAGCGCGGAAACTGATCGGACTGACCGGAAAATCGAGAGTCGAGCTGAATTGACGATCCTTGATCGATTAGAAAGCTTCAATTTGGTATATATTTCTCCCTGGTAATTTCTTTTGAAAACCCTAATTTATTCGATTTATTCGATTTGTCGTGATTTCGGTTGAAACTTGTGATTAGGGTTTCGTAATCGAGTTCTAGCTCGATTATTGGTTAATTTGTGATATTTGATACGATTTATCTTTCTTTTCTCTTGGAAACCCTAATTCAATTGATTTGTTATATTTTGGTGAAATTCGGATTCGAATTTGATTTGAAACGTTATAACTCGATAATCGGATTGATTTGCTTGTGGAATTTGGAATTGAACTAAGATTTTTGGGTTGGGTCATAATGGAAAGGAATTGTGATAGTTTCATGTGAAATTCGGGAAATTCGGGAATTAATCGAGTTATAACTTTGTAAAACATATCGATTCATGTTGTTTATTCAGGACTACCGATTGAATTGGAATTCGAATTAGGGTTTGGTAATGGTGTTGACCTATCCGATATTAATCGAACGCGTTAATCGAATTTAATGTGTAAAATAGGTGGTAATCATACGAGGCAAAGGATTTATGGATCGTTCGAGACGCCTGAGCCTTAGTCGAGCGTGCTATTACTCAGGTGCGGGGTTTCTGGACTTGTCTGATAGTTTATATTCAGAAATTAAACTGTGTTTTGATTCATGTAATTAAACTGTGTTTCGATTCATATGCATTGCATTGCCCAAATAAAGTGAAACTCGAATTGTTTAAATCTGATTGATTTGCATGCTGGTATGGTTATTATTTGTGTTGATCTGAATGATCTGATTTTGGAATTAAAGTCACCGTGCTTTATATCACCATCGGTTGGTGGATATGGTATTATGGTCATCCACCGTGATGACGTCACCCAGGGGGTGAATCCGGATTTGTCAAAGTCTAATGCATGGACGTTTGACGCTCAGTGTTCTAAAGCTTTAGATCGTCTGACCTTCGGCAGTTCCCAGTACCGGTTGGGACGAAGGGTAAGTGACTTTGTACTATGATTTTGGATGTGGTGACTGTGTATCGGATGGCATTACCCAGGGGGTATTGCGTTTGGATGGTCAATTGGATTTATATGGATTTTCCGGATATGAATTAGAACCAGACTTTTAATTAAACAGTTAAGCCTGTAATTACAGATGAGTGTCATGAGAAAAGGTTTTACCTGGTACAGCCGTCTGTAGGTGTCTGTAACCCTACAGATGAGTGGGAACGAATTGGGGTCCAGTTTGGTGGAACATCTGTAGTTACTACCAGATATTCTGAAATCGAGTTAAACCAAATATTGTGTGCTTGAATTTCATCTTGGCAATTCCTGAATTTTGATTTCATTTGGATAAATGTTGTCGGGTTTGTGTATTGATGTTTATATATGATTATAAACTGATTTGAGCTTTATTTGTGTTTACTTTTTGAATATAATCTTTGATTGCAAGTCCAGGGACGATATGTGGCAAATTATCGCACTGAGAATTCAATTCTCATCCCCTCTTTTGGGTTACTTTTTCAGGTTCCGGTTCGGCGGATCCGAGAGAGACACGAGGTCGGTAGGCCTGGTTTTCACCGCTGCTTAGCTGTCTGGTATTGTGACTAGAGACATGTATAGATTTATGTTTTGATTGTATATATATATGTGTTCTCTATGTCATTTGGTGATACGTATCCATCGAGATACGGATTTTGTATGATATTACCTGACCAGTTAGGATTTGTGAACTGTTTTTCTTAGTTATTTGTTTGTTTTGTTGGTGTGTTTTACTTTCTATTATATCGTACTTGCCTTGTAGGCATACGGGCAACCGTATGTCTACGGCAGGAGGCACCCGTCACGCCTCGTGGGGCCGCGGGGTGTGACATCACTGCTTCTTTTCTCACCCTTGCAAAGGCTTGTTCAATAGTAGGGAATGGTGTGATTTGTAAGATATTCGCCCTCTCATTGTCCAACCGGTCATCAAGGCCATCTAAAAAGGTATAAACCCTGGTTTCTTGAACAAAATTATTAAACTTCTTAATGTCTTCTGCATGAACCATGGGGTTAGGACGACGAAAATTAATTTCTTGTCATAGACTCTGCAAATCATTATAATACTCTTCTACCGACTTACCCGACTGTTTTAGTCGAGTTACCCTCTTATTTAGTTCAAATTCCTGAGCGGCATCGCTGCCATCATAGAATGTTGTAGCAAGAACATCCCACACTTCTTTTGCCGTAGAGAAACGGATGAACTTGTCCGTTAGATTTGAGCTAAGAGAGTTGATTAGCCATCCCTTCACCACTGTATCTTCGATATCCCATTTCGAGTACTGTGGGTCTTGGGGCTGCGGAGGTGACGGCTCTCCAGTGATGTGCTGAAGCTTGTCTCGTCCCTTCACGTACATCATTACTACTTGAGATCACAGAGAGTAGTTTTTACCATCAAGTTTCACTGAGATAGGGTTCGGATGGATGAAGGGTTCGGATGCAGGTATGGTTATAGGTGGATTCGGGGTTTTTTGAATGGCCATAATTTGGGTTTGTTGTAGTGCAACAAGTTGGGTTAATTTCTCCAACAATGCTGCTGTGTTCTCATCTCATGAGGAGTGAGAACTAACTTCAGGTTCACTCATGATAAAAAAATAAATTATTGGTGAGGGCTTGAAATGTTGAGGTTTTCGGATCGATCAGTGCTCTGATACCATGTCAAATTATTAGAAAATATGAACACAGCATTCCCAAGAAGCTCCCTTCCCTCCCATATTTTATTTCACTCAAAAATATAATTTTCTTACACTCTTTTCTTACTGTTACAGAGGAGGCTTTTTATTACTCACGTAGGGAGCACAGCTCACTTTAATTATTTAAGAAATAAATCACACCATAGACTAAACTTAGAAGTCAATATCACACTTTCCAAATATAATAATTATAGCAAATACAAAAGATGCAATCTAGCCGTATATCTGTTGATTTATTTCTGTTGATTTATTTCTTCATCTTGCTTCGGATTAGATGTGAAATTTGTTGTACGTATCAGCTTGTAACTTCAACATTATGCAGAAACGAAAATTTTGGATTGTTACATGAGGATAACATGTCAGAAAATATTGATAGTTCAACTCGTCGGCTCTCAATGACCAAACTAAAGGAGAATATCAAGCATGATGGTTATCTACCAAAACTCAGAACGTTTCTGTCAGTTGACTATGACGTACTCTCATCTCCTTTGCTATCCATAATTTTTGACAAGTCAAGATATCTTACTGTTTTGGATTTAGAAGGCTTGCCAATTGAAATGGTTCCAAATGCAATTGGAGATCTGTTCAATCTCCACTACTTGGGATTGAGAAGAACAAAGGTGAAATTTTTACCAAAATCTATTAAGAAACTTCAGAACTTGCAAACACTAGATGTCTGGTGTTCCAAAATACAAAAGCTACCAGATGGCATATCAGAGCTAAAAAAGTTACGCCATCTCTTTGCTGAGGTAGTGGTTGATCCTACATATAGTACATTTCATTCTATTATTGGAATCTCTTTACCTAAGGGCATGCTTTACCTAAAAGAGGTCCAGACTATACAAGCATTAGAATCAAATGCCATTGCTGTAAAAGAATTAGGCAAGTTAACTCAACTAAGAAGCTTTTGAATAAGGAATGTGAAAGAAAATCACTCAGCAGATTTATGCAGATCATTATCAAAGATGAATTTCCTTTCCCACTTATCTATCAATGCAAGTGATGAGAAAGAGATTCTCCAATTGGAAGGCCTGAATGTCCCACAACTTCAGAAATTAGAGCTCTACGGGAGATTGAAAGAACAGATGGTTGAATCCCCTTTGTTCCAATTTTCAGGAGAAAGCACTCAGAGTCTAATTCTTAGTTGGTCTCAACTACAACATGATCCTTTGCCATCTCTTTCCCATTGTAGAAACCTTACTTTCTTGTACCTAAGAAGCGCATATGTAGGACACCAACTAACATTTCAGGCAGGGTGGTTCCCTAAATTGAAGTGTTTGATGTTGGGACTAATGCCTAATCTGATTCAAATGGAGATGGAGCAAGGCACCATGGTGAGCCTTGAAGAGCTTTACCTTTAGGAATTGGAACAACTAGTGGATGTCCCAGTGGGTATGAAGCACCTTGTTTCCCTTAAGATGATGTTCTGCACAGAAATGCTCGTTGATTTTGGCGGTTTAGCTAAAGGAAACGACCTACTATTTCATTTTACATGTGTTGTTCGCTAGCTCGTAGCCAGTAACACACTCTTCTTAATTAATTTGGCTGAAAGGTATGCCTGCACTTAATTTTCTCCAACTTTTATTATAAAATTTGTTCTTATAATTTATTTTTGTTTGCGAACAAAAATTTGAGGATTTGCATTAATTGTTACTGTGTCAAAATGTATAAAAAGCTTGATGTGTCCTTATTTGCTTATTTATTATTCAGCAAAAAGAATTAACAATTGCAATTCCACCATTTGTCTGAAGTTTATTTTTTATATTTTTTCCAATCTTAAATTAATTATTGTTATTCAAACGAGGGGTTTCCTAGCTAGGAAATTGGTTCACTGGGTGCATATTTATAAAATCAGTATACAATAACTATTGATTTACATTTTGTTCAAGTTTTCTTCAATAGAGAAAATATTAAATTCATTTTATATTGCAGGTCATTTGAATTACAGGCAGCACTAATAATCCGAGAGCACTTTTGTGTTGGAAGGTTGTTGTTATATAATGAATAATTTTTTGGTTGTGTGTTGTTCCATCCAATTTGGATTGATATGAAGTTGAGCCTCAGTTCTTTGAACTGCTTGTTTAGAGGAAAAAAAAATGTGTTTTGTTAATTATCTGTAGGCCTCATACTACATTTTGCAACTTTGTGACACCATTTGCAATTCTAAGAGCACTATATCCTGGTATTTCATGACTCACGGAACCTTGTTTGTGTTTAGCTTTGTGTATGATTTTTGTTTGAACTTGGATTTGATGATTGTAAGTTTAACTGCAATTCACATGTTATTCGGGTACTTTGAAATTCTACACTCTGTATTACCCTTGCCACTTGCCAGGGTTTCGAATTTGCATGGAAGAAGCTTATTACTACTTCAATAGAATTTAATTTGAATGAATGCGATTTCCTAAAGTAAATATCTAAGGACATACCCAGATTAGGTAGTATTCATTTCTGGCATTTTCCTTTCATGCATGACTAACCATCATGATTTCAGTTCTTTCAGGTGTTCAAATGGAGAATTTATAAACTATATATCTTGTTTTAATAAGTGTATGCCAAGTCTATCACTAGAATTTGTGATGTGATTGGCAGAATTGTGTAGAAAAATAAACTATCTTCTCTAAAACTGACCAATTAAAAAGTTAACATTTTTCTTACACATATTACACACACACATATATATATATATTTGAATAAAGAGTAAAATAAGGACTTTATAAAATTAAAGCAAATTTTAATAAATAAAAAAATGCAATAAAATTTTCCTGGTGTGTTTTCAAAATATGAGGTATTGTATGCATTACACAAGGATTACTGTGCCGTTCGTGACTGTGATCCATTATTAATGCTTGGGTCTGATTTGGGCCAATATGGACGGTGTGCAAATTTCTTGGGTCTGATTTGGGCCAATTCTTGGGTCTGATTTGGGTTATAGAAGAAAAAATGTCTCTAGTTAAAATGTGCAAATTTCTTGCGAGGGGCGTGTTCCCCGGGTGCATCAATTCCACTTAATTTTCCATTACGAAATAATGCTTAGTTTTGCCTATATATTTTAATTATCTTCTTGTAATGTGGTATGTAATGTATGGGGTGTTACACGACTCCTTGCCTGGGCTGTTGCCCTGATGCAAATTTTGCATCTGTTCAGATTTCTGAAATCTCGGGGATTAGTAGAGTAGAAGGATGTTATTTTGCTAAGGACAAAAAGTAACAATTTCTAGTTTCAAACAAAATTTCTTGGCCATCTGATCAAGACTAGTAGAGCAATTTTGCAATTTTTTAATGCCAAAATCTGTAACGTCCGATATCAAACGTGCAATTGTGCAAAACTTGTTGAAACAAACTTAAATATTCAGTAACACACATAAGAAACCAGGTTCAGAGAACTTTTGTTTGATCTTGCTACGTTCTTCAAATAATTTATTATGTACACTACATATATAAGAAAATATTGAAAATAAGAGGAAACATAAAGAAAAATAATTTTGTTGGCCTAGAAAATTTGGATTACAAATGAAAGTATTAGTTAAGTATAAACTCAAATTTAAATTTAAATTTGTACAAGATTTATACATAGAGATGAAATGACAGACGACGTGATCTCCATGAGCATTGTTATCAAATCTCAAAAGTCAGAACAAAAATTAGAGGAGAGCATCTTGACTTCTTATAATGACATCAAGTGTATTTTTAAAAAATAATATAAGAAAGAAAGAATAATAAAGAATCAAGCAAGGCTGCAAGTGTCACCATCCGACAGCAGAGAAGAAGAATTTAACGATTTTCTGTTCCCAGTAAAAAAATGCTTCTATGGACCAGTGCGGATGGCATATATATGCTTTCTAGACTCTAGACGATTGTGACAAATGAATAGTTCGGGTTCGGTTCGGCGGAGTCAAAAATTCATGATTCGGGTATAATTCGGTCATAATTCGGAAATAATTAGGTATAATAAAGAATAAAAAAAAAATACTCAAAAAAACAAATAATAAAAACTTCTAAAAATAAACATTTTTTTTTCTTTTTTAGTTTTATTCGGAGTTTGGTTAGAAAACCTAAAAAAAAAAAAGAATAAAACGAGAATAATTGAGAAACTAAACACGAGTTGTGTGACTATGCTCCTCTACGGAGAAAAGAAGGAACTAAAGATCCACAAATATGGACCAATCGTATTAAAATTTATTTTTAAGCATCCGTGCAGCGGTAATAGAGAATCTGAACTCATCTTACTTGACAGATCAATAATGTTATAATTAATGTTGCTTCCATCAGCCAGTAGGGCTAATTTTTATATTCTTTTATCTTTTCTTGTTATACTTTTAGAGTGGAAAAGAATTATTGCTTAATTTAAAAAATTAAATGACCAAGCAATCATAATTCTTACAAGATTGTAAAATATTTGAAATAGATAAAATTTAATTATCGTACAGAATTTCAATACATTATTTTTAGCAAGCTAACTAATTATCTAAATTATAATTAAATACCATATTACAAGTGTTATTTTAATCCTTGTATAGCAAGCTCAGCTTCGATATTTTGACACCAGTTCGAATATACTTTCCAGAACATGATACAAACAAAAGTCTCATTCATGGTTTCCTCGAACACCTTTCGAGCATTAAAACAGGGTGACATTGCGAGCTGACCTTGCCGATAAATTACACACCATAAATTACTATAATTTTATGCAACTCAACATAAAATTAAATGAAACAACACTAACACCCGGCCCAATCAGCCATCATTTCTGAATGCATCACAAACTCATAGTAGAGATGTATCAATGTAGCGAACACTGTTTGCATTACAATTTTTCTTAAAAACTTTTTTTTTTCCAATCAATTTGTTGAATTCCTTTTCATCTGAATCGAGTAGTTTATTTCCTTTTGTACCAAGAACATGTCAAAACAAAATATTTTTACGATATATTGACAAGAAAATTAGGACACTTTCTTGGAAATATCTTTTGGGCATTTTGGGCAAAATTGTCCCAATAAAGAATCTGGCCTTTTGTGAAATGGTTTACAATTAAATAATAGAAAAAAAAAACAATAAATTGAAAACTCTTTTTCCTAGGCATACACGTTATTTCAAAGTCAGCGCTTTCTATTAGACCCAATTCACCTTCTCACATTTTCTCTTCATATCACTTTTCTTGGCTTTCATTTCTGTTCAATACAACTGTCATACCAAATCCCCAGTTTTGGAGTTTTCTCATCTACACCCTCTGGTTTTTGTTGCTCTCTTCATACACTGAGCCATAAAAGAAACAACGGATACACAGCAAAAGCGTGCAATGGGTTAGCTGCAAGCATACTCCTTATTTCCCTACATATTGATTGGTAATTGTCCCCCCATCCAGACTTTATTTTTAAATAACCAATTCACTAAATTTTTTGATTTAATTTTGTAGGTATTGTTTGTATTTTGGATTTAATTTTAGCTAATTTACTCCAAAAATATGTATATATATTGTTTGAAATAAACTTTTACTTCAATTTGTGAGAGAAACAAATAATCATATATATGTTGCAACTTTCCCTACAAGTTTTATAACATTTGAAATTTATGGCTTGCTTGAGATTGATAAAACTTGTAATTAATATAATATAATGTGCTTTTTTATGTAAAAATGTAAAATTTTCAAAAGCTTATTATAAAATACATGAAAAAAGGTAAGTAAATTAATGAAATATAATCTAAGAAAAAATTAAATAGTAATTATTTTATGATAATTTGAAAATAAATATAAAAAAGTTATAATATTTGATATTTTGTAGAGCTTATGCTCAATTCGAGTTTCAATTAGCTTGAATTAATACGATAGTTCCATTTTTATTTTGCTCGATCGAGTTCGATCCATATGATTCGGCTTATAATTAAATCAAGCTATAGATTGAGTCAGTTGGCTCAAACTTTACCCGTTAGCAATTAATTGTAGTACTTATAATTCATCAGAATTCAAGTAGCATTTATTCGCAATCAGAAGCCAATTTACAATGCATATCTGGTTTTAATCAGGATTAGTTGATTATTTTCTTAAATTCTTTCAGGGTATTTCAAGAAAACTAAAATGCAAAATATTCATGTTGCCAAGTTGATCGAGTCATCGGTAGAATAGGATAAGAACCGGACAATAACTTGTTTAATCTGACTGTCTCCAGCTCAGGCATGTGTGCACTCACTTTTCAATCTGGAACTTTTCGATTTATAATAATAGATTATTAAATATTACAGATAACTAGTTAATTATTAAATCGGATAGGAAAATGTTGAATGAAGCAAAAAACTAGCTGGTTAATAATATATATAATAACTTCAAATTTATAGGTCATACATATTTGTTAATTAAAAATATATTAGTATATATGATAGACAAAATGTCATATATGTTAAAAAAGTATTTCAACATAGATTTCATAATTGAAATTTATTTCGGCGATGGACAAGGAGTGGCATCTTCGGCTAGAGGGCACTACTTCTTTAGTTCGGTCAAGGAGAGAAGAGAAGAGAGAGAGGGTTAGTACCAAGGTTCTAAATAGCGATTATAGCACTATAACTTTTAAGGTCCGATAAAGTTATTGTGCAACCATAGCTAGGTATTTAAAATTATTATAAAAGAAAAACGGTTAATAGTGTTATAACTTGTGAGATCCAAAAAAAACTATAACACTATTATTACGTAGCTATAGCTTACTATTTAGAACCCTGGTTAGTACCATATTCATATTTGAAACATTCAAAATGATTTGAATAAAGAGAGAGAAAAAGCTCTACTTGAGCATATAAAGGCATGAGATTCAATTAATGTGTAACTACCATCATATCGTTTTAATCAACGAATGAGATGTCATATTGAAAAGACACTATGATAACTTTATATGAGCATGGTTTAGTAGACCATTAGTCTATCCAAAAAGAAAAAAAAACAATTAGACTCAATATTGACTAATTCAATTACTTCCCTCTTAAGCAAAGTTATTTTCTCTAAAAATGTTGACCAAGTCAACATTTCGCTCATCTATTTAGTGAAACACGAGTTTATCACGTTTCACCATGGTTAAATTAACATCCTTGAAATAGGCATAACTTTGAATTTACATGTCCAAATCACACGTTCCATATATTGATGTGCTCATCTACTAGTCCTCTATCATTTGACACAATTCAATTAGCGGTGACCGGAATTCCGTGTTTTATTTCTCACATCTCCGTCGATGAAGCTAGCTCTCTTGTTTATATTATATCTCCAGGTAGTTTTTCTTGTGTAGTCTTCCAGTCTCCAACTGAACAAACAGGGAAGTACAACTTAGTATCTCTCTTCTTTATATTAATTAAACCTCTAGCTAGTTTTTCAAGTGTAGTCTTCTAGTGTCCAACAGAAAAAATAGGAAAGTACACTTAACTTACATAATTCATCTGATGCATTGCTCGTGATATACAGAATGGGATTTCATGAGTATCGGAATCGACAAAGTAATTTATGGAATCCATACTCTGTTGGTATGTATTGGAAATTTAATGAAAAGAATGTTCGGTTATACCCTGGATATTTTATGAGTATAACAGATTCAGTCCTCTAACATTGGGATAGTATAACTTAGACATTATTTTACAGACTAATTACAGAAAGCTAGCCCATTAAGTACCTACAGTCCTAATTCCTAAATTGTCAATTTAGCAGCAAGGCCAAACGTACAGTGAGAGCTAGGCAGTCAACGATCCATCCGACTCCGTATTAATGCATCTAAAAAGTATATCCAGTAATTTATTAAACCCGTACATAATTCTTGAAATATAAACTATTTTATTTGTTGAATTTACTTTTAAATCTTGTGCGATTCAAATCTGAAATCCATGAAGGATTTGATATGTCATACAATTAATTAAGCTACTTCAAAACTATAGTTATATAGTATAAAATAATTATATTCACTCGTATTATTTATACATTATTTTCTTCAAATTTTTTTTACTAAAATATCTTATATATATATGATTCGAATACAATCCAAAATTTGCTACCATAATGAATATGGATGCACACTTGGATCCTCAAATTCTTATCTAATGCATATGCATTACACGAGAATCTGATCCGAATCCTAATCCTAATCTGATTCATTACCAGCACTGAGAGCACCCATATAACAATAACAATTTATTACAACAAAATACTAGAACACAATACCAGTAATACTGGACACTAAGAAAGTGCTTAAATTACATAAGATATATCGAGTTACATTTTTGGTTTACTCGTATACAGAGGTCTGTGATGAACTTCAATGCAATTAATACCGTAGACAAACTTGACAAGAAGTCTGTGATGAACTTCAATGCAAGTTATCAGATCCATTAGTATGCATCTGTAAATTTTATAATTCATGTCCTTGTAATACTTGAATTTCTATTTTTCAAACAAGACAAAAAAAGCTCTTAATTTAACTTGATTGAGAAAAAAAAACAGGTCCTAGTTTATTTCAAAGTAACGGCAAAAAACAAAGCCCGTTACGACAATAATGTTACAAATTAACTAATCCCAAAAAAAACTGTCATCTGAATATTATTTATTAATCAGTAGACTCAGGGAGGGTGTCAACAAGCAATTTAACAAAAATTATATTTTCATTATACATTGGCCCATATTTTAGTTTAATTAAATTTATTTTGTTCATTAATTATGTGAGTAAAGACTTTCAAGTTAATGATTCTATTCGACTTCCTTTTTTCTCTGAATGCGATGCACTTCTGTATGTTAAGCTATGTACAAGATTTGTTAATAAATCTTTCTCCAAAAAAATTGAGCAGATTTTTAATTAAAGCCTCCATGTACGCCAACTAGTGTGTTGTTGTGTCTATGTATGGCTTAATTAGATTTGCTCGGCGGGAAAAGAGGATGGCGACTAACCAAGGCGACCTAGGCGATCCACTGGTGACTAAGATGGCGACTAAGCTGGCAGCAAGGAAGGCAACAGAAAAGACCATTGCGACGCGCAATGCCCAGATAGCGGAGTTCAGAAGCAAATCGTACGCTCAGGCTCTGACAAGAGCCATGCTAAGGGAAACGGCGACGACGGACGCTAACCGACCAACTGCATTCAAGAGACAGGAAAAGGAGGGGGCAGCCATTAAAGACCCTGCTCTCCAAATTCAGCTACAAGACAACACAGATGCATGGGGAAACCAAATTCCTACTGATGAAGGCTGGTACAAGAAAAACCTCACGCAACCTAAGCTGGTACAACCTCATCAATGGAGAGAAGAACTCTTAGCACAGGGTCGCTGCTTCAAATGTCTGGCAAGAGGACACAGACGCTTTCAATGCAAAAATCAACTTAAATGCCACAACTATGCTCTGACCGGTCACATAGCTGGAGTGTGTACACAAAAACGAATTCAACCACAGGCCATCAAGAAGGTAGTTGGCATAGAAAAATCACCAAAGTTGCTTATAAAAGATACAATACCAAAAGTGGTAGACCCACAGCCACTAGTTCTAAACCACACCCAAACAAAGCAGAACAGTAAAGAGAAAGAGAAATCAAACAAGATGGATATGTTAGAAAATTGGGAAACCATGGCCATGACAGATCTTGGATATATTATCAACAACAGAGTCGAAGAGATGAAAGTGTTTCTCCCAACAACAGAGGGATACGCACCAGCAAATCAATTCCTAAGCCGGTCGGCGGTGGTCCTGGCAAGACCCAATCAGAATGACATAATCCTAGCACACCAGTTAGAAAGAAAGCTTGCCGACCACTTTCATACACACCCGAGAAACATCAAAGTCAGGGAAATACCACCAAGCATAGGTGATTTTATTGCTATATTCCCAACCGAGGATATGCGAAACAAGCAGTTGACACATGTGTTTTCGTGGTCCAACCCGGAGTAGAAGTACAATTGGTAGCCTGGACCAAGCAAACTGGCATGGTGTATGATCCTACAACCCATAAGGCGCGGCTCAGACTGTATGATCTCCCTCATCAGTTCTGGAACTGGGGTACCATAGCAATGTTGGTTTCGAGCTTTGGCTCACTGGAGAAAGTGGCTCCTTTCTTCACCAACGACAACTTTGAAGACCTAAGGATTCTAGTAGGTGTTTATCATCCTTACAAGATCCCACCAACCTTAGGAATAACAGCCCAACCATGCTCAGTCTCAGTTAGGGTAGAATTGGAGGGTTGGATCCACAACTATGTTCTTGAAACAGAACCGCCTCATGATGGAGACCACACAGGTGAGAATGAGCCAGTCTAGGACGAAGCAATATACTGGGAGGAACAGTGGAGGGGCACGCCAAGAGGTGGAAGACGGCTGAATTTGTACGATTCAAGGCAGTCCTCCGGCCCGGTAACACGCTACAATAGAAGGGTAAGGCAAATGGAAGGGTGGGCCCCGATTGCGGCCAAACTGGATAATCCAGTATCCAACAAAAATGCAGAGGATCGGGCAAAAATTCAAACAGAGATTTTTGACCTAAGCAAGAAAAAGGAGATGACAGCTAGGTTGTGTATCTCACGCGTGCAGGGGTCAAACTGGATATTCGGCGCTGACATTAAATGTGATGGTAAGAGAGAGCAATTTTTTATGGTTATACCAAATGTACTTAGTCAAGAGTGGATATCTGACCTCATGTTAAATGCCAAGCATAGGCGCTGACATTAAATGCGGAGGACTGTCAATGCTACTTTCTTACAACAGACAGCTGTTAAGGAAACATTTGGTCCCCTGCACCTTAAAGAAAGAAACCAAGGAGAAAGCGACAAAGAAATACTAATAGAATACATGGGCTTTAATCTGGAGGCCCAAATAAGAGAAGGAAATCAATACCAGGCCGACCAAGATGAGAAAACAAGTGAAATTGAAGAAGGCTACCAGGCAGAGCAAGAACATTACCGAACACTAACTCGGATCACTGCCCAATCATGATCGAAGCACACTCTAATTTCAAGAAGTCAAAGATCTTTAGGTTTGAGATGTTCTGGTTCAGATTACAAGGCTTCACCGAATTGGTCACTACACAGTGGCAGCAAACTGAAATAGCCACAACACCACAGCTGTTACACAAAAAAAATTGAAATTTTGAAAAAAAAGATAAAAATTTGGACAAAGGGCAAGCAAGGCAGCATAAAGGGGCAAATAAAAATATGTAGGCAATACATTGGATGGGTTGACCAAGTCCAAGAGGAAAGAGCACTTACTGACAGGGAGAAACACATCAAAGCACTAATCAAACAAAGATAACATATCTGGCAATGTTAGTGGAAGATCTTTGGAAGCAAAGGGCGAAAACAAAGTGGGAAATAGAGGGAGATAGAAACACACGCTTCTTTCATGCCTATGACTCCAACTCAAAGAATAGAAATGCAATAAATGGAGTGCAAGTTGAAGGCCAAACTTACACCGACCAAGAGGGTAAAGCTCGGATTTTCAGAAATTTCTACATCAAATTAATGGGGACGGATCACCATCAAGAAAGTGAGGTACAATGGGATCAACTATACCCAACAAAGGTAAACCTAACTCAACTAGCACGGCCAATAACAGATGAAGAAGTCAAGGAAGCGATAATGTCATGACCTAACAATAAGGCGCCAGGTCCATATGGTTTTTTTGGAGAATTTTACAAAGGATTTGCCGATATACTCATGCCAGATATAGTTACTGTCTTTAGATATGTCATGAACCACAACTGTACACTTTACCCCTTAAACTCCTCCATCATAACCTTAATACCAAAAAAAGACAACCCAACAGACCCCAAAGATTACAGGCCAATAAGCCTAGTACATGCCATCCAAAAAAATCTTTCTAAAACCCTAGCAAACCGGCTCCAAAATCACATGAATAACATACTACATTAATCTCAAACAGGGTTTATGAAAGGGTGACAGATTACAGAGGGATTCATATATGCGCAAGAAATGTTACATTATGCAAAAAATAAAAAAACATACAATTGGGGATTTTTAAGGCAGATATATGCATAAGGCATTCAATACCTTGAGTTGGAAGTTCTTGTCAGATGCAATGGATAGAATAGGATTCCCACAAGAATGGATCTCATGGGTGTTGAGATTGATTTTACAAGGCTCATCACAAATAATGATAAATGGGTTAATCAGAAAAAAAATCGATTTGAAAAGAGGAGTACGTTAAGGAGACCCGTTATCCCCACTCCTCTTCATCATAGCGATGGATTTCATGCCTAGGTGGATGGAAAAACTTGTCAGAATAGGTGCTATCAAATTGCCAGTAGAGGATATGCAACCGACATTACTTTATGCAGATGATGCTCTATTTTTTATCAAATCGGAACAGCAGCAGTTACAAATCCTCAAAGTTGTTCTACTGGCTTTTGGAGACATATCGGGACTACAAGTGAACTTAGAAAAATCAGAGCTGTTGGCAACAAAAATACAACCCGGTCAAATTCAGCAATTGGCAAACACACTAGGATGCAAACAAATCTTATTTCCATTCAAGTACCTAGGTTTACCTTTGTCGGACTCAAGGTTATGCAAGCAAGATTACATACCACTCATCCAAAAGGTCAATGCAAGATTAACGGGTTGGAGCTTTAAACTACTAAACATGGCAGGAAGGCTCATACTGATCAATCGGTACTCTCCTCAATCAAGCATTACTGTCGAAATGGCAGTGGCAATGGAAATTCGCAAGAAAAAAGACTTTGGAAAGGCCTGTTTCAGACCCTATATTGCTCCACTGACATGCATGGAATAGACAAATCACCCCTCTTCCAAGCACACTTAAAGAACTCGACAAAGTTTAGTCAATGCTTCTTCTTGAGGATGCCAAAACAAGGCAACACAGTCAGATTTTGGGAGCAAGATTGGGGTCTAGGGGTGCTAAAGAATAAATTTGATATGCTATACACATTCTCCACATAGCAACAAACCACATTACAACAGGCGCTACAGCTAACAAACGCAACAAAACAGTTCAGAGAAAATCTTTCACTCCAGGCAGCCGAACAATTGCAGGTATTTCAAAGACATATCACCCAATACAAAGCACAATACCAGCAAAATCAAATTTCAGGCATAGAAGCAGATAGTGTCTCATGGCCAATGACATCAGATGGCATTTTCAAAGTAAGCTCAGCATACTTTATAATGCAAGATGGTCCTGCGATAAAATCAACAACAAACAGAATTTGGAAATTGAGAACCCCACCTAGATATAAAATATTTGGTTGGCTTCTTATGCATAACAAGATACTAACAATGCAAAACCTGAAAAAAAAAAAATGGATTTCAATTACCAGGTATATGCTATATGTGCTGGAAATAGGATGAAACGGCACATCATATGTTCAATGAATGTGGAAACACAAGAGAGATATACATAGGAGTACTGAACCAAGCAGTAGGGTATAAAACAGGCCAAAACAACATCAAAAGCATGACGGACAAAAATACCCCCATCATAGATAGAGAACTGCTACTAATTACAAACTTCACAGTTTGGAGGGAGAGATGTGACAGAATATTCAGAGAGGAAAAAAAGAATACACGACAATTTATAGACGAACCAATCGACCAGTGGAAGGCATCAAAAACACAGCAGCCGAATAGAAATTCCATGATGCGAGAAGAGTGAAAAAACAAAAGCAGCAGCTCATAAAGCTTTTTTATTATTATTCCACTTTTCTTCATCCTTTTTAATCTAGTTTTTACCCTGTTATTTAAGCAATTATTTTTCATTACCTTCCCTTTTTAGGCATCTTTATTTTTTGCATCAAGGTTTCTTCTCAGAAACTCTATTCCTGTAATCGTTCATGGTTAATGAAAGTAAGGGCGTGACCCTACTCTTTTTATCAAAAAAATGTATGGCTTAATTATATGCATAGAAGTGTACTTCAAACCCTCATAAACCTGGCATGCTAGACTCATTCATGACTGAATTTTGTCAATAGAAGTTTTACTGCATGGCCTTACCATTGTTTCTACTTTGAACAGCTCAAAAAATTGTGCATCATATATGAAGTAGTAGTTAAAGCCAGTTACGGTAACGCGTAAAGATTGAGAACCATGGCTGAGGCTGCTATTCTTGCCGCACTGAAGGTCATTGCAGATGTGCTGGCTAAAGAATTAGTGAAGCTAGCAGTCTCACAGACTTCCAATATTGGCCTCACTTTCGCAAAGCTCAAAGAAAGCATCAACAACATCAGTCGAGAACTCAGAGTGATGAAAGGGTACCTTAATGAGATAGATGATGAGGACAGTGAATCTCATGAAGCCTGGGTAAAAGAGGTACAAAATTCAGCGAACTATATTGAAGATATAGTGTCTGAATTTGCGTACATAGTTGGTAACAAGAAATTTGACGGAAAATTGTTTCATGTGAGAACAATGGCAAAAAAGCCAAAGGTGTTCATTAAGTTGAAACGTATTGCTTCTGAACTATCAGAAGTAGAGAAAAGTCTTAACCATCTAGCAACATTAAAAGAGCGATGGGTGACAAAAAGATACACCACGATTCGCAAGAACTTTGAGTCTAATAATGTAGCTGTCTCTGCTTTTTTCATTGATGAAGATAATATTGTCGGAATCGAAGAAAATAGACTGGTGATATCAAACTGGGTAATTTGTGAGAAACCACAACTATCTGTAATATCAGTTTGGGGAATGGGTGGTGTAGGAAAAACTACATTGGTTACCAATGTTTTCAGGAGAGAGAAAAAAAACTTTGATTGTAGTGCATGGGTTTCTATATCTCAATCATATTCCACTGAAAATATTTTACGGAATATAATATTTGAAATTGATTTTGTTCCACGAAACTTTGATTGTGAACCGAATCTTCCTATAGACACAACTAACATGGATTGCAGAGGATTAAAAGAAAGATTAAGGAAACTCTTGAAAGAAATGAAATATTTGATTGTCTTAGACGATATGTGGAATCCAAATTCATTTGAGGAAATAAGAGACACACTTATTGATAACCATCGAGGCAGCCGAATTGTGATTACTAGTAGAAATGCTGTTGTAGCTAACCTTTCTCTGAAAAACAATAGGCTGGAACTAAAACCTTTGTCACAAAAGGAATCATGGGACTTGTTTTGTAGAAAGGCTTTTCATCTTGAAAATAACAATGAATGTCCTCCTCCCCTACAAAAGTTGGCAACTGATATTGTTTCAAAATGTGCTGGCTTGCCTCTGGCTCTTGTTTCATTGGGTGGTGTATTCTCATTGATTGAGAATACAGAACCGGAATGGAAGAGGGTATGTGGTCAACTTAGTTGGGAGCTAGCCAAGAACCCAAACTTGGATTCATTGAAGAACATATTAACTCTAAGCTTCAAATACCTTCCAAGATACCTAAAAAATTGCTTTTTATATTGTTGTATATTTCCCGAAGATTCTTTGCTTGCAAGAAATAGACTTGTAAGGCTTTGGATAGCGGAGGGCTTCATAGAACAAAAGGGAAGAAGCACATTGGAAGAGGTGGCAGAGGGATACCTCCAAGAGCTCATACAACGCAGCATGTTACAAATTGTAGAAAGAAATACATGGGGTAGGGTGAAGAGAATTCGAATGCATGATACATTGAGAGAAGTGGCCATTAATCTATGTAGGAAAGAAAACTTTAGATTGCTACAAGAGGATTGCGAGATAGTTGATTTCAGCAACTCTGTTCGTCGGCTCTCAATAGTAAAATTAAGAGCAGAGATCAGCCATGATGTTTACTTACCGAGACTCAGAACTTTTATGTCAGTTGACCCTAATGTACCCTCATCTCTTTTGAGATCTTTTATTTGGGATAAGTCCAGATATCTTGCTGTTTTGAATTTAGAAGGCCAGAAAATAAAAAAGGTAACAGATGCAATTGGGGATTTGTTCAATCTCCGTTACCTAGGTCTGAGGGATACAGAGGTGAAATTTCTACCAAAATCTATAGAAAAACTTACCAACTTACAAACCCTGGATCTCATGATTTCTAAAATACAAAAACTACCAGATGGCATAACAAAGCTAAAAAAACTGCGTCATCTCTTTGCTCAGGTACGAGTTGATCCCACATATAGAATATTTCAAGCTCTTGCTGGAATCACTTTGCCTAAGGGCATATTTTACCTGAAAGATCTGCAAACTCTTCAGGCCTTGGAATCAAATGCTATTGTTGTGAGAGAATTGGGAAATTTAACTCAGCTGAGAAGCTTCCGAATATTGAATGTTAAAGAAAACCACTCAGCAGAGTTATGCAGATCATTATCAAATATGAAATCTCTTTCCTACTTATCTATTCATGCGAGCAATGAGAATGAACATCTTCAATTAGAAGGTTTGGAAAACCTGCGACAACTTCAGAAGTTACGTCTCTTTGGGCGACTGAAAGAAGAAATATTTAAATCACCTTTGTTCGAAAGTTCTGGCAAACCTATTCAGATAAGGCTCGCATGGTCTCAACTACAAAAAGATCCCCTGCCCTCTCTTGCACATTTGAATAACCTTACGTGGTTAACCCTCCAAAAAGCATTTAAAGACCCAAAACTAAATTTTAGAGCTGAGTGGTTCCCCAAACTGAAATTTCTGTCATTGGGGCAAATGCCAAATCTGGTTCAAGTGGAGATGGAGCAGGGCACCATGGTGATCCTGGAAAAAATTCAGCTATGGGAACTGGAACAGCTAAAGGATATCCCAAAAGGCATCGAGCACCTCATAAACCTCAAGAGGATGGTCTGCAAAAACATGCCTGCTGATTTTGGAAACTTGGCTAGTGGAGTACACCAGCTATTTCATTTCAAATGTCAAGTTATATCGCTTGAAGCCGATACCACATAAATAAGGTTTGCCTGCATATATTTACTATCATTCTTTATTTTGCATTCTGAAACTTGTACTTTGAATATCTGAGTCCGGCACTTAGAAGAAAAATTATGAATTAGCACCAACTATGCTAGCAACATCAAATGCATAAAAAAGCCTTTTATGTTGCTCAATTATGCAAGCAACATAAAATGCTCAAATTAGCTTACGTTTAAATTGAATGAGAGTTGATTCTTTGTGCTTGCAACGATTCCACCTATCAATGAATATTTGTGTTTTTTCTTCTGAAAAGTGTACTCATTTTCCATTCAATTTTCCATTAGACAATGTTTCTAATAAGATTATGAGAATTAAAGAAACAACAAAAGGCAGCTTTTAGTTTGACTTGCTGTTAATAGATCCATGAAATATACTAATATGTTCCATTTTACCTAGAAGTGGCCTGGAACTAGGTAAATTAATGTTTCCAATATTTAAATCTTATATCATTGTGATTAGTACTCTGAGACTGATCAGCAGACCAACTGCAATCGCTTCATCCTTTTTTTAAACATACCGTTATATGTTTTCATCCATTAGCTATTCTTCACGCAAGAGATTCCCATAGAAAATTGTTTACTATCCTGGATGTATATCATCTTTCAGAATGGACGAGAATGTATATTGAACCTTTTTCATTTTATGATAATATTTTTCAGTTTATTATTATAAAACCTGGTCGATTGTAAAGTAGCTTCTACTTTTCATTTTTTGAAGTTCCCGTAAAACTCTTTGATTGACAAAATATGTAATCCATTTCATATCGCATGCTCTTCAGATATGCAAGCGGCATCTACATATCGTCCACGAGCACAGTTGGAATGTTGTTGTAATGTGATGGATATTTCTTTTTTTGCTTTTTGTGGCTTAATTTCTTCCAGTATGTGCCGAACCTTGTTTTTGTTTTCTTTCTATATTTTTATTATTTGGGCTTGGATTTTATTATTGTAAGTTTAACTGTCATGCATATGTACTGCGCATGCTATTGGGTGCTTGGGAATTGGGATAAACATTGGTTGTGTTGAACATTTTGTGTTTGCTTTCTGTATTGTTTTTTTTTTTTTTTTTGGGACTTGGATTTGATGATTGCAAGTTTAACAGTCATGCTTATGTACTGCGCATTCTATTGGGGGGTGCTTGTGATAAACATTTGTTTGTGTTGAACCTTGTTTTTGTTCTCTGAATTATTTTTATTTGGACTTGGATTTGATGATTGTAAGTTTAATTGACATGCATATTTACTGTGCATGCTTTGGGGTGCTTGCGATAAACATTGTACTACTACCACCACCACCATCACCACCACCACCTCCACTACCTCCACCACTACTACTACTAATACTACAACTATTATTTTGAATATAAATTGAGAATCAAGTCATCAAACTATTTAATATCACAGACTACTGTCATGAAAAGCTCGATCTCCCAGTACCTCAGGCTGCACCAATCTCCCTCCAAATAAGTCCCTAAAGTTGAGACCAACATTTTATACCAAAATCGGAGTTTAAAGAATAAAAACAAACTCTGTTCCTCCTTACTGGGGTATGAAATTTGCATGTTTGAAATCTTGTTCCCCTTACCAGGGATTGAATATTGTTGTCTGACATAAAATTCAACAGCAGCAATTCACTCACTGGGCTTCCATACGCCAAAGAAATAGGAGCGCCAAATTATATAAGAGTATCTTTTCCCATACTTATTATAATTTGCAAATTCTTTCCTAGATTCAAACGAAATTTTTTGCAGTTACCCTCACTATTTATAATTAGAATTTGTGATTTTTTTAATTTGGTTGGCGGGGTAGTGTTAAATGATTAAATATGTAGCAGCAGTTCTTTTGAGCCGTATTTCTCAATGCTCTGAGCAAAAGTTAAGAGGACTTGTGTAGCTTTATTCATTCTTCATACAATAAATATTAGAATAAATATTAGGTAACATTGCAAAGCACCATAGCCTCATCATAGTTTTATATCACGTAATTAATACAAGGGAACAAATTTAGTAGATGTTCAGGAATTACGATAACTACTAACTGGAACGATGATTTGTAAAGGACTAAAAGTAACGATCGATGTCTAGTTATAAACAAAATTTGTTAGCTGTCTGATCAAAGGTTAGCAAAGTATTCATACCTCATCGTCCAAGTATTCATACCTTGTAATGCAAGTGTAAATAATTTATATGGCACTAGACGACATCTGAAAATATTAATATCAATTATTGCAAGTATTCATATCTCGTCGTGTAAGTATTAATAACTCGTAATCCAAGTGTAAATAGTTAATGTGTCAAGTGTTTGTACCAAACATATTCTATCACAATTTAACTTATTTTTCAAATGACACTGAATAACATATAAAAGTATTAATATCATGTATTGCAAGTATTTGTACATCGTCATGAAAGTGTAAATAGTTTATATGTCAAGTGTTAGTAACTATAAAATCTATGAAATTTTAATTTTAATTTTTCCATATGACACTAGATGATATATGAAAATATTAATTTCAAGTATTATAAGTTTATATTCATATCTCGTCATGGAAGTATAAATAGTTTATGTATCAAGTGTTTGTATCTAAAAAATTTATCAATAGTTTATTTTTTTCTTATGGCATCAGATGACGTTTGAAAGTATTAATATTAATTATTAAGTATTGTAATTATTCATACCTCGTCATCCAAATCTAAATAGTTTATGTATCAAGTGTTTGTATCTAACAAATTTTATCAATTTTTTCTCATATGGCACTGGATGATGTCTGAAAGTATTAATATCAAGTGTTCAAACAATCATAATTCAAGTGTAAATAATTCATGTATCAAGTGTTTGTATCTAACAAATTTTATCAATATTTTTTTCTTATGGTACTAGATGATGTCTGAAAGTATTAACGATGATAACTCAACATTTTGGTTCACAGGGATTTACGGACCCTCAGACAAATCCAATAGAAGGGATTTTTTTGAAGAGCTTACCTAGATCAAACCGCAAAGCGAGCCATGGCTACTCTGTGGTGACTTCAACGTAACCGTACAACACTCAGATAGAAACAATCCTAAATGGAATGGAGCGTTACCAATAGATTTTCAAACTTGATGAGAGACCTAGGACTTTTGAATCTATCACTACAGGGTCAAATGTATACATGGTCTAACGACAGAGAATCGCTGGCCATGGCAAGGTTAGATCGTTTCCTAATCTCAACTTAATGGAATACAAAATTCCCAAATTCAAAACAGACAGTCCTACCAAATACCTCTTCCAATCACTGTCCTATCATGTACACAGCCAACACGGGTTTTAGAAAATCAAACTTTTTTAAGTTTGAAAACTGTTGGCTACGCTTTCCAGAGTTAGAGGAGATAGTCACTACAGCATGGAAAATGCAACAGAAAGCACGCAACCCGACCGAATTGCATCAAAAGCTACTCTACATAAGAAAAACATTAAAGGAATGGGCAAATCCAAGAGTAGGTACAATCAAGTCACAGATTACCATTTGCAGATAATATTTGGGTTGGATGGACAAGGTAAAAAAAGTTAGAACTACAACGGATCTAGAAAAGCTAGTATAATGCCTCATTAAGAAAAGATACAGAAACCTATCTATCTTAGAAGAAGATATATGGAGACAGCGAGCGAAAATCAAATGGGAAGTACAAGGGGATCGCAACACTAGCTACTTCCATGCGATAGCTTCAGGAAACAAGAGAAGGAATAATATCTCACAAATAGAATACCAAGGTCAAATGTATTCGGATCAGAAAACTAAGCACCAAGCTTTCTTTGACTTCTACAAAGGCCTAATGGGAGATGATTCAAAACCAATGCCGCACATCCACTGGGATAAATTTTACCTGAAAAATAGAGACCTCTCCTACCTAGGCAGCCTCATATCTCTTGAAGAAATAAAAGAAGTCATCAAAGCATGGCCAAGTAACAAAAGCCCAGGAACATATGGTTTCACGGGAGAGTTCTACAAGAAATTTGTTGACACAATAGCACCAGACATACACTCTATACTCACATCAGTGACCTTGGAAAACACATCTATTGAGCCACTCAACACCTCACTCTTGATTCTAATCCCCAAAAAAGAAAACCCGCAAACACCAGCCGACTACAAACCCATCAGCTTAGTTCATGCAGTCCAAAGAATTTTTTCTAAAATCTTGTCGAATATGCTACAAGATCAAATCCAACACTTAGTAGATTATGCACAAACAAGCTTCGTAAAAAATAGACAAATAACTGAGGGTTATGTCTATGCGCAGCATATTCTGCATCATGACAAACAAACAAATTTGCAGCTTATGATTTTAAAAGCAGATATACGAAAAGCCTTCAATACGGTAAGTTGGTAATTCATACTTGCAGTACTTCATCACTTGCATTTCCCAAACAGATGGTGCAATTGGATTAAAAATTCAGTTTTTAAAGGATCTTCACAATTTGTCATAAATGGCTTGGCCGGAAAGAAACTCATTCCCAAACCAGGGGTCCGACAAGGGAATCTGCTCTCGTCTTTCCTTTTCATCTTAGCCATGGATTTCATCAACAGATGTCAAATCAATCTCACAGAAATCAGAGCAATACGATTTTCCCTCTTCACATTAGACTCGAAGGGCTTGGAGGTGGAGGTGGAGGCGGTGGAGGAAGGAGTGCTGACGGTGGTGAAGCGGAGGCAGTGCACCTCTTCAAGCTCTTCCCTATCCTTCTCTATCCTCCGCTCTCATCTTGTCGCGAGGTAGGTGAGAAGTCACTTTTTTTTGTGGCGTCATCGGAAAGGATAGAGAGAGAGGGGTTATATATATAGAGAAAGAGAGAGAGAGATAGGCTAATATGCATTCGGTAGCATATGGGCCGAAATACATCCGGTTCAAATTTGAAATTTCAAAATCCAAAAAAGTCGATCTAAACCGTTCATCTTGTTCTCCATATTAATATGTGCTTGGAGACCAAATTTTACATTTTTCTAAATTTATTTACTATTTATTAAGCCACTTTGAAAATTACCGATCCAACCGTGGCTTAACAAAACATTAAAATCAGCAGCCATCGTTGGATCAGCAATTTTTGAAAGTGGCTTAATAAATAGTAAAAAAATTCAGAAAAATATAAAATTTGGTCTCCAAGCACATATTAATATGGAGAACAAGATGAACAGTTCAGATTGACTTTTTGGATTTTAAAATTTTAAATTTGGACCGGATGTATTTCGGCCCATATGCTACCGAATGCATATTAACCTATCTCTCTCTCTTTCTCTGTGTGTGTGTATATATATATAAGAAGGGTTAAAATGCACTATTGGTTTTGTGCCCCGACCATACTCCACATCTCTATCTCTGTTTACATAGTTCAAACAGTCGATCCGAACCGTTTATCTTGTTCTACATATTAAAATGTGCTTAGAGACCAAATTTTATATTTTTTGGAATTTTTTTACTATTTATTTAGATATGTACAAAATCACTGCATCTGAACCATCCAAAAATAGTGATTTTGTACCTATCTAAAAAAATAGTAAAACAATTCCAAAAAAATATAAAATTTGGTCTCTAAACACATTTTAATATGTAGAACAAGATGAACGGTTCGGATCGACTGTTTGACCTTTGTAAATGAAGATAGAGATGTGGGGTATGATTGGGGCACAAAACCAATAGTGCATTATAACCCTACTCTATATATATATATATATATATATTTGTAGTATTTTTTTGGTTTTTGTATATTTTCATGTGAGATTTTTAGGGATTCTCCCTCTCACTTACTGTTTTTGTAGTATTATTTTTTTGGTTTTTATACATTGTAGGGATTTTAGAGATTTTCCCTCTCATTTACTGTTTTCTAGGTTTTTGATGTGAGGTTACAATAGATTGTAGTGTTTTTCTAGACTAAGAAGAACTTATTTTGATATTTGAACTTTTTGGCCTGCAGCCATGTCGTCACCATCTCACTCTCCAACGCTAAGAACGATACAAAAGGGGAAAGTGAAACACCGACTGACAAGAGGTTGGCAAAAATTCAAGATTACCACATACGATAAGGCTCGCAAGTCGCATGTCATAAAGGTACAATTTGCTACACGATAAACTTTAATTTTATTTACTAATGCACTATGATGTACATTAAAGCCATTGCACTGCATATTTGGGATGATGAGGATACTCAGCTTATTTTGTACCAATCATAGGCTAGACTTTATATTTAGCTTATTTAGATTTCAGTATTTTGATGTGATATTGCACTTCTTTAGGTTAGTTGATGCATAGCTAGCTTAATTATCTGGTTGTTTGTGTTTTATTTTGGCTGTACTTAGGTGATGATGTACTTCTTTAGGTTAGTTGATGCATAGCTAGCTTACCTGGTTGTTTGTGTTTTGTGTAGGGAAATAAATCTGCCACAATCCTTAAGGAGATTATAGGGTCCTATTATTCTAAATCTAACCTTTCATTTTTTGGATTGTATGAATCTCTATAGAAGTTATTTTTTATGCACGAATCTCAAAATAAATGAAAGGTTGGATTTGGGATAACATGACCCTATAATCCCCTTAGGATTGTGGCAGATTTATTTCTTGTGGGAAGTGATGATGTGTGCTCTGTTAGGCAGGGTTTTGGGTATTTTTTTCTGTGATTTAATTATTCTATAACATGAAATATATATGCAAGCAATACTTTGCCTTATTGAAAAATAACATAGAGTGCTTCATTGTTTTAAGATTGCAATAAATTCAAGCGGCAATGCAACAACAGCTAAGATGTCAAAAGCATCGAAGCGAAAAGCAACAAGTCCACATCCCTTTGACTCAATCGAGGTAAGTCCACATCTCTTTACCGTACTTTGTTGGATTAATTTTTACTTGATTTAATAGACTTCTGAATTAATTAAATATCTTATGCTTAATTACATCTGCATGCAGGAGGTGATAAGATGCACGGTGAGCATCAACTGTGGTCAGGGACCAGTCGTTGTTGCAAACGGACATGTTTATCCTATCACTGAGTTTCAATCATGTTACGGTGATGCCATCCTACCAAGGCATGTGCTGGTGTTTGTCGGAAGCATAACTAAGACATATAGCCACTTACCTCTATCTGTACCGGTTCTAGGCAGGGTTTTCCTCTAGGATGCCGTCGGAGCAAAAATCCAATGGTCGAAGATGGGGATCAGTCTTGCAGAGGTCAAATTAATAAATTGTTTACTAAATATTCTCATTAATGTGATCACACTTTTTATTTGTTTAATTATGTATATAATTGGTTATTGTAGGAAGTGTTGGTAGGTGACGATGGTCAATGGTTATCGCTTGTCAGTACGGAGTTATTACAACAGCTTGGAGAACACCAAAAATAGCTCCATGCGGCTTATCTTCAGATCCCCTATTAAACGGAGATAGCTGGGTGTGTGATATCCTTCCGATACTAACTAGGACCGAGGGCTTCCTAATCTCATTGGGGGTTTAGGAAACTGAAGGATTTCATGACTTGACGGCCGCTAGACATTTCTATTATACAATTCTATTCTCTGTGAAACTTTATTTTTTTTTTAACAGATTTATTATCTTCACAGTTCACTCCTTCCTCCACTAGTCTGACAATCATTATTTTCAAGTGTTGCTTGACCATTGTTCTTTCCCTTGAGAAAAACAACTTGTTCATTGGACATATGGATGTAGGCATGATGTGCACAATATTGATTCAACACAATAACCAAGCGTCGATGCGGTACTGCATCAAAAGCTTGCTGAGGTTAAAGGACAAGACAATCATCTTTGTACCGTATCACGAGAGGTAATATCATAGAGTTCACTCATGTTTCTTTTCCTTAAATCATAAGTCCCTATTGATTTATTACTATTACTTTAATTGTAGGGATCATTGGGTTGCTTGTGATACTTTCAAGAATGCATGTGGTGTACTGCATCGACTCAAAATTTGTGGATAGCCAGGTTTTTACAATTGAATTTCATTTGCGAAAGTAAGCAAAATGATTATAATGTAAAATACAAAGTAATAATTTGATCTATGTGATAAATTCCTAGGATAAGTACTACACTGATTTTTATTAATTGTAGGGCTTATGCCAAATATCTACGGGAGACTGGACAGCAAACGGAGCAGAGACAAACTTGTGATTGGGCAATGTTTGAGGTATTATAAAATTTAATGGAGTATTTCATTTTAACTTATTTCAAGTTCAAACATAATTAAAGGAACCACTACAGAGGATAGTTGAACAGTATTTGACTGTCATTGAAGATGCTATACTCCTTCACCAGTATATGTCAATGAAAATTGTGGTGTACTTAGTTTATATCATTAGCCCCTTGTTGTGTGACTTAGTTATTGCTACCTTAGTATATGTACTTTTAGAGTTTAGACTCACATAAGTTTGATTTATAGAATTACACTAATAAAATTAAATTTTGTTTTCAAACTCTATTTTTAGTCTTCACAGCAAGAATCCAACTGGGAGTGCGAATACTATGTGATGAAAAATATGCATTTCATCATTCATCATTACGTAAGATGATTTCCACATCAGGCATGTCAATTTGTTTCTATCATGCACTGATTTTTAAGTTCTTAATTAATCATACATGCACTATTATTAATATATTTTAATTTAAATATGCAGTCTCCCCTACCACTGAATACATATCCTCCCGCAGAACTGAACCAGATTCGTGAGCGATGGTGCAAGTATGTATTGGAATGGCATGTACCACCTTTTGAAGAGGGATATTAAAAACTTTAGGTAATTGTGATATATGTTATCCCACAAACATATCTACTTTCCGACCTATATTTTGTACCAAAACATGTGTCTAGAATCACTTAATCGGTCGTATTTCATTAAAATATCCATAGAATGTGGTACTGCTGCAAGTTTGTTCTTATTTTGTAGGATTGAGATGAAATCGAGGAGAATCTGGAATTTGAGAAGTATTTACACGACCCGTGTACAATCTTGTGCGGGTCATACCAACCTCGACTCGACCACAGACACGACTGCTGACTCGACCTCAGAAGAGACACAGGCACACGACCCGTACAGGATGTTACACGGGTCGTATCAGACAAATCCGGAAAGAGATCTAGAGTTCTGGAAAGAAATCTGATGGAAGGAAAGTCGGCCTAGGCTATAAAGACGGGATTTCTTGCACCAGAAAGGCATTCTGGAGCAGAGAGACAATTCTAGGGTTAGAGATTGACGGCTATTGCTTGGAGACGAAGTTGAGAAGCAAAAGACGCGAGTTTTTGTTGTGGATCTTCTTTGTACTTCGGGTTTTAGAATGAATTCTTATTCCTTTATCTTTGTTATCTGTTTTTGTACTATGTTTGAGTAGTTTTATTAGTTTCTAGGGTTAAGATGTAATCGAATGTTTTGTTTTGCATCTAGTTATTGGATTTTTACGTTGAAATTTGTGTTTACTTGATTGTGATTGATTTTAATTGCTTAGTTTGAATTGCTTAATTATTATTTGGTTTGACCACTAGATGAGGCCACATCTATAAGGTACTGTGTCCAATTTGATCTTTCAACCAGACTAAGTACATGAGGTAGGATTAGTGATCCGACAGGGGAAACCAACTAGTAGCCGAAAGATGAACATTTCCTCTTATCGACAGATAAGAGGTTACCTTTAGTATTCCAAACAAGTAACTTGGTAACTCGAACCAACATATGACAGTTGAGGTTTAGAGCCTAAAGAGGGCAGATATTGCAGATTCCATACCAAGTTAATAAACCAACATACGACAGTTGAGGTTTAGAAACATTAGGTCTGGTCAGTTGAACCCTACACAAAGTGTCACACCCCGCGGCCCCACGAGGCGTGACGGGTGCCTCCTGCCGTAGACATACGGTTGCCCGTATGCCTACAAGGCAAGTACGATATAATAGAAAGTAAAACACACCAACAAAACAAACAAATAACTAAGAAAAACAGTTCATAAATCCCAACTGGTCAGGTAATATCATACAAAATCCGTATCTCGATGGATACGTATCACCAAATGACATAGAGAACACATATATATATACAATCAAAACATAAATCTATACATGTCTCTAGTCACAATACCAGACAGCTAAGCAGCGGTGAAAACCAGGCCTACCGACCTCGTGTCTCTCTCGGATCCGCCGAACCGGAACCTGAAAAAGTAACCCAAAAGAGGGGATGAGAATTGAATTCTCAGTGCGATAATTTGCCACATATCGTCCCTGGACTTGCAATCAAAGATTATATTCAAAAAGTAAACACAAATAAAGCTCAAATCAGTTTATAATCATATATAAACATCAATACACAAACCCGACAACATTTATCCAAATGAAATCAAAATTCAGGAATTGCCAAGATGAAATTCAAGCACACAATATTTGGTTTAACTCGATTTCAGAATATCTGGTAGTAACTACAGATGTTCCACCAAACTGGACCCCAATTCGTTCCCACTCATCTGTAGGGTTACAGACACCTACAGACGGCTGTACCAGGTAAAACCTTTTCTCATGACACTCATCTGTAATTACAGGCTTAACTGTTTAATTAAAAGTCTGGTTCTAATTCATATCCGGAAAATCCATATAAATCCAATTGACCATCCAAACGCAATACCCCCTGGGTAATGCCATCCGATACACAGTCACCACATCCAAAATCATAGTACAAAGTCACTTACCCTTCGTCCCAACCGGTACTGGGAACTGCCGAAGGTCAGACGATCTAAAGCTTTAGAATACTGGGCGTCACAGTCCATGCATAGACTTGACAAATCCGGATTCACTCCCTGAGTGACGTCATCACGGTGGATGACAATAATACCATATCCACCAACCGATGGTGATATAAAGCACGGTGACTTTAATTCCAAAATCAGATCATTGAGATCAACACAAATAATAACCATACCAGCATGCAAATCAATCAGATTTAAACAATTCGAGTTTCACTTTATTTGGGCAATGCAATGCATATGAATCGAAACACAGTTTAATTACATGAATCAAAACACAGTTTAATTTCTGAATAGAAAATATCAAACAAGTCCAGAAACCCCGCACCTGAGTAATAGCACGCTCGACTAAGGCTCAGGCGTCTCGAACGATCCAGAAATCCTTTGCCTCGTATGATTACCACCTATTTTATACGTTAAATGCGATTAACGCGTTCGATTAATATCCGATAATTAATACCATTACCAACCCTAATTCGAATTCCAATTCAATCGGTAGGTTTTAACGAAGTTATAACTCGATTAATTCCAACAATTTCCAGAGTTTCACATGAAACTATCATAATTCCTTTCCATTTCAATCCAACCCCAAAATCCTGGTTCAATTCCAAATTCCACAAGCAAATCAATTCGATTATCGAGTTATAACGTTTCAAATCAAATTCGACTTCGAATTTCACCAAAATATAACAAATCAAATGAAATTAGGGTTTCCAAGAGAAAAGGAAGATAAATCGTATCAGTTATCACAAATTAACAACTAATCGAGCTAGAACTCGATTACGAAACCCTAATCACAAGTTTCAACCGAAATCATGACAAATCGAATAAATCGAATAAATTAGGATTTTCAAGAAATTACCAAGGAAGAAATATATACCAAATTGAAGCTTTCTAATCAATCAAGGATCGTCAATTCAGCTCGAATCTCGATTTTCCGGTCAGTCCGATCAATTTCCGCGCTCAATTTCTCTCTCTCTCTCTCTCTCTTTCCCTTTCTGCTTCGGCTAAACCTAACTTCACGATTTTATTTCATTTGCTTCGGTGAAATGAATTGAGAAGAAAGGTTTTGATTATTAATATTTGGAATTTTGCAAAATAACCCTCCAATTTTTTAGTTATTAACAACTTGAAAATATTTATTACAAATAGGCCCTTATGTAATATTTCATTTATTAAAAAGATGGAAGAGAAAGAGAGAAGATGTTTATTTAATCCATTTTGCAAATAGGTCCCTCAAAATAACAAGAATAGCAGAAATACAGACCCCAGTGCGGACCAACCATCCGCACTGCGGATCCATCCATCCGCATTCATTACGCAAATAACAAACACACCCCAGTGCGGATCAATCATCCGCACTGCGGATCCGTCCAGCCGCACTCACAGCGCAAATAGCAAACACACATCCCAGTGCGGACCGATCATCCGCACTGCGGATCCGTCCAGCCGCACTCACGGCGCAGAAAAATGTCCGAGCCTAGTGCGGACGCACTGAGCTCAGTGCGGATGATCCCCATCCGCATCCAGTACTTAGCGAAAATTCGTCAACTTCAGAAGAGTACAGAACTCACCCGCACTGCGTGTGCCCATCCGCACCACCATCCGCACCCAGTGAAAATCACAGGAATTCGTTAAGGAAAATTGTCCCAGTGCGGGTGAAGCCACCCGCAGTGCGGGTCATCCATCCGCACTGGACCGTTTTTCTATATTTATAATTCGATTCGTGACGCCTTAACTCAATCAGTCAGTATAGAATATTTATTATAAAATTCATAATGTCACACAAAGGAACCACGTAAAGAAACAGTGACTGGTGCATTAACTCGAAGTCTACACGACCCGTGTAAGCTGATACGACCCGTGTAGGAAACTACACGGTCTGTGTCAGGGACTGAGAGGCAGAACTGAGATAAGTCTGAAACCCTGGAAACGCCTTTTATTATTGATTTAAACTAAGTTTATTTACTGTCTTTCATTTAATTACTGTTATTGAACTGATTAGGAATTAAATACCAAAAACCAACAATTTCTCACTTCTAGTCTTTAACTGATTTAAGTAGAGTCCAGTTTAGATCTGAACCGTCCCTGTGATCGATACCCGATGATATACTACTCGATAGGACTGTGAACTTGCAGTCTGAATCGAAGGTGTATTAAAGGTTAAAAGGTACAGCTTGCTGTACTGAAACTTTGTACCATACGCTTTTTTGTGAACAATATACATTGTAACAATTAATGGTTGTGTTTTGCTATTAACTGATATAAATGTACAATTAATGCTGGTGGTTTTTTGGTGTAAGTACAACCAGTGGGGGTGTCATTTTTCAAATATCCATTGCTGGCTTTAGTTTAGTCATACGAGTGGAGGGGACCGGTGTGTGATTCTGGTATGTCTTGGAGATTGTTCTAATTTGTTGCAACAAAACATATAAGTTAATTAATGATGGTACTTGGATTAATTTAGTGCTGCATGCATTGTTCTATATATATGTGTGTTGGTCTTCTATATTATCTTGCTTAATTTGTTGTATGTTATTTGTATTTGATTTGGTGCTATATATATAGATCTAGAGAGGGGTTATATATATATATATATATATATAGATATATATATAGAGAGAAAGAGAGAGAGAGAGATAGGCTAATATGCATTCGATAGCATATGGGTCGAAATACATACGGTCCAAATTTAAAATTTCAAAATTCAAAAAGTCGATCTGAACCGTTCATCTTGTTCTCCATATTAATATGTTCTTGGAGACAAAATTTTACATTTTTCTGATTTTTTTTACTATCTATTAAGCTATTTTGAAAATTGCTGATCCAACTGTGACTTAACAAAATAATAAAATCAGCAGCCACCGTTGGATTAGCAATTTTCAAAGTGGCTTAGTAAATAGTAAAAAGATTTAGAAAAATGTAAAATTTGGTCTCCAAGCACATATTAATATGAAGAACAAGATGAATGGTTCAGATCGACTTTTTAGATTTTGAAATTTCAAATTTGGACCGTATATATTTTAGCCCATATGCTACCGAATGCATATTAGCATCTCTCTCTCTCTCTCTCTCTCTCTTTATATATATATATATATATATATAGAGAGAGAGAGAGATGGACTTGGGTGAGCCATGGCTCACCAAGCGTTTGTACTCCACGCTGTATTTTCATTTTGAAAGTCCAAACGACCGATCCGAACCGTTAGATGTGATCTCTATATTGAAATGTGCTTGGAGATCAAATTTTACATTTTTTGGAATTTTTTTACTATTTATTAAGCATTTTTTAAAATTGCTGTTTTGCTGTGAACAGTAAAAAACAGTAAAATTTTCTGGACCATCGGATCAGCAATTTTAAAAAATACTTAATAAATAGTAAAAAAATTTCAAAAAATATAAAATTTGGTCTCCAAGCACATTTCAATATGGAAAACAAGATGAATGGTTCGGATCGGTTCTTTGAATTTTCGAAATGGCTAAAATGAGCCATGGCTCACCAACGCAAAATAAGCCATGGCTCATTTTAGCCCAACTCTATATATATATATATATATATATATATTGCTATATATAAATGGAGGCTAGCCATTAATATAGGCATATATAATTAAATATATAAAAAAAAAATCGCCAACGGTCTAAAGTAATAACAGATGGCAAACTATGATATACATATGCTAACTCAAACACATTCAATGGTGTAATACACTTTTGCTAACGACTAATAACACCCAGAGACGATGGTGTTTCTATTTTAACAGCATAATTAACGGCTGAAAAACTAATATTTCTGTCGGTCTCTAGTTTCTAACTGATCGCATTGGAGCTTAACACCATCGACTCATACTGATGGTGCATGGGTATACATTTTCTATCGGAGCGATAAGCATTGGTTCAACACCCGATGGCGGAATGCGATTGCAACCTATAGCAAAGGGTTTTTTTTGTAGTAGTGAATTGTGCAAAACTTAAATATTCAATTACACACAACAGGTTCAAAGAACTTTTGTTTGATCTTGCTACGTTCTTTAAATAATTTATTATGTACATCACTACATATATAAGAAAATATTGAAAATAAGAGGAAACATAAAAGAAAATAATTTTGTTGGCCTAGAAAATTTGGATTACAAATGAAAGTATTAGTTAAGTATAAACTAAAATTAAATTTAAATTTGTACAAGATTTATACATAGAGATGAAATGACAGACGACGTGATCTCCATGAGCATTGTTATCAACTCTGAAAAGTCAAAACAAAAATTAGAGGAGAGCATCTTGACTTCTTATAATAACATCTAGTTTTTTTTTAAAATAATATAAGAAAGAAAGAATAAAAAAGAATCAAGCAAGTTAGGCTGCAAGTGTCACCATCCGACAATAGAGAAGAAGCATTTAAGGATTTTCTGTTCCCAGTCAGTGCATGCAGAAGAAGGAACACCATTCATATGTTAAAGCTAGAGGATCAGTCCTGGACCATTGATCCGAGGTGGATCAGAGGAGAGTTTACAAATCATTTCAAAAGCATCTACCCTCTTCTCTTGTCATTTGGAGACACTAATAGTGTGTTGCAAATATCTTCAATTAGAGTGTGGTATTGGGGTTGCAACTGCCCTCTTCTCTTATCATCTGGAGATACTATTAGAGTGGTGCAAACACCTTCAATTGGTGTGTTGTATTAGGGTTGCAACTACCATCTTCTTTTGTCATTTGCAGACACTACTATAGTGCTGCAATGACCTTCAATTGGAGTGTTCTATTAGGGTTGCAACTACCCTCTTTTCTTCCTATTTGCAGACACTACTAATGTGTTGTATTTAGGGTTGCAATCTCCAATTGGAGTGTTATACTAGGGTTGCAACTACCATCTTCTCTTGCCATTAGGAGACTCTAATAATGAGTTGCAAAGACCTTCCATTGGAGCATAGTATTTGGGTTGCAACTGCCCTCTTCTCTTGCCATCTGGAGACACTATTAGAGTGTTGCAAACACAATCAATTAGAGTATTGTATTCGGATCGCAACCACTCTCTTCTCTTGCCATCTGAAGACACTAGTAGAGTGCTACAAAAACCTTCAATTGGACAGTTGTATTAGGGTTGCAGCTACCATCTTCTCTTGCCATATGGAGATACCTTCAATTGGAGTATTGTATTAGGATTGCGACCACCCTCTTCTCTTGCCATCTAGGAACAATAATAATATGATGCAAACATTCATTTGGAGTGTTATTTTAGGGTTACAACTGTCCTTTTCTCTTACCGTCTAGAGACACTAATAGTATGTTGCAAAGACCTTCAATTGGAGTGTAGTATTGGAGTTCCAACTACCATCTTCTCTTTCCATCTGGAGACACTATTAGAATAGTGGTTTGCGCCATCAATTAGAGTGTTGTATTAGGGTTTCAACCACCCTCTTCTCTTTCTATCTTGAGACACTACTAGAGTGCTACGAAGACCTTCAATTGAATTGTTGTATTATAGTTTCAACTACCCTCTTTTGTTGTCATATGGAGACACTACTGGAATGCTGTAAATGTCTTCAATTGGAGTGTTGTATGAGGGTTGCAACTGGCCTATTCTCTTGCCATATAGAGACACTACTAGTGTGCTCCAAAGACCTTCAATTGGAGTGTTATATTAGGGTTGCAACTACTCTCTTTTATTGCCATATGGAGACACTACTACAGTGGTGCAAAAACCTTCATTACAGTGTTGCATTAGGGTTGCAACCACCCTCTTCTCTTGCCATCTGGGGACTCTACAAATGTGATACGAAGACCTTCAATTGGAGTGTTGTATTAGGGATACCACTAACCTCTTCTTTTGTCATCTAAAGACATTACTAGAGTGCTAGAAAGACCTTCAGTTATAATGTTGTATTAGGGTTGCAATTGTCCTATTATCTTGCCATATGGAGACACTACTACTGTGATTCAAAGATCTTCAATTGTAGTGTTGTGTTAGGGTTGCAACTACTTTCTTTTCTTGCCATCTCGAGACACTAATAGTGTGTTGCAAAGGCCTTCAATTGGAGTGTTGTATTGAATTGCAACAACTCTCTTCTCTTGCCATTTGGATACACTAATAGAGTGCTACAAAAACCTTCAGTGGGAGACACTATTAGTGTGTTACAAAGACCTTTAATTGGAGAGTAGTATTGGGGTTGCAACTGCCATCTTCTCTAATCATCTAGAAACAAAATTAGAGTGGTGAAAAGACTATCAATTATAGTGTTGTATTCAGGTTGCAACCACTATTTTCTCTTGCCATTGGGAGACACTACTCGAGTGCTACAAAGACCTTCAATTAAAGTATTGTATTAGGGTTGCAACTACCATCTTCTCTTGCCGTTAGGAGACACTAATAGATAGTGTGTTGCAAAGACCTTCAATTGGAGTGTAGTATTGGAGTTGCATCTGCCCTCTTCTCCTTCCATCTAGAGACACTATCAGAGTGGTGCAAACACCATCAATTGGAGTGTTGTATTCTGGTTGCAACCACCTTCATCTCTTTCCATCTGAAGACACTACTAGAGTACTACAAAAATCTTCAATTGGAGTGTTGTATTAGGATTGTAACCACCCTCTTCTCTTGCCATATAGAGACACTCCAAATGTGAGGCAAAGAACCTTCAATTGAAGTGTTGTATTAGGGTTCCAACTACCCTCTTCTTTTACCATCGCGAGACACTAATAGTGAGTTGCAAAGACCTTCAATTGGAGTGTAGTTTTGGGGTTGCAATTGCCGTCTTCTCTGCCATATGGATACACAATTACAGTGGTGCAAACACCATCAATTAGGGTGTTATATTAAGCTTGTAACCTCTCTCTTGCCAATTGGAGTGTTGTATTAGGGTGGCCATCTTCTCTTGCCATATGGAGACACTCTTGGTGTGCTACAAAAGCCTTCAATTGGAGTGTTGTATTGCAGTTGCAATAACCATATTCCCTTAGCGTCAGGAGACACTAATAATGTGTTGCAAAGATCTTCAATTGGAGTATAATATTGGGGTTACAACTGTCATCTTCTCTTGCCATATGGAGACACTATTAGAGTGGTGAAAACACCATCAATTAGAGTGTTGTATTGGGGTTGCAACCATCAACTTCTCTTGCCAATTGAAGTGTTGTATTAGGGTTCCAACTACCATCTTCTCTTGCCATATGGAGACACTAATGGTGTGCTGCAAATGCTTGCAATTGGAGTGTTTTATTAGGGTCCCAACTGCCCTATCCTCTAGCCATATGGAGACACTACTGGTGTGCTGCAAAGGCCTACAATTAGAGTATTGTATTATGGTTGTACTATTTTATTCTCTTCCTATATGGAGACACTACTAGAGTGCTGCAAACACATTCAATTGGAGTGTTGTATTAGGGTTGCAACCACCCTCTGCTCTTGCTATTTAGGGACACTACTAATGTCATGCAAAAGCATTCAATTGGAGTGTTGTATTAGGATTACAACTAGCCTTTTTTCTTACCGTCTGGAGAAACTAATAGTATTTTGCATAGACCTTCAATTAGGTGTGTCGTATTGGAGTTGCAACTACCCTCTTCTCTTGCCATCTGGAGACACTATTAGAGTGGTGCAAACACCTCCAATTGGAGTGTTGTATTAGGGTTGCAACCACCATCTTCTCTTGTTATTTAGGGACAATACTAATGTGATGAAAAGACATTCAATTGGAGTGTTGTATTATAGTTACAACTATCCTTTTTTTCTTTCCGTCTAGAGAGACTAATTGTGTTTTGCAAAGACCTTCAATTGGAGTGTTGTATTGGAGTTGCAACTGCTATCTTCTATTGCCATCTGGAGACACTATTAGAGTGGTGCAAACACCACCAATTCGAGTGTTTTATTAGAGTTTTAACCACCATCTTTTCTTGCCATCTTGAGACACTTCTAGAGTGCTACAAACACCTTCAATTGACCTCTTGTATTAGGGTTGCAACTACCCTCTTCTATGGCCATATGGAGACATTACTGGAGTGCAGTAAAGGTCTTCAATTGGAGAATTGTATGAGGGTTACAACTGACCTATTCTTTTTTCATATGTGGACACTACTAGTGTGCTCTAAAGACTTTCAATTGGAGTGTTGTATTAGGGATGCAACTACTCTCTTCTATTGCCATCTCGAGACACTAATAGTGTGTTGCAAAGGCCTTCAATTGGAGTGTTGTATAGGAGTTGCAACAAACATCTTCTCTTGTCGTTGAGATACACTAATAGTGTGCTACAAAATCCTTCAATATGAGTGTTGTATTAGGCTTGCAACCGCCAACTTATCTTGCCATATGGAAACACTCCAAATGTGTAGCAAAGACCTCTAATTTAAGTGTTGTATTAGGGTTACAACTACCCTCTTCTCTTGCCATTAGGAGACACCAATAGTGTGTTGCAAAGACCTTCAATTGGAGTGTAGTATTGGGGTTGCAACTGCTCTCTTCTCTTATCATCTTGAGACACTATTAGAGTGGTGCAAACACCATCAATTAGAGTGTTGTATTAGGGTATCAACCACCCTCTTCTTTTGCGATCTTGAGACACTCCTAGACTGCTATAAAGACCTTCAATTGGGGTGTTGTATTAGTGCTGCACCTACCCTCTTCTCTTGTCATATTTTGACACTATTCAAGTGCTACAAAGGTCTTCAATTGGAGTTTTGTATGAGGGTTGCAACTGGTCTTTTCTTAGGGTTGCAACTGGCTTATTCTTTTGTCGTATGAAGAAACTACTAGTGTGCTCGAAATACCATCAATTGGCATGTTGTATTAGGATTGCAACTAACCTATTCTCTTGCCATATGGAGACACTACTGGAGTGCTATAAAGGTCTTCAATTAGAGTGTTGTATGAGGGTTGCAACTAGCTTATTCTTTTGTCGTATAGGGACACTACTAGTGTTCTCCAAAGATATTCAATTGGAGTTGCAACTACTCTATTTTTTGTCATCTCAAGGCTCTAATAGTATGGTGCAAAGGCCTTCAATTGGAATGTTGTATTGGTGCAACAACCCTCTTCTCTTGTCGTTAGGATACACTAATAGAGTGCTACAAAAACCATCAATATGAGTGTTGTATTAGGCTTGAAACAACCCTCTTCTTTTGCCATTACGAGACTCTAATAGTGAGTTGCAAAGACCTTCCATTGGAGCGTAGTATTTGGGTTGCAACTGCTCTCTTCTCTTGTCATCTGGAGACACTATTAGAGTGGTGCAAACACAATCAATTAAAGTCTTGTATTAGGGTTTCAACCACCCTCTTCTTTTTCTATCTTGACACACTACTAGAGTGATATAAAGACCTTCAATTAGACTATTGTATTAGGGCTGCAACTACCTTTTTTCTTGTCATATGGAGACACTACTAGAGTGCTGCAAAGGTCTTCAATTGGAGTGTTGTATGAGGGTTGCAACTGGCCTATTCTTTTGTCATATAGGGACACTACAAGTGTTCTCCAAAGACCACCAATTGAAATATTGTATTAGGGTTGCAACTAACATCTTCTCTTGTCATATCAAGACATTACTGGACTGCTGTAAAGGTCTTCAATTGGGTTGTTGTATGTGGGTCGCAACTGGCCCATTCTTTTGTCGTATGGAGACACAACTAGTGTGCTTCGAAGACCTTCAATTGGAGTGTCCTATTGGAGTTGCAACTGCTCTATTTTTTGCCATCTCGAGACACTAATAGTATGGTGCAAAGGCCTTTAATTGGAATGTTGTATTGGAGTTGCAACAACCCTCTTCTCTTGCCGTTGACATGCACTAATAGTGTGCTACAAAAACCTTCAATAGGAGTGTTGTATTACGCTTGCAACCGTCCTCTTTTCTTGCCATATGGGGACACTCCAAATGTGTTGCAAAGACCCTCAATTGAAGGTTTGTTTTAGGGATACAACTACCCTCTTCTCCTCCCATTAGGAGACACCATTAGTGTGTTGCAAAGACCTTCAATTGGAGTGTAGTATTGGGGTTGCAACTGCTCTCTTCTCTTGTCATCTTGAGACACTATTAGAGTGGTGCAAACACCATCAATTAGAGTGTTGTATTATGGTATCAACCACCCTCTTCTTTTTCCATCTTGAGACACTACTAGACTGCTCTAAAGACCTTCAATAGGAGTGTTGTATTAGGATTGCAACTACCTTCTTCTCTTGTCCTATGGAGACACTACTAGAGTGCTGCAAATGTCTTCAATTGGAATGTTGTATGAGGGTTGCAACTGGCTTTTTCTTTTGTCGTGTGGGGACACTACTAGTGTGCTCCAAAGACCTTCAATTGGAATGTTGTATTAGGATTGCAACTAACCTCTTCTCTTGCCAAATGGAGAAACTACTGGAGTGCTGTAGAGGTCTTCAATTGGACTGTTGTATTAGGATTGCAACTGGCCTATTCTTTTGTCATATAGAGACACAACTTGTGTGCTCCGAAGACCTTCAATTAGAATGTGCTATTGGAGTTGCAACTACTCTATTCTTTTGCTATCTCGAGACACTAATAGTGTGATGCAAAGGCCTTCAATTGGAATGTTGTATTAGAGTTGCAACAACCCTCTTCTCTTGCCGTTAAGATACACTAATAGTGTTCTACAAAAACCATCAAAAAGAGTGTTGTATTAGGCTTCCAACCACCCTCTTCTCTTGCCATATGGGGACACTTCCAAATATGATGCAATGACCTTCAATTGAAGTGTTGTATTACGATTACAACTACCTACTTCATTTGCCATTAGGAGACACTAATAGTGAGTTGAAAAGACATTTAATTGGAGCGTAGTATTGGGGTTGCAACTAATCTTCCCTTGCCATCTTCCCTTGCCCCCTTCCTTTGCCATCTGGAGACACTATTAGAATGGTGCAAACACCATCAATTAGAGTGTTTTATTTGGATTTTAACCACCCTCTTTCCTTGCCATCTTGAGACACTACTAGAGTGCTAGAAAGACCTTCAATTGGAGGATTGTATTAGGGTTGCATCTAGATATTCTCTTGCCATATAGAGACACTACTAGAGTGATGTAAAGGTCTTCAATTGGAGTGTTGCAACTGATCTACTCTTTTGTCGTTTGGAGACACTACTAGTTTGCATCAAAGATCTTCAATTGGAGAGTTTTATTTGGGTTGCAACTAATCTTTTCTCTTGCCATCTTGAGACAATAATAGTGTGTTGCAAAGCCCTTCAATTGGAGTGTAGTATTGGAGATGCAACAACCTTCTTATCTTGCCGTTAGAATACACTAATAGAGTGCTACAAAAACCTTCAATAGGAGTGTTGTATTAGGCTTGCAACCATCCTCTTCTCTTGCCACATGTGGACACTCCAAATGTGATGCAAATACCTTCAATTGAATTGTTGTATTAGGATTACAACTACCCTTTTCTCTTGCCATTAGGAGACACTAATAATGTGTTACAAATACCTTCAATTGGAAAGTATTGGGGTTGCAACTGCCCTCTTCTCTTGCAGTCTTGAGACACTATTAGAGTGGTGCAAACAACATTAATTAGAGTGTTGTATTAGGGTTTCAACCACCCTTTTCTTTTGCCATCTTAAGACACTACTAGCGTGCTAGAATGACCTTCAATTAGAGTGTTATTAGGGTTGCAACTATCCTCCTCTCTTGTCATATAGAGACTACTGGAGTGCTAAAAGGTCTTCAATTGGAGTGTTTTAAGAGGGTTGCAACTGGCCTATTCTATTGTCGTATAGAGACAGTACTAGTGTGCTCCAGACACCTTCAATTGGAGTGTTGTATTAGGGTTGCAACTACTCTCTTCTCTTGTCATATTGAGACCCTAATAGTGTGTTGCAAATGCCTTCAATTGGAGAGTTGTATTGGAGTTGCAACAACCCTCTTCTCTTGTCGTTAGGATACACTAGTTGAGTAAGACAAAAACTTTTAATAGGAGTGTTGTATTAGGCTTGTAACCACCCTCTTCTCTTGTCATATGGGGACACTCCAAATGTGATGTAAGGACCTTCAATTGAAGTGTTGTATTATGGTTACAACTACCCTTTTCTCTTGCCATCCTCAGACACTATTAGAGTGGTGCAAACAACATCAATTAGAGTGTTGTATTAGAGTTTCAACCACCCTCTTCTTTTCCCATCTTGAGACACTACTAGAGTGCAAGAATAACCTTCAATTGGAGGATTGTATTAGGGTTGCATCTAGATATTCTCTTGCCATATAGAGACACTACTAGAGTGATGTAAAGGTCTTCAATTGGAGTGTTGTACGAGTGTTGCAACTGGTTTACTCTTTTGTCGTATAGAGACTCTAGTAGTGTGCACCAAAGATCTTCAATTGGAGAGCTGTATTAAGGTTGCAACTAATCTTTTCTCTTGCTATCTCAAGACAATAATAGTTTGTTACAAAGCCCTTCAATTGAAGTATAGTATTGGAGTTGCAACAACCCTCTTCTCTTGCAGTTAGGATACACCAATAGAGTGCTACAAAAACATTAAATATGAGTGTTGTATTAGGATTGCAACCACCCTCTTCTCTTGCCACATCGGAACACTCCAAATGTGTTGCAAATACCTTCAATTGTAGTGTTGTATTACGGTTGCAACTGTCCTATTCTCCTGCTATATGGAGACACAACTAGAGTGCTGCCAACACATTGAATTAGAGTGTTGTATTTGGGTTGCAGCCAACCTCTTCTCTTGCCATTATGAGACACTAATAGTGTGTTACAAATACCTTCAATTGGAGTGTAGGATTGGGGTTACAACTGCCTTCTTTTCTTGCCATCTTGAGACACTATTAGAGTGATGCAAACACCATCAATTAGAGTGTTTTATTACGGTTTCAACCACTCTCGTATTTTGCCATCTTGAGACACTACTAGAGTGCTAGAATGACCTTCAATTGGGGTGCTGTATTAGGGTTGCAACTACCTTCTTCTCTTGTCATATAGAGAGACACAACTAGAGTGCTGCAAAGGTCTTCAATTGGTTTGTTGCATGAGGGTTGCAACTGGCCAATTCTTTTGTCGTATGGAGCCACTACTAGTGTGCTCCAAATACCTTCAATTGGAATGTTGTATTAGGGCTGCAACTACTCTCTTCTCTTGCCATCTGGAGACCCTAATAGTGTGTTCCAAAGGCCTTCAATTGGAGTATTGTGTTGGAGTTGCAACAACCCTCTTCTCTTGTCGTTAGGATACACTAATTGAGTATGACAAAAATCTTCAATAGGAGTGTTGTGTTAGGCTTTCAACCACCCTCTTCTCTTGCCATATGAGGACACTCCAAATGTGATGTAAGGACCTTTACTTGAAGTGTTGTATTATGGTTACAATTACCCTTTTCTCTTGCCATCCTGAGACACTATTAGAGTGGTGCAAACAACATCAATTAGAGTGTTGTATTAGCGTTTCAACCACCCTCTTCTTTTGTCATCTTGAGACACTACTAGAGTGCTAGAATGACATTCAATAGGAGTGTTGTGTTAGTTTTGCATCTGGCCTATTCTTTTATCGTTTGGAGACACTCCTAGTGTGCTCCAAAGACCTCCAATTGGAGTGTCGTGTTAGGGTTGCAATTACTCTTTTCTCTTGTCCTATAGAGAACCTACTAAAGTACTACAACAAAATCTTCAATTGGAGTGTTATTTTTGGGTGGCAACCACCCTCTTCTCTTGCCATATAGGGACAATCCAAATGTGATGCAACGACCTTCAATTGAAGCGTATTAGGATTTTAACTACCTTCTTCTCTTGCTGTCGCGAGACACTAATAGTGAGTTGCGAACACCTTTTATTGGAGTGCAGTATTGGGGTTGCAACTGCCGCCTTCCGTGTCATTTGTACACACAATTAGAGTGGTGCAAACACCATCAATTACATTGTTGTATTAGGCTTGCAACCTCTCTCTTCTCTTGCCAATTGAAGTGTTGTATTATGGTTACAACTACCCTTTTCTCTTGCCATCCTGAGACACTATTAGAGTGGTGCAAACAACATCAATTAGAGTGTTGTATTAGAGTTTCAACCACCCTCTTCTTTTGCCATCTTGAGACACTACTAGAGTGCTAGAATGACCTTCAATAGGAGTGTTGTGTTAGTTTTGCATCTGGCCTATTCTTTTGTCGTTTGGGGACACTCCTAGTGTGCTCCAAAGACCTCCAATTGGAGTGTCGTGTTAGGGTTGGAATTACTCTTTTCTCTTGTCCTATAGAGAAACTACTAAAGTACTACAACAAAATCTTCAATTGGAGTGTTGTTTTTGGGTAGCAACCACCCTCTTCTCTTGCCATATAGGGAGAATCCAAATGTGATGCAACGACCTTCAATTGAAGTGTATTAGGGTTTTAACTACTCTCTTCTCTTGCTGCCGTGAGACACTAATAGTGAGTTGCGAAGACCTTTTATTAGAGTGTAGTATTGGGGTTGCAACTGCCACCTTCCTTGTCATTTGTACACACAATTAGAGTGGTGCAAACACCATCAATTACATTGTTGTATTAGGCTTGCAACCTCCCTCTTCTCTCTCCAATTGGAGTGTTGTATTAGGGTGGCAACTACCCTCTTCTCTTGCCATAGGGAGACACTACAGGTGCGCTTCTAAAGCCTTCAATTGGAGTGTTGTATTGGAGTTGCAACAACCCTCTTCTCTTGCCGTCAGAGGACACTAATAGTGTGCTGTAAAAATTTGCAATTTGAGTGTAGTATAAGGGCTACAACTATCGTTTTCTCTTGCCATTAGGAGACACTGTTAGAGTGGTGAAGACACCATCAATTAGATTGTTGTATTAGAGTTGCAACCACCCTCTTCTCTTGCCAATTAGAGTGCTATTTTAGGGTTGTAACTACCATCTTCTTTTGACATATGGAGACACTGTTGGTGTACTGTAAAGACATTCAATTTGAGTGTTCTATTTGGGTTCGAACTGCCATATGGATACACTACTGGTGCGCTGCAAAGACCTTCAATTGGAGTGTTGTATTACGATTGAAACTATCCTGTTCTTTTGCTATATGGAGACACTAATAGAGTGCTGCAAACACATTCAATTAGAGTGTTGTATTAGGGTTGCAACCAATCTCTTCTCTTGTCATTTAGGGACACTACTAATGTGATGCAAAGACATTCAATTGGAATGTTGTATTAGGGTTACAACTACCCTTTTCTTTTACCAGAGGTCATCAAGGAAGGTCTAGTTCATAGGCAAGGGTCTGGTTCAAGTTTTAGACCCATTTGAGCACATTTAAACCATTCATTTTGTACCAGAAGCAAGAAAAAGAAGAATCAAACATTTCAAATTCATAAAACCATCATTTAAGAGTATTTCAAGGCTGCCAAAACATGGCATTTTGCAGGGAGATCCCTGATTTATGAAAATCACATTTTTGGTCCTTCTCACTTGATTAAAAGGACAAGATCATCAATACTTCATGGATCTAAAGATGTAAATGACATGTAGCAACTGGTATTGTTATATTTTTACATTTTAGACCTTAGTCTTTCACTAATAATTAGAGTTCCCAGCAAGTCTGCAACAAGGCTGCAACAACACTTAGTGTGGTTCAAGGGCTAGCTGCTAGTTTATTACTCTATTTTTTTTATCCGGATGTAAGTCGCTTATCGCATTGATTTATTTTTATTAATTTGTATTTTCAATTTATTTAAAATATTTGTGTTATAATATTGTTTCGCAAAATGTTCCATCAGCTAGTACTTTGACTACGCATCTTGATTTTTAAATATGATATGTACGATAAAATATTATCCATGGCTACTTTTTAATTCATTTTACCTTTTGTTATTATACTTTTAGAATGAAAAATAATTATTGTTATGGAATGGTTATTTATTAAAATTAAATGATCTGTCTATATATTCTAAGAGGGAGCCAATATCTCATTAATTTTTTTCATACCTCATCATACCTCATATTTTATATCTTGGTTTTCAAAGTCTAAACGGTTGATCCAAACCGCTCAATATAATATTTATACTAAAATATGTCTGGGGATAAAATTTTATACTTTTTGAAATTTTTTTACTATTTTTTAAGATATGTACAAAATCATTGTTTTTGGACTGTTCAAAAAACAGTGATTTTTTACTTATCTTAAAAAATAGTAAAAAAATTTCACCCCGAACCATATTTTAGTATGGATATCATGTTGAACAGTTCGGATTGACAATTTAAACTTTGAAAATAAAGATATAAAATATGAGGTATGATGAAAACCCTCCTCATATTCTAATTCATAAAAAAATTGTAAACTATTTTTTATTGACAAAATTTTAATGTTCATACAAAATTTAATATTTATCACATTAAGCGACTCAGAATATGGATATACAGTTTGAATTTAATTATGAAATTTTGGAGTCAAAACAATGCTGATTTGTATTTGACACATCAAGCGGCTGAGATGAATGATTTTAATTTCAAATTATCAAATTTTGGAGTCAAAACATATTGTCAATCTGTATTTTGTAAATCACTATAACATAACTCTTAATTTAGATAATTTAGTTCATCAAAGTGAGGGCCAAGGCAACAGGACCAGCGGATTAGGATAGGTGTTCATTGAACGTTTTATGGAATGGGATAGATTCTTATATGTGGATTCATGCTCCTCATCATCATCATTGTTATTATTATTATTATTTAATTTTGCAATAATAAGGCATATTGGCAAAATCAATTGTTTTGTTCTATAAAAAAAAGTATAGAAGTTGGAAAACAGAAAATTTAATTTTTGACAGGATTAATTTGTAAATCACATTGAACGGTTGAATTAGTCAATCAAAACACTAACATTGAATTTCAGAACAGCAACACCGGATGATTAATTAATTGCTATATTATTCCTTTTTCAGTTCAGAATATATATGTTGTCAAGACATGCAACATTATAATATTGTTATGATAATTATATAAGAACATTTTTTTTAGTTAAAAAGGGAACTATATATATATTATCGTTAACTTGCAGCAAGAAAAAATTGAGAGTCACCTGAAGTTCTCATATATACTAAAGTTTGCAGATATATATGGTTGTTGTGATAGGGCTTCAAGTACTTCGTTGGACATAATCTTCACATCCAAATGTTAGCAAGGCCTTCATAGCAATTCTTAACTTCACATATCTATTGAGATATTTAACAGATCGATCTTGGTTTCGAGGTACCTCAAGTTCTTTAGTTTTGTTGCTTAATTTCAACTATTTTTTTCATTTTATATTTGGTAGATTTCTACAACATCTATAATTATTAATTAATTAATATGGGGTAGATATAATATACATAGAGCACCGATTTCTTTTTTCTTTATATTGGTCTCACAATAATGGAAAGTTTTATGTTACAAAATTTTCATCTTTGAAACTTCTCAATCATTATCAAATATCATACTGTAAATGGCATTTTAATTGATCCTTGCATAGCAAACCCAACTCCGATATGGTTGGCACCACTTCACCAGTTGGAACTATACTTTCCAGTACATGATACATGTACAAACAAAATTCTCACTCATGAATTTCCTCTAAAATCATTAAGGAACAAGATATACCGCAGTGGTTTTTGTTCACAGATCAATTTTGCGAGTTCTATTCATCTATTATAAACCCCAAGTTTTCTAATTTTCAAGAAATTACTAGCTCAAGAAAGACCACGAAATTCCATCAACATTTATCTAGAGGATTTCACAAACTATTTCATTTCAGCTGTGTTGTTCGCTAGCTGGCATCCAATATCACACTCTATAATTTGAGTGCAAGGTATACCTCCACTTATATATATATTTTTTATTTCAATTTTGCATTCTGAAACTTGCGCATAATTTTTTGTAAGTTTCTTGAGAAAAAATTGAGGATTTGTACCAATTATTAATGTGTCAAAATGCATAAAAAGATTGTTGTGTCCTTATTTGTTTATTTCCTTAGAACACTGATCTAGACTTGTTTCTTTATGATTGTAATGACTCAACTTATTTATTCATTATTTCCAACAAAAACAATATTGTTCCTGCATGCAAGATCTATCCTATTGCCATTTTTTATCATGAATATTTTCTGTAATGAGACAAATAACTGTATTTATTATTATTTTTTTCTTTTTTTTTGCAAAATCTATGTTGTATGTTTCAGTAATAAGCAAGTTTTATTTTTCCACGAATAAATTTTAAATTACCATCATCTATTATATAATCACGAATAAATTTTAAATTGTTTTGCTGCTTTGAATACACTGAAACTGATTAAAGACAATTGCAATTCCACCATGCTTTTTCTGAAGTTCACCTTTTATATTTTTCCAACCATTAATTAATTAATGTTATTGACTTGAGAGATTATGAAGCTTATAATTAGTTTATTGATTGTATATTAAATAATCGGTATAAAACAATTGCTGCTTTAATTTTTTTTTTTCTAGTTTCCTTCAAGCTCTACAATTGAAAAAAAAGTGCGATCAATTTCATATCGCAGGCCTTTCACACGTTTGAATTGTATGCAGCATCCATCAGCCCGGAGCTCTTTGTTTAAGAAGGTTGTTATTATGTAATGAATAATATTTCGTTGTGTGTTTTTCCTTCCAGTTTGGATCAAAATAAAGTTGAGTCTTAGTTCCTTGTAGTGCTTATTTATGGCAAAAATATGTGATTTGCTAAGTTGTAGGCCTCATACTACCTTAGCAACTTGCGATATAATTTGCAATTCTAAGTGCACTATCCAGGAAATTTATGACCCAAAGAACCTTATTTTGTGTTTGCTTTGTGTATTATTTTTATTTGGAATTGGATTTGATCATTGTAAATTTAACTACCATGCATAGTCTGTATATGCTATTGGGATGCTTTACTACTTGTTGATAAACATTTGGAACTTTGATTATAAATTCAGTCCAGTGACCTTATAAATAATCATTCTCGTATATCGATATTATTGTTGTTGTTGTTGTTGTTGCTGCTGTTGGTGGTGGTGTTGTTGTTGTAATGGTGAGGAAAGAATGTCTTAATATTGTTTCTCACTGCGATGAAGAATTTATTGACTGGAAGGGGAAAAACTACTAAACTTCATAACAATATAATTCTTGCAAATATGCCCTTAAAGTCTAAGAATAACAAACTCTGTTTACCCCCTTACCAAGGTTTAAATTTTGCATGAAAGAGTATTACGCCTACTACAAAACTTTAATTAATGTTGTTGCCTAGTTCTATTTAACATTTTCAGATTGGGATGAAGGGTTAAATGGCTGGCAACAATATTGTAATTTTTATTTGCTTTGTGTAATATTATTAATTGTATTTTGATATTGATATTTGTAAGTTTAACAACCCAATCACATATATATACTGATACGGCTATGTCGAGGCATGACACGAGGTCTGTAATGAGGTTTATATCACTAGGTGTGCACGTGTGTGTGTGGCGTCCCGTCTCAAGGAGACAGTCACAAGCAAGTAGGTCGAGATTAAGAACTCGATGGTAATTGTGAGACACTATAACTGTACTCTGTGTTGTGTCTCGAGTAGTGAAAGTGTCAGCCCCGATTCAATGGAACTGTTCACCTTAAATAGCTTCCTCCAGCTCTGACATCCCGCATTGTCAAAACTGTTAGAGGAGATCGCATATGAGCAATTAGGCTTCTGTGGAACACGGTTACACCCGCATAATTGAAATGGGGGGTTCGCATAATGAGCGGTGACGTCCGCATAAAAGGTGGCCGGTTCTGGGATGAGCCTTATATCGAGATGTTCCTGTCCTGGGTTGGGCCAAGTAACTGGGCTGCCTATATTTATTCCATCTTAGACCTTTTGTTTGTTCCTGAATTGATTTCATCAAGTAGCTTTCAACTCAAGTTTCTCTTTGTAGCCTAAGATTGGTTTTATAAGGGCCCTGGACACATGGCCCTATCATATACTATGTATGCATGCTATTGTACAACTTTAATGTAGTTGTATGCCAAACATTTTTAACTTTTCGTGATGATTTCAGTACATTTTCCTAAAGAAATAATCATTCATCATTTTTCTTTTTCTTTTTAGTAATGGTAAGGAGTACGAATATTAATATATATAACATGAAAACTTTCTCAAATGTGATGAGGAATATAATTGATAGCTGGAAGGGAAACTAAATTGCAGTGAACTACATAATACTGTGATTCATGCCAATAAGCCCCTAAACTTGAGGTCTATATTATTTTATAAAAAAATCAGAGTGTAATAGAAATAAAAACACATTATGTACGTTCCTCCTTAATAGGGTTTGAAATTTGCATGATTAAAGTCTGATTTACCTTATCAGGGTTTGAATATTGTTTATTTGACATAAAATTTAACAGTACTTTCACACACTGGATTGTCTTCCATTGCATGGGAAATAGGATCTCCAAATTATATACAATAACTTAATTCTTCCATTTTACAACTGTATCATGCGATTACCTATTATAATTTGAAATTCTTTACTGGAATTCAAACAAAAATTTGTTGCAATTATCTTGACTCTATATAATTTGAAATTGTGGGAATTTCTAATTTGTTTGGTGCGGTAGTGCTACATGATAAAATATGTCATATTTTCCTTATATATATTTTTTTTTTACTTTTGAAGAGGAAGTACGTATTGTCTCTTCTTCTTTCACCATCAACTATAAACTACTTAACAAAATAAAAGAATCGTTCAAAATACTGCCTTAGTTGACAATGGCAGTACTGCAGCTTTGTTGACAAAATTAAAGTAGAGTTGATTTCTGCAATTCATTATTTAGTGATGATCAAAGATTCAAAATGAAATGCCGAACGCTTTAAGTTGATTTTTGCAAAACATGTCTGTGATCTGTTCTTAGGTAGTTTACAGTTGCTGAATAAAAAATAAAGAAATAATAATCACAAGCAGCGATAGCTGAAAATACCAGGCCTTTACATTGGTCCTGAATTCTTCATTGTTTATGAATGGGTGTGTTATCCATTTTGTTGAGTACAAATTCATATTAAATAAACCAGTGTGGCCCAATCGATTCAATGTTCAACTTGGCCCAGCCTGCTTGATGTGGATGTGGAAAGTGGAAACCACTTGTAAACAATACGGGACTACAATAAATTATTAAAAGGTGAAAACATTTAGCAGTTATGGGCACTATATGATATTTTGTAAATCATATACAGATATGTGTCTGTTTGTGTGTTATACATGCAAAGATGTATATACATAGTTTGAATATGAAATGCAGTTCAGAAAAAAACAATGAAATATGTCATGAAAACAATCAAATTTTGGGAGTATTGCTGGCAAAACTGGCAGTTTCTATACACACACACATATAATTAGAGATAATAATATACAAACACGAGTCAGAATAATTAATTGAGCTATATATAAATTCAACTCAGGACACCCTCATGCAATTAATTAGCACACCAATTAATATGCATATGCAATATCATTGTTGAGGACCTTAAAACTATAAATGTGGGTCAATCACATAAAATTGAATCTGATAAATGCGATTGGTGGTCAATTTATTTAATTACAGTACCCAATATTTTATTATAAACACTTAATTAGACACCCGCGCGTGTCAATTAGAGATTAATTATTAATTATACCAGGAGAGCGCACTTGAGATTTAACTCCAGAAGATGAACATCTACAGTAATCTTCTTAAGTAAATTAGCAATGATCCCCTTCATGGAATGTTAGGCTTGAGAATCCCTCGCATTGATTTTGAGGACGCGTAAAGAGGTCCATAGGTTGTTCCACCTCCTAGACAGTACACATGTACGCACTGTCTCTTGGGTGACCATCAACCCTAAGATTACGACAAGTATTGGATCGGGCAAATTAATAATATGGTCGCTCATTGTTCCTACAGTGGAAGGGGATAGAAGACAAATTTAAGGAGGTGAGATAGATGATCGGACAGAGAAATCCCAAACAGTGGAGAGAGTACTGTGTGGAACAAGGTGGAAGATGAACAGACTTGTCGAAACTGAGAAAATAAATTAAATTTTCTAAACACCATCAGTTGAACCGATGGTGTTAAAGTTGAACACATTCTCTGAATTTGGCCCCCCAAAGTCTTGCAAATTTTGAGTTGCGAATTGAACGGTCCGATCTTCAATTGTGTGGTATGATATTTTTTATTACATAGATCTAACGGTGGGATACAAATTCAAAGTGTGTTTTACATTTAGAGTGGGGTTATTGGGAACATTTGATGAAAAAAATTAAATAAATGAGACATTGTATATATAACCAAATTAACTACATATATATCATATATATCTGATGAAATTAAAATGTGTCCCTCATAGGATTAAAACATGTTCAATTTTATCATTTAAATTATAAACAAACTACTACAACAATATTATTACATCATGTTAAAAATTAAAATAAATGAGACGTTGTATGTATAAGCAATCATAATTTAATATTTGATCATATAAATTTAAATTTTATCATATTTGATCATATTTGATTTTATCATATTTGATCGTATTAAATTTTATCATATTTGATCATTTAAATTTAATAATATGTTAAATTATAATAATTTAATAATTGAAACTTTAATGGAATGTTAAATTATAATAATTTCAATTTGCTTTAATAGCTGAAAACACTAAGAGCAATCATAACACATGAAAAAATTAGTTTCATGCTTTCACATATTATGTTTAACGTACGACTTGGATTGACTGTTAGTGCTTCCAAAATCAAGTTGCAATTTGATGTTATAATTAAGTACATATTGTTGCAATCAGATGTATTAAAAATATAATTGTCCCTTTATTAAAAATATATTAAAATATAATTGTCCCTTTATTAAAAATATATTAAAATATAATTGTCCCTTTAATTATACCCTAAATATAGAGATCATGTTCAACAGCTTCGAAAATCAATTAAGTTGCAATGATAGTAACTTGAAAAATCATTTAAATTTTAACATGTTTAAATTATGGTAATTTAAATTAATCATATCGCTTTAAATTTTAACATAGCCTCTTAATTAGGGTTTAGGGTTTAGTCCAAATTTTCCTCCAGCGCCAAACTTCTGGTTTTAAATTTCATCATTTTCCTAAAGTATCTCTAATTATATAATTAAATCTGACCAACAGATTTGAAGTAGCACGAATATTAATATGCACCATTTTGAATCGGACGGTCCAAACCTAAACTGAAAGTTTACCATACTATATGCCAAATCCACAGTAAAACCTTTTCAGTTTTCACGCAGAAGGCGAGTCTCCCAAGATATTTAAATACACCATCGTATTACGCCGATGGAATTAGTATATATGCCAATGGTTAGGATTAAGAGTCGATGTTGTTAAGTATATACGCAAACGATTAAGATATGGAGCCAATGGCAAATTATTTTTAAATTTTTCCTTGCAAATTGATCAGTACCCTAGGTGTTGCTTCAACTTTCTGAGATTGATCGATATATCACTCCAAATTAACAAATTAAAGTCTCTTTCCTCCCGCAGCAAGAACTCCAAAGGTCTCCAAAACTAGATTTTTCATCTCACTCACACTAGGCAGCCACCCTTCACTGACTCTGTCACCGAAGTTAAGGTGATCGCTCCCTCTCACTCTCTGTATATATATATCTTTGTAGTATTTTGCTGATTTTTGTATATTTTCATGTGAGATTTTTAGGGATTGTCCCTCTCACTTACTATATTTGTAGTGTAATTTGTAGGTTATTGAAGGTTTTTGTGATGGTTTCTATTGGCTTTTGTACATTATAGGAATTTTTCCCCTCATTTATGTTTTCTAGGTTTTTGATGTAAGGTTACAACAGATTGTAGTATTTTTCTAGACTAAGAAGAACTTATTTTGATATTTGAACTTTATGTCCTACAGCCATGTCGTCACCGCCTCTCTCTATAGCGTCGAGGACGATACGAAAGGGGAAAGTGAAACACTGACTGACAAGAGGTTGGCAAAAATTTGAGATTACCACATACGACAAGGCTCGCAAGTCGCATATCATAAAGGTACAATTCGCTACCAGAAACTTTAATTTTAATCACTAATGCACTATGATGTACATTGAAGCCATTGCACTTCACATTTGAAACGCTGAGGATACTCAGCTTGTTTTGTACCAATCACAGGCTGGACTCTATATTTAGCTTATTTAGATTTCAGTATTACGATGTGATATTAATTGTCTGTTTGTGTTTTGTTTTGGTTGTACTTTATGGAAATGATGATGCACTTCTTTAGGTTAGTTGATGTATAGCTAGCTTAATTATCTGGCTGTTTGTATTTTGTTTTGGCTGTGCTTAAGTGATGATGCACTTCTTTAGGTTAGTTGATGCATAACTAGCTTATCCGGCTATTTGTGTTTTGTGTGGAGCAATAAATCTGCTACAATCCTAGGGTGGATTGTAGGGTCCTGTTATTCTAAATCCAACCTTTTATTTTTTGGATTGTATGAATCTCTATAGAAGTTATTTTTATGCATGAATATCAAAACAAATGAAATGTTGGATTTGGGATAACAGGACCCTACAATCCCCTTAGGATAGTAGCAGATTTATTTCCTATGGAAAGTGATGATGTGTGCTCTGTTAGGCAGGGTTTTGGGTATTTTTTTTTTGAGTTTTAATTATTCTATAACATGAAATATATATGCAAGCAACACTTTGCCTTATTGAAAAATAACATAGAGTGCTTCATTGTTTCAAGATTGACAAAAATTCAAGCCGCAATGCAGCAATAACAAAGACGTCAAAAGCATCGAAGCAAAAAGCAGTAAGTCCACATCCCTTGGACTCGATCGAGGTAAGTCCACATCTCTTTACTGTACTTTGTTGGATTAGTTCTTATTTGATTTAATGGACTTCTGATTTAATTAAATATTTTCTGCATAATTACATCTGCATGCAGGAGGTGAGGAGATACATTGTGAGCATCAACTATGGTCAGGGACCAGTCTTTGTTGCAAACGGGCATGTTTATCCTCTCACTGAGTTTCAATCATGTTATGGTGATGCCATCCTATCAGGACATGTCATGGTGTTTGTCGGAAGCATAACCGACACATATAGCCACTTACCTCTGCTTGTACCGATTCTAGGTACGGTTTTTCTCTGGGATGCCGTCGGAGCAGAAATCCAATGGCCGAAGATGGGGATCACTCTTGCAGAGGTCAAATTAATAAATTATTTACTAAATATTCTCATTAACGTGATCACACTTTTTATTTGTTTAACCATGTATGCAATTGGTTGTTGCAGGAAGTGTTGGTAGGTGACAATGGCCAACGGTTACCGCTTATCAGTGCGGAATTGTTACAATAACTTGGAGAGCATGTTCAACAGCTCCATGCAGAATATCTTCAGACCCCCCTATCAAAAGGAGATAGCTAGGTGTGCGAAATCCTTGCGGGCAAAACTAGGGCTAATAGCTTCACAATCTCAGTGGGGTTTGCGAATCTCAGGGATTTCATGACTTGGCGGCCGCTGGACATTTCTATCATACAAATCTATTCCTTGTGAGACTTTATTTTTTTTTAACAGATTTATTCTCTTCATAGTTTCCTCCTTCCTCCTCTAGTCTGACAATCATTATTTTCAGGCATTGCTGCACCATTATTCCTTCCCTTGAGAAAAACAACTTGTTCATCGAACATATGGATGCAGGCATGATGTGTGCAACAATGATTGAACACTATAACCAAGCGTTGATGCAGTACTGGATCCAAAGCTTGCTAAGGTTTAAGGACAAGACAATCATCTTTACACCGTACCACGAGAGGTAATATCATAGAGTTCACTCATGTTTCTTCTCCCTAAATCACAAGTCCATATTGATTTATTACTATTACTTTAATTATAGGGATCATTGGGTACTGCTTGTGATACTTCCAAGAATGAATGTGGTGTACTGCATCGACTCCAACTTTGTGGATGGCAAGGTGTTAGCATTTGAATCCCATTTTCAAGAGTAAGCAAAATTATTATTACGTAAAATACGAAGTAATAATCTAATCTACGTGATAAATTCTTAGGATAAGTACCACACTGACTTTTATTAATTGTAGGACTTATGCCGAATATCTACGGGAGACTAGACAGCAAACGGAGGAGAGACAAACTTGTGACTGGGCAATGTTTGAGGTATTATAAAATTTAATGGAGTATTTTATTTTAACTCATTTCAAGTTCAAACATAAAGGAAACATCAAGGAACTAGTACGGATGATAGTTGAACAGTATTTGGCTGTCATTGAAGATATTATACCCCTTCACCAGTACATATTAATGAAAATTGTGGTGTACTTAGTTTATATTATTAGCCCCTTGTTGTATGGCTTAGTTATTGCTACCTTAGTATATGTACTTTTGGAGTTTAGACTCACAGAAGTTTGGATTATAAAATTGCACTAGTAAAATTGAATTTTGTTTTCAAACTCTATTTTTCAGTCTCCACAGCAAGTATCCAACTGGGAGTGCGAATACTATGTGATGAAAAATATGTATTTCATCATCTGTCACTACGCAAGACGATTTCCACATGATGTATGTCAATTTGTTTCTATCAAGCACTGATTTTTAAGTTCTTAAATAATCATACATGCACTGATTTTTAAGTTCTTAACTATATACAGTCTCCCCTACCACAGAATCCATATCCTCTCTCACAACTGGTCGAGATTCATGATAAGTGGTGCTGGTACATGTTGGAGTATATTCTACCACTACAACTTTATGAGGAGGAAAATTAAAAACTTTAGGTAATTGTGATGTACATTGTCTAAGCTAACAATTAATGGTTGTGTTTTGCTATTAATTGATATAAGTACAATGCTGGTGCTTTTTTGGTGTAAGTACAATCAGTGGGGGTGTCAGTTTTGAAAGATCCATTGCTGGCTTTAGTTTAGTCATACGGGTGGAGGAGACCGGTGTGTGATTGATTTGGTATGTCTTGGGGGTGATTCTAATTTGTTGCAATATAATATATAGGTTAATTAATGATGATACTTGGATTAATTTAGTGCTACAGAGTAATTATGTTGGTTAATTTAGTGTTGCATGCATTGTTCTATATGTGTGTGTGTTGATCTTTTATATTACCTTGCTGCATGTTATTTGTATTTGATTTGGTGCTATATATATAGAGGTTGGCTACTATGCTTATATAAGCATATCCCCACATATGCTTATAACTCATTTTTGTGTTTCCAATGTCCAAATGGTCGATCAGAACCATTCATATTGTTCTCCATATTAATATGTGCTTGGAGACTAAATTTTATATTTTTTTGAATTTTTTTACTATTTATGAAGCCACTTTGAAAATCGCTGATCCAACGGTGGCTTAACAAAACAGTAAAATCAGAAGCCACCGTTGGATCAGCGATTTTCAAAGTGGCTTAATAAATAGTAAAAAAATTCAGAAAAATATAAAATTTAGTCTCCAAGCACATATTAATATGAAGAACAATATGAACAGTTCCGATCAACCATTTGGACATTGGAAACACAAAAATGAGTTATAAGCATATGTGGGGATTTGCTTATATAAGCATAGTAGCCAACCTCTATATATATATATATAAGTACATATGTATGTATGTATGTAGGTACATATGTACGTACGTACCTATGTACATATGTGTGTGTGTGTGTGTGTATATATATATAGAGTAATGCTACGCTACTTTGCAAATTAATTCGGCTGTTTTAATTCGTATTTCTGACCCTCCAATCTGCTTCAAAATTGGTATTGATCGGATCTAAAATTGGCAGAACTGGACGTCTCCTATATATACAGATCCCTTTACATATTCTTGTGCAAATTAAAGGAACTGGAGATCTCCCATTAACCTCAGACGCACCCCGACCCTCTCTTCCTCTTCTCCTGGCGACTGAGCTGAGTGAAAACCTAAATCCTAGATTTCCCCAACCCCTCTCCTTCTCTCTCACGCAAAAAAGAAAAGAGGCGACGTCGCTCAATCGCTGCCTCCGACTGGTCGCTCAGTTGCTCAGTCGCCCAGTACTTCCCTTCGCCTCCGACTATTCACACGAAGTCTAAACCTAGCGTCTCTCTTGCCAGGTGCTCTCTCTCTCTCTTTTTATGTCCCTAGGGTTGTAGTTCGGCACAGAAGTGCTCCATCCCGTTCCAATTCCCTTACTTCCATTGACCAGCACCGTTGGTATTATTGGCATATAGCTGACAACATTGGCAATTTTGAATATGATTGAGTAATCAATGGAAGTACACTTGGCAATTTTCAACACAAAATGGAGAGGTAGAAAACATGGCAACTGGTACCCATACTGGGACTATGGAGAGGCAGAAAACACTTGGCCATTTTTACTTAATTTCATAAAATTGTTTTTCTTCTTTATTGCTATTTCTTGTTTCCATGCTCAACTGTTTGAGTATTTTTTTTCTTATTTACCGCAGGTTATAAAACTTTTGTAACCTATATCATTATCAATGAAATTAAATGTGAGCTTGACTCATATGTTCCTCAAAAAATTGCTCTTGAGATTGTAATGTTTGCTTTCCATGTATATTTTTATTTTGTTATGCTTGTTAAATAGTGTTTGTGTTTGCTTATGATTGTCATGCTAGTTGTTATGCTTATGATAGTTGTGTCCATTTGATTTGACTACATGTCAGAATCAAAGAAATATTTTAACAGAAAATTGCAATCAAATGAAGTTTTAGTTAGTAATTTGATGTCTTCATGTCAAATATTTATATATTCATAATAAAATAATGTAATAGCTATATAAAATATGTCTAATTATGTTGTACCAATTGCGCCTTTAAGCGGTACCAGTTGCATATAATGGGTAACTAAGCGCCTTCTGTTAATTATTTAGGTAAGTTAAACTTTATATGAACAGGATCTGAAGTTCAAGCCTGTGCCAATTAAGTAGTAGCATATTATGCCAAAACCTCCTATGGTCTGTCTGATCAAATCAAATAATACAAATTGACACTTGTTCATGCATAACATAGTCTAAACATGATCAAATATTCTCACATCAGAGGCAGCATATCTGAACATATTTAAATTGCAAATCTAAACAAAGTCTAAATAAATATCTGAACATATTTAAATTGCATATTCTTCATACTCGTAAATTTATGCTAGCTTTTGAACACCACTCTCCTCGTCATCTGCCTTTCGTTTACCCTTTTCATTGTTTTCCAACTATCACAATGAGCAAATAGTGAGCAAAAAATGAGCAGAATAAGTTGAAATTTTAAATTGAAGTTGACATTTAGAAGAATAAGTGTAAAATTCAGCTTTAGGAAGGATAGAAAATAGAAAAAAAGAATGCCGGGGATCTTGTGTAAAGTTGATTGTTTTATACCTAGGAGTTTTTTGTAGCAACAGCAATCTCAAAAGCTTGCAGAGAACCTTATGTTCTGGTCATGTTACAATGCATCCTTTAGTTTAAGAAAAAAAAATGAGAAAGCATTTGTCAGCACCACTAAGAAAGCTTTTATTCTATTTTCTATTTCGGTCTTGCATTTTAGCTTCTTCTTTTTTCCTTTCACTGATTTGCCCAGGCTTACATAAATACCAATTCAAGATATACTACCCAACAAGGAATTAAATATGAGGCTTCTGTATAATTTTAATTCTATTGGTAAGACATACAGGTCTTAGTTCAAATTTTGTGCTGCTATTTTTTCATCTTCATTGTTATCCTTTAATTGTACCATATCTCACTCTGGTATGGTACAGGTGAAAATTGTCAAGGATTGCAACCCTGATTATAAAGTGAGTAACAGTCTGGTATTTTTCTGCCTCTCCATTTTGTGTTGAAAGTTGCCAAGTGTACTTTCATTGATTACTCAATCATATTCAAAATTGCCAATGTTGTCAGCTATATGCCAATAATACCAATGGTGCTGGTCAATGGATCGAAGTGAGGGAATTGGGACGGGATGGAGCACTTATGTGCCGAACTACAACCCTAGGGACATAAAGAGAGAGAGAGAGAGGGAGCACCTGGCAAGAGAGGCAGCGACTGATAGGCGCTAGGTTTAGACTTCGAGTGACCAGTCGGAGGCGAAGGGAAGTACTGGGCGACTTCGACTGGCCGACTGAGCGACGTCACCTCTTTTCTTTTTCGCATGAGAAGAAGGAGAGGGGTCGGGGAGCTCAGTCACCAGGAGAAGAAAAAGAGGGCCGGGGAGCGTCTGGGGTTTAATGGGAGATCTCTAGTTCCTTTAATTTGACAAAGGATATGTGAAGGGCTCGTACAGGAGACGTCTAGTTCCGCCAATTTTAGATCCGATCAACACAATTTTTGAGGCAGATCGGAGGGTCAGAAACACGAATTAAAATAACCAAATTAATTTGCAAAGTAGCGTAGCATTACTCTATATATATATATATATATATATTGCTATATATAAATGGAGACTAGCCTCTAATACAGGCATATATAATGAAATATATAAAAAGAAATCACCAACAGCTCATACCGATGGCGTACGGGTAAACATTTCCTATCGGAGCGATATGCATCGGTCCAGAACCCGATAACGGAACGTGATTCTAACCGATATTAAAAAAAAAAATTGTAGTAGTGTGATATAGAAATATTATAATGTTCTTTTTAACCCTCAAGACAGCATAATATATGGATGTAGTTTTGTATACTTTCATGCAATCATAATAGCTTGAATATGAAATACAGTTCAGAAAAAAAAAAAATCTCATGAGAACAATAATTGGAACTTTCAGTAGGTTAACAAACAAAAACATTGATAAAATGCATATTTAAATTTCCAATTATTGAATTAATAATCTAGGTTATTGTGCCAACCGAAATTTTTATACATAGGAAAATAAAAATATTAAAAATAAGAAATATCGTTTAGAAATTTGAAAAATAGAAAGACAGTAGGGACCCATGGAGTCCCTGCAGAACATCATGGCACACTCAAGACTATGAAAAAAAAAAAAAAAAAAATTTCATAAGTGGGACACCATGGGGCAACCCAATCCAGGAAACGAAAAAAAATATAAGTGGAACGCTATGGAGCAACCCTACCCAGGAAAGAAAAAAAAAAGTGGGACGGCATGGAACAACCCAACCTAGAAAACAAAAAATTCTTCCCTGCTCAATCTTGGGGACTTGTTTTCTGGGTTGGGTTACCCCTATGGCGCCCACTTTAAAAAAAAAATTCATTTTTTTCAAGGGGTTAAGATGTGTCATAGCGTTCTGTACTTTTGCAATGGTATTAGGGTGGCACAGTACCGGGCCTAACAACAGTATTCAACTGTTGGAGGACAAAACAGACAAATTAACCAGACATCAGTGTTGAAATGAACCAAATATTTATGTTCTGTAATGAAAATTGGTTATTTTTCTTTACTATAATAAAATTCTCTGAGCTCAAATTTAGTACTTTCAAGCCATGGCGGTCAAAAATATGTTGGTGGTCCATCATATAAAATACGTTGGTGGTCCATCATATAAAATTTTACCATATTCATAGCATTTTACTCTAAACTATATAGAAAATTACATATAAGCACATAAGTTTAAAAAAAAAAATGGATGTCAATAACCCTTTTCAATATACATGGATCCCCCTCTGAACTAAGAGCATGATATATGAGACCAGTTGGTGACCCTGGTATCAAGGATCCTAATAATTATCCCCACAGTCCTATCCTTATATTTATCCTCTAACTTCCATAACTACCATGGCGGCCATAGAAACTCCAACACTTTTTTTTTTTTTATAAAGTATTAATCCTCATGCACGAAACTATTTATACCTAATAATGAAAGTATTTATACCTTGTGAATAGTTTTTACATAAATAATTATCTCTCCAACCAAATCCCAAACTATAGGGGGGGGGGGATACAAGTATTTATACCTCGTCGTATACGTATTTATACTTATACTTGTAAGTACTTCTTAAATATGACACTGACTAACATATGAAAAATATTAATATCAAGTATTACAAATATTTATATCTATGCACTGGAGTATTTAGAACTATCTGGTTAACTATTATTGTTAGAGAAATATTTACGCATGAACGATTAGGAAATGTTGATGTGGGGATGCGAGATTCCTACTACTTTATTTGATGAAGATTCACTAGTGGAAAAACAGGAATCAGGATCGGCCTATCTGGATCGGTTATATGAAACAACCGATACTAATATCTATCTGGATCGGTTCTTTGAACAAAACCGATCCTAATAGTCTATCAGGATCGGTTTTTATAAACAACCGATCCTGATAGTTAACTATCAGGATCGGTTGTTTACAACGAACCGATCCAGATACTATCAGGATCGGTTCTGTGTAAACAACCGATCCTGATAGTTCGACTATCAGGATCAGTTGTTTATAAACAACTGATCCTGATACTATCAGGATCGGTTGTTTACACAGAACCGATCCTGATAGTATCTGGATCGGTTTTTTATAAACAACCGATCCTGATACTTAACTATCAGGATCAGTTGTTTATAAACAACTGATCCTGATACTTAACAGATTTTAGTTTTTTTTTTAAGAAACTAGAAAGATATAATTTTTTTTGATTCCATAGAAAGATATAATTTTTTTTTACTCCATAGAAGAAACATATGAGTTAGTTATACAAAATTGCCCGAATCTAGCACATACCGTTGTTTAGGGTTCTAATTAGATCATAACATTAATAAACGCATAAGGCGAAGGCGAAATGGCCAAGCGGAGAAAGACTAACGAAGGAGGAAAGACTTTGAATCCTCCGTCTTATCATAGTAAAATCAAGGAAGGAAAGACTTTGAATTCTCCATCTCAGAGTAAAACCAAGGGTGGAAAGACTTTGAATCATACATCTCAGAGTAAAACCAAGAGTGGAAAGACTTTGAATCCTGCATCTCCTCAAAATGAGATTAGAGAAGAAAGAGATATAGCCACAATCCATACCGACTTCCTGAAGTGATCAATTTGCTTCAATCTCATGTACTGTCCGTTTAATCAAGTAATTACTTTTTCAATGTTATTCTCTGAAAATTTAAATCTTTCTTCTTTCAGTTTGACAAAAGCTCCATCGAATTTCAAGTTTATTTGGATTATGCCAGAATTTTTTATTTGATATAAGGATGAGGACCGAATTTTTTATCTAATATAATTTATTAAAATAATTGATAAGATAATTTAAGAAATAATTATTTTTAGTATCAATTTTTGGTTATTTTTTAAGAAATATGCTTTTAGGATCGGTTGTTTACACAGAACCGATCCTGATAGTATCTGGATCGGTTCTTTGTAAACAACCGATCCAGATACTATCAGGATCGATTCTGTGTAAACAACCGATCCTGATAGTTAACTATCAGGATCAGTTGTTTACAAAGAACCGATCCTGATAGTATCTGGATCGGTTGTTTACAAAGAACCGATCCTGATAGTGCATATGAAAAGTTAATTCAGTTCCATTATTGTCAGAATCTCGTTTCTCTTCCTCTATCGCCTCTCTTAATTAGCGCAGCAGCTATTTCGCCCTACATTACTTCAGCTATCTCACCTCTCTTTTCTGAGGTACATTTGATCATCTCTTTTCTCAAGTTTGTTATTACTAGTAGAGCACCATCTATTAGCTTTATAATTAATTCGGTTCAAACCCTAAACCCTAAATCCTATATATATATGAGAAGTGAGTTATGATCCGGCCCGCTCAAAATCTAAACCTTATAGCCTTGATTCAGCTCTTTTGTTGGTTCCACAAGCTTTTAATTATAAGTTTGAATACCTAGCATCTTTTCATTTCAAGTTTTTTTTTATATGTGGAGACTTGGATGCACATGCATATATGTATATATATATATATGCATATATGCTATATATGAGCTAATATATGAGCTACATATGAGTTATTCTTTATATGTGGAGATTTTCTTTATAAGTTTGAATATCTCTTCTTATTTCAAGATTTTCTATATATATGCTATATATATATGCTATATATATATGCTATATGAGCATTTTTTTTATTTCAAGTTGTAGGATATATAACATGCATGTTATGTACATCTCTTAACGATCGATGGTTTCATTTTGTAGATTGGCTATTATTGAGATATTTGGTGCAGCGATATATTTTCATCTCACTCGATCCGTCATTCAAAAAAGTTGTAAGTACAACCTAGAAGTTTCATGTTTAATTATTTTTGTGCATTAATTAATGTATATTTTTTTTGTAAGAGATGTATTTATATTAGCTAGATATGTAGCTAGAGTACTGTCTTATGAGCCACAACCGCATTATTAATGCCTTTAGGTCATGATACCCGTTCAAAATTAATCCATTAGGGATTAATTTTGAATAGTCCCCGTTTTGGGACTGCTCTCTGAATACTTTGTCTCATTTAGGATGTGGCCACATGTTAGTCGTGTTTTAGCATTTAAGAAAATTTTGGCAGCATTTCCACTTAGTTTCCCGAATCTCGGGAAACTAAGGGGAAATGCTGCCGAAATTTTCTTAAATGCTAAAACACGACTAATATGCGGCCACTACTGAGACAAAGTATTCAGAGAGTGGGATAGGATGGTAACCCGGCCCCATGTAAGCCATATTGTGAATAGAACTAAGCTCTCCAACCTTGTTCTTAATTAATTGTGTTTTATTATAATTGCAGATGGGCCGCAGTTGGATGTACGAAGTATCACGTCTGTCTGATGAATATATGACAGGTGTCGAGGAATTTATCAGAGTTGCTACGGAAGATATGGCAAATAAGGGGAGTGCACTGATGTCGTGTCCTTGCCGTGATTGTAACAATGGTCAAAAATTCTCCAACTCGAACCAAGTGAGGAACCATTTAATCCGTCGTGGATTCAAGCAAGGATATAAGTGTTGGTTATGGCACGGTGAGAGTTTGCCAACCGACATAGGCACTGGTACTGAGCATCAGAAATACCATACCGGTGGAAACGACGGGAATGATCTACGGGGATTGGAAACCGATATAGGTGCTCGTACTGAGGATCAGGAATACCATACCGAAGAAAATGATGATATGGTGGTAGATAAATGTGATAATTTTGATCAAATGTTACGTGATTTAGAAGATGATTTTGATAATGATAAGCAGTATTGTTTATTTGAGAATTTGTACGAAGATTCTAATAAAGAATTGTACCCTGGTTGTTCTAAATTTTCAAAATTGAAAGGTGTATTAAAATTGTATAACCTTAAAGCATCTAACGGTTGGAGTGATAAAAGTTTTACTGGGTTATTACAAACTTTAAAAGAAATACTTCCGGATGGAAACGAGATACCACCAAATGTTTATGAAGCGAAGAAAATATTGTGCCCAGTGGATTTGGAAGTTCAAAGAATACATGCGTGTCCAAATGATTGTATATTATATCGATCCGAGTATAAAGATCTTCACGAGTGTCCAAAATGTGGAGCATCACGTTACAAACCAAAGCAGTTAACCGGCAATAAAAGTGATGATTACAAACCGAATAAAGGGCCTCCGGCAAAAGCATTGTGGTACCTCCCCGTGAAACCGAGATTGAAACGTTTGTTCTCAAATGCTAAAGATGCAAAATTAGTGCGTTGGCATGCAGATAACCGAAAAAAAGACGGAAAATTACGGCACCCCGCTGATTCTCCTCAGTGGAGAAATATTGACAGAGAGTTCCCCGAATTCGGATGTGACCCTAGAAATCTTAAGCTTGGGCTGAGTGCAGATGGAATAAATCCGCACAGTAGCATGAGCAGCAAGCACAGCAGTTGGCCGGTTTTATTGTGCATTTATAATCTTCCGCCTTGGTTATGTATGAAACGCAAATACATCATGTTGACCTTGCTCATATCAGGACCCAAACAGCCCGGGAACGACATAGATGTGTATCTAGCGCCATTGATCGATGATTTAAAAGAATTATGGCAACCCGGAGTGCAGATATTTGATGCATACAACAAGGAGAAATTCACTTTACGGGCCATGATTTTCTGCACCATTAATGATTTTCCGGCTTATGGAAATTTGTCGGGTTACAGTGTCAAAGGAGAGAAAGCATGCCCTGTTTGCCTAGACGATACAGTCGATGTGTGGCTACCTAATTCCTCTAAAAATGTGTACATGGGTCATCGTAGATTTCTTCCTGCCAACCATGCACACCGAAAGAGAAAGAAAGAATTCAATGGAAAGACCGAGAATACCAGAGTAAATTATCCGTTGACCGGTAAAGCTGTTTATTCGCGAGTGAAGGATATCAAAGTTCAATTTGGGAAATTTAAAAAGAAGGTGGTGAGAAAGAAAGGGGCACCGAAAATTAGTTGGAAGAAGAGGTCAATATTCTGGGATTTACCATACTGGCAGCACTTAGATGTTCGACATTGTCTCGATGTGATGCATGTGGTTAAAAATGTGTGTGATAGCCTAGTTGGAACATTATTGAATATTCCGGGTAAGACTAAGGATGGTATCAATGCTCGGAAAGACATGCAATTCCTGAACATACGGTCGGATCTACAACCAGCAGAGAAGGAAAGAGAAAATGGGAAATTTTGTACGTATCTAAAACCTGCAATGCATACGCTGTCGAAATCAGAGAAAAAAAGCTTATTGGAATGCCTTCATGGTGTCAAAGTTCCATCTGGATATTCTTCGAATATTAAAAACCTAGTTTCACTGGAAGATTTAAAATTGACAGGAATGAAGTCTCATGACTGTCATGTTTTAATGACACAGCTTCTTCCTGTTGCAATTCGGGGCATATTGCCAAAGTGTGTTAGGCAGACCATCACGAAGCTTTGTTTTTTCTTTAATGCCATATGTTGCAAAGTAAGTGATCCCGATATGCTAGATGCTCTGCAGAAGGAGGTTGTTGTCACTCTTTGTCATCTTGAAATGTATTTTCCGCCGTCTTTTTTTGATATCATGGTTCATTTAATTGTTCACCTAATTAGAGAAATTAAGATGTGCGGACCTGTTTTCTTGCGGTACATGTATCCGTTCGAGAGATACATGGGATTGTTAAAGGCATATGTCAGGAATCGATATCGGCCTGAGGGAAGCATCGTAAAAGCTTATGCTGCCGAAGAGGTTATTGAGTTTTGTACTAATTATATGGATGATGTCAAAGCTATAGGCATCCCTAAATCTCGGCACGAGGGTCGACTTCGTGGGGTAGGCACAATCGGTGCGAAATTATTCGAGCCCGATAGTACAATGATGTCACTAGCACATTTTCATGTTTTACAACACCTCACTGACGTTCATCCTTTTTGGGACGAGCATATGACTCTCTTGCGGCAACAGAATCCTAAGAAATCCAACAAGTGGTTAATCAGCGAACACAATAAAAAGTTTGAGGGATGGTTTACACGGAGAGTCGTGCAAGCTCCAGAGGGAGAAAATATTACAGAAACTGTGAAATTGTTGGCTCTTGGTCCAGTCCACGTCGTGAGGACCTTCCAAGGATATGACATCAACGGGTACACATTTTACACAAGAAATCAAGATTCAAAGAGTACCGTGCAAAACAGTGGAGTGACGTTAGTAGCCGTTTCTAGTGATTTGTCAGATCCTAAAGGTGCCGGACCATCGGATGCATCAATGTCATATTACGGATTTGTTGAAGAAATTTGGGAGGTAGATTATAGAAAATTTAACATTCCGTTATTTATGTGTAAATGGGTCGATAACCGTAGGGGGGTTAAAGTCGACGAAGATGGTTTTATTCTAGTGGATTTCAGTAAGGCTGGATACAAGGACGATCCATTTATACTTGCAAGACAAGCCACGCAAGTGTTCTACGTTACTGATCCGGCCGATCGTTCAAGACATGTTGTCCTCTCTGGTAAAAGACGTATCATCGGGATTGATAATGTGAAAGATGAAGAAGCGTACGATCATTTTGATGAGATACCACCGTTTTCCACTGGCATGGCATCTTTACCAACCGGTGAGGATAACAAGACAAGCCACACGCGCAACGATCACAATGAAGGAGAATGGATTGAAGTTCCCACTGGCAATAATCCCTAAACTTTTATTGGTATGTCAAAATATAAAAATATAAAATATGTAATTTATTATTATTTAATATCGTTGACTTAAGAAATTTTTCTTTTTTCAGGATGCATTGAAACACTAGACAATGAAAAACATGCATGGAAGTTATATATTCTTCAATGTTTCTTGTAACTTATTTATTTTCATGTTATATGTAAATTTATTAGCTTATTTTTTAATTTTTTAATTTTTAATGTTACTATTTAGTATATACGTATCATCTGGTAAAATATAACACATACACATTCTGACTTTCATTTTAAAAAAAATATACATGTACACACAAAAATATAAACCACACATATAGGAGAAGAACACCATCTGGATCGGTTCCTACCTCCAGAACCGATCCAGATAGGTATCTGGATCGGTTCTGGAGGTAGGAACCGATCCAGATGGTGTTTTCCCTATATTTGTGTGTACAAATTGTTCATTAATAAATTACTTTTCAAAAATTCCAGAAATTTTTTTAAAAATAAATTGTTATAATGAGAAATGTTAAAGAACATTACTCTCTAAAAATTATTTCTAAAAAAATGCTTTTCTTCGTAAATTATCTAGTTAAATGTAAGCTACAAATATTTGTCACATCAAATAAGATTTCAATTAAGAAGCATGAAATTTATTTAGTTTTGAAATTTTCAAACCACTAAAAATAATAATCAAATAAGTTTTAAAATGTAATTTATATATCAAAATATTATAACTTATTTTTAAAAAAAATATTTAAAAAATCATTTATATATCAAAATATGATAACTTATACATATAATATCATAACATATGAGGTTGGCTACTATGCTTATATAAGCATATCCCCACATATGCTTATAACTCATTTTTGTGTTTCCAATGTCCAAATGGTCGATCTGAACCGTTCATCTTGTTCTCCATATTAATATGTTCTTGGAGACCAAATTTTACATTTTTCTGATTTTGTTTACTATTTATTAAGCCACTTTGAAAATTATTAATCCAACGGTGGCTGCTGATTTTACTGTTTTGTGCAGTCACCGTTGGATCAGCGATTTTCAAAGTGGCTTCATAAATAGTAAAAAAATTCAGAAAAATGTAAAATTTAGTCTCCAAACACATTTCAATATAGAGATCACATCTAACGGTTCAGATCGACCATTTGGACATTGGAAACACAAAAATGAGTTATAAGCATATGTGGGGATATGCTTATATAAGCATAGTAGCCAACCTCCATAACATATACATTATTTATAAATTATATAAGTTATTTGTAAATTATTTATAAAATTATTTTAAAAAATAACATTCTAAATATCTGATAACTTATACATATTTATTATCATATTTAAATTTAATAGAGTATCAAGATCGGTTCAAACCTGAGAACCGATCCTGATGCCTATCTGGATCGGTTCTTTAGTAAGGAACCGATCCAGATAGGCATCAGGATCGGTTCTCATGTTTGAACCGATCCTGATACTATTTTGGGGGCACTGTTTTATTTTTAAATTTAAAAAAGCCCTAATAGAGTATCAAGATCGGTTCAAACCTGAGAACCGATCCTGATGCCTATCTGGATCGGTTCCTTACTAAAGAACCGATCCAGATAGGCATCAGGATCGGTTCTCAGATTTGAACCGATCTTGATACTCTATTAAAGGCACCGTTTTATTTTTAAATTTAAAAACGTATCAAGATCGGTTCAAACATGAGAACCGATCCTGATGCCTATCTAGATCGGTTCTTTAGTAAGGAACCGATCCAGATAGGCATCAGGATCGGTTCTCATGTTTGAACCGATCTTGATACTCTATTAGGGCGCCGGTTCACTTAGCCAAAATTTGGAAAATTTTCAAAACCGTGGCCTCCCTTCCTCTTCTCCTCAAAACCGTGGCCTCTCCTCTCTTCCTCTTCTCCTCAAGCACTTAGCCAAAAATTTCACAAGTTTCAAAACCCTAGCTCCGTTGTGCGTCTCTCTTCCTCTCCTTCTCAAAACCCTAGTCCGTCGGCTAGTTCCACCCCGCCGTGCGTCTCTCTTCCACCCCACCGTCGGCTCCGCCTCCCTCTCCTTCTCAAACTCGGGTAAGTCCCCTCTCCCTCTCCCTTTAACAAAATCAATTTAGTAGAAATTGTTTAGAAATTTTGGAAAATTCGGATTAGAAATTGTTGGAGATAGTCTATTATTTGTAATATATATGGTGCATGGTGCATGCCGTAATTATGAATTCTTTGGTTGTAGCAAATAAGTAGACTGAATTGACAGAAATATGCACCTTCATATGATCATTCATATATAGTGAAATTTCTTAATGAGAATATATAGTAGCTTGGCGAGAATACGGCTTGTACCAGTGTTGAATTGAACCTAATTACTAATTAATTACAGTTTCTGGCTTGCTGCAAAAGGCTTACCAAATAGGTGAAAGCAATGTCTGTTGTTAAATACATCTAACATGTATATTACTGAACCATTTATTTGTACTTAATTCACGCGCGAAATAATTAGAAGTGAACCAAATTGTATGATTCTCGTAAACTTAAGAAGCCTCAAATTGTATGATTTCTACAAGTAACCGATGCCCATCTTTCCTACATCTCATTATTCTCAGCTCCAATACCAAAGCATGGTAATAGAGAATAAGAAATTATGCTTTCTTGTACTTCAATAATTAAGCTTGTATTGATGTGTCTAATTGTATTGATGTGGTCATTACTATATATATATATATATATATTTCATAATAAATTATGAAGCAGTTAGTTATTCTCTTCTCAATTCTTGCTTCAGATATGGAAGGTGATGGTGACATAGTCTCAGCTAAGAAGAAAAGAAGAGGGCCTAACAAAATTAAGGAGAAGTTCAACGAGAAAGACAAACAGCTGGAACTTGACAAATTTTACAGGCCGGTTGTTACTCGAGATACGACGAGTTTTGCAACGGAATTTGGGATATTGGTAAGAAGGAATGTCTCTCTAAGGTTCCAACGATGGAAAGATGTTCCAGATGAGAAAAAGCAAAAAATATGGGAAATACTTAAGGTAAACAAATTTTGCTGCTAATTTCACAAGATTTCTTTTGATATTAACTAACTCTAAATTTTTTATTTCTATTTGTTTGTAAGGTGGACTGGGGCATAATCGACAACGAAGAGGTGCAGAAATATTATTATCAGAAAATGTCTACTTGTCACCGGAAGTGGCGAACCGAAATGACTAAAGTGTGGCGCAAGGGTGAGACGCCCGATTTTGGTAAGCTCCAGATTGAAGAACAAGACTGGGAAGAATTTTGCAAGTACCGAGAGACGGAGAAATTTGCTGTATGATAGTTACTATGAACCACCTACCTTATGTATAATTAATTACGAATTCAAATTTTTTTATAATTGAGACTAATTGTTTATTTGTTCAAATTGTAGGATTCCAGTAAGATTGGAACGGCGAATCAGGCCCACAACGAGTATCCGCATTTCTTAGGATCCAGAGGTTATACCGGTGAGGGTTTTCAGAGTAGACTCAGAGATGCTATGCAGACGATTGCAAACGAGAAAGCTATTAGTGATCCATCTTCCCAAGGGTCAACTGGTACTGCATTGACACCAGAGGAGCTTATTGATTTGTCGGTTGAGCATAGGCACGTCACGTGGAAACTAGGAAGACAGAAGCTCTCAGAAGAGACCAATGAACGCTTTTATCCAGACACATACTTACCGGTTATCACCAGAATTGTGAGTATTTAGATATTGTCATTCATTGAAACTTCAACTTTAATTTATTTTGTTATAACATTTATGTGGTCATTTCAGGAAGAACAAGAAGCGGCCTTTAAACAAGGCCAGTTGGCCGTCGTTCGATACAATGATGTTCTGGGAAAATCTCTGCCAAATCGGGAACATCCCGGAAGGGTGAGAGCAGTGGGCGGTCTGCTTCCAATTACAACAGCATTCGGTAAGAGCTCGATAAGGAGGAAACACACTGTTACTTACTCGAGATTCGAAGAAGAATTTGATGCGAGAGTGGATCAAAGAGTGGAGGAGAGAGTAAGAGGAATGGAGCAGAGATTGCGGCAAGAAATGAAAGAAGAAATGAAAGCTGAGCTTGCAATAATGCTTCGGCAGACCATGGGCCAACAAGAAAAGACGTATAGCCCAACAGTCGTTCAGAGCAGCTGTCAGTCAGTCAAACCATATGCAAATCTTTCCGAGCATACTGAGGTAATGCAAATTCAGATTTGAATCAGTAGGTCTATGCTTTAATTTCATACATATTTAGATTTTATTCGAGTAAATACATGTATTTGTACAGGAGGAAGAACTAAGGTGCAGACTCCAGGCGAATGTAGGTGGGAATACTCTTGTAGTGGCCGTAGGGACAATTCATGTTCCAGTTGTACAAGGTGGAACAATTCACGGTTTGCCTATGCCGCCCGACCATGCAAGAGTAACGGTGGATGCTATTCGTGATGCAGACTTCATAGAACTCCCCATACCTGTACCAAATGGCGAGCAGTTAACCCTTGCATCGGTCCTCGGCAGTTTCACTGCATGGCCGATGTCCATGATATTGACAGGTTCAGATGAGGTATATTATTATTAAGTTTTATGCCTTCTTAATTTGTATCTATATGATATAGTTATAGTTGATTTTGTATTTTATTTCAATTTATTATGAAATTTTGTAGGAACCACGCAAAGAGGTGCAAGTTTCTGGAGATCGAAAAACAACGAGTCACAGCAAGGTGTTTGATCATATAAATTTTGAAAAGCTGGGACGAACATTCAACCAGCTGCGTGATCGATTTTCAGAGCTAGATGGCAGTCCATTCAAAATCGATCCGCCACTTGATCTTTTCTGTTCAGCAGAGTCCATATACGTTTATGCAGATGATTATGCGGCCTTGCTTACACCACGGGAGTGGCTCACTGGACCAGTCATTCAGATATGGATGCTGTGAGTTTAATATTAGTAATAACTGCAGAATTCAGTACTTTTAATTCAAATTTCACAAACTTGAGAACACATGTATGCCTTCTTTTTTTTAGGTATTGGCACAAATTCATCAAGGAGGAATTTCCCGATGAGCAGATTGGTTTCATGGACCCCCAGCGAACAAATGCCACCATGCTGAATGATGACCGGGGAGGTGTTATTCAATACATGAGGAAAGCACTCCAAGAGAATCGGGACAAGAGATTGATCTTTATACCTTACCATCAGATGTTAGTGTTATATATATATTATAATTTTATTATATTTCTTTCAATTCATATAAATTATAGAATATGACATGCTACAAACTTAATATGCAGAAATCATTGGATATTGACCGTGCTTATACCAAGAGATCGTTCCTTGTACGTGTACGATTCCGATAAGAAGAGCAAAAAAATGCTAATGATCACTGCTGCGGTCGAGGAGTAAGTAACTTTCTTAATTTTACGTTTGTTTAGAATTCTAATGATTTTATTATTATATTATCGTTTTAAATATCTCTCGTAAGTACTGATTGTTCAATTTTTTCATATTTCAACAGTGCCTTCATCAGGGAAATGGGTACTTTAACGATTCATAACGATTGCAAGGTAATAGTTTCTATTGAGATATGATTATAAGGACCTAGATGCAAAAATTTGTGAATATCTAAATCATTGCTATATATTCTCATTAACTTACATTTTATTTTTTACAAACTTGTTATATAGTGCCCACAACAACCAGCCGGCTGGGAATGTGCATATTATGTCATGTTGCTCATGCAAGACATAATAAGCGAACAACTCGATTCTTTTCCGAACTTAAGGGTATATATGCATTTATATATTTTTCAAAAGTAATGATAAATTCTTGCTTCAAATATAATAAAATACAAAATTAATTGTCCATGCTCTTCTAACTTTTTAAAAATGCAGGATATTCCCGCTAAACATAATGTACAACGCTTGGGAGATTTGCGGAAAATGTGGGTTAAAATTTTTTTAGATGAGATTAGGCCGAAAATAACTACAACATTGTAGGATGTGTGTAATTTTAATTTGCATTAACATGAATTTTTTGTAATAACTTAGGATGTGTATGATATTTAATTTAGGATGTGTATGTGATAGTTAATTTAGGATGTGTATGTGATAGTTAATTTAGGATGTGTGACATTTCGGATTTGTGATAATTTAGCAAGAATTTTTGCCAGCAAAATATGGACGCTGGTCATTTAATAAAACCATTTTTTTTTTATTCAATTTAACTATCTGGATCGGTTCCTAAGCTAAGAACCGATCCAGATAGTAAATAATCTAAATTAAAAAAATTAAAATATAATTAAAAATAAACCCTAAACCCTATTAGGATCGGTTCCTATAGAAACCGATCTAGATAACTGACTATCTGGATCGGTTCTATAATAGTGAACCGATCCAGATAGTATTTTCTGAATTTTTTTTAATTTTTAAATTCAGAAAATAACTATCTGGATCGGTTCACTATTAAGGAACCGATCCAGATAGTCAGTTATCTGGATCGGTTCTATAATAGTGAACCGATCCAGATAGTATTTTCTGAATTTTTTTTAATTTTTAAATTCAGAAAATAACTATCTGGATCGGTTCACTATTAAGGAACCGATCCAGATAGTCAGTTATCTGGATCGGTTCTATAATAGTGAACCGATCCAGATAACTGATTATCTGGATCGGTTCCATTGAAGGAACCGATCCAGATAGGTGATTATCTGGATCGGTTAAATAACCGATCCAGATTATTGTAGTATCTGTATCGCCTTCATCAGGATCGGGTGTATTCCGATACTAATATGCGTTTATAACCGATCCTGATTCGTTATTTTCCACTAGTGATTGACACGAGACCATTGAGGGCTAAAAAAGGGGTGGTCATATTAAGTTACGAATGTAAGTATTAATTTTTTATATTTTAGTATTTATATTTATGAAAGTTAATGTAGAATGAGTGTGGTAACTGAAAAATGAGAATCATATAATTAGTGAGAACTATAGTATAATTTTTTTTAATAAAAGTGTGAAAATAAATAGAAAAATAAAAGTGTGGAGGTGATATAATTATTCTTTTATTCATCCAACAAAACTCGATACATATTATTTAGGACATCCGGATTCGTCCGCCAGTCCATGGACACGTGTCACCACGTGCAAATAGCTGGTGGGGTCTGTTCCGTGTTTTGCACAATCATTTCCTCGATCTAACACGAAAGAGCGAGAGAAAGCCTGCTCTTTTTTTTTTACCTGGTTGCTGATCAAAATAATTCGTTACACTTACACACACCAACACAACACATATTGCTATGCAGAAATCATTATAAATATTTGATCGAAATTCTAACATAAACATACAGGACGTCCGATCTAATTACACTTGCTCAAATCCAGACGCCAATTCATTCAACGACATGGAAATTTAGTTACATATGTGATAATTATTATTGGAGATTTTTATTGTTCTAGTAAATTATAGGGCCATGAATTAATTTAGAGCGTTTGTCAAACAAATTTAAAACTCATACAGAAATTAAATTGAAAAAAATAACAAAATTTACTTCATAATCAATGTTAAGCCTCTAAGTTTTTTAATTAGTTATATACTGAGAATGACATACAACGTCAATGCATTGACGAGTTATTATCTATCAAAAGTCAAAAGGAAAATGAGAAGATTTTCAAATTTAAAAAAAAAAAAATCAGAGAAGATGCAGCGAGATACAGTACAGAGCATCTTTTCTCCGGGAAGCGAGAGGAACATGTGGTTCGTCTCGTTCTTTTATGTTTTAACCCACTCGATGTTTTTTTCTTTTTTTTTCTCAAGGACAAGTCAACAACCCACTTTCTGTTCCCCAAAATCAAAGATGCTCGATTAAAATAAATTCTAAGAGGTGAACCGAATCAAATTTTTTATATAAGTCTGAGATGCACCGAACGGTCCGAACCTAATATCCGTCGTTGTTATATTTGAAAAAAAAGATTAATCTGTTTTTTGACATTTAATTTTTATTTTCTAAATATAAAAAAAATCGGACTAGTTTCCCACAGAGCTTCAAAGCTGCTAATCCAACTTTCGGCTCTCACAACACTTCTTTTTATTTCATGTTCACACCACGCCATCTCAGAGCTCTCCACTCTACAGGCCTGTCGATATTTGGCCAAAAGGTTAAACAAAAGAAGAAGGACGAGGATAGACGCGCAAGTCTGTAACACCTGGTGCGGTTGAAGAAGGGCTGCTATTAGCTTACTCTTTTCTTTCTTCGAGAGGTAATTAAGTCCATAATCCCATTTAAATTTATTAATTTTCATTTTCAATTTAAGTCGGTCTGCCTTCTTATTGTACTTTAAGGGCGTGTTTCAGATGGGAGTATGCGGAGGGAGGGGAAGGGCGAATTCACTGTGCGGAGGTGAGAGCTCACCAGACCGGATCTGATCGAGCGAGTTCACTTGCTCCAGAAGGAGAGAATGGGAGACGGAGCGGAGGGGAAAAATCACTGTTTGAAGGTGATCGAAGGTGAGCTCCTTGTTTAATTTTGACAAAGTTGTTCTCTTTCAAATCAGAGTGTATATATTACTGTTTGGAGAGGAGTTTCAACTCTGTCTTCTCCCTTCTCTCTCCTTTAATGAAGTTTTACTCCATAGTTGTGGAATACAACCTAAGAGTGAAACAAAATTATTGTTGTTAAACTGTTAAATTTTAAAAGTTAAAATGGAGTAGAACTAGGGTGTTCTTAAGCTCACCAAAGTATTTGGTGAGTTTAACTCCAAAACTCATCAAATCGGTTTTAAATGACGAATCCGAACAGTTGAAATCCGTCTATCTTACGAATGATGTATCTATATGTGAAAATTTTAATCATTCGAATTAATTTATTATAAATTCAAGCGGTCAAAAAACGTTCAAAAAATGAATGCACTAAAATTAATTTATTAACCTTCTAATTTTGACCGATTGACTTTATACTAAATTAATTCGAATGTTTAAAATTTTCACATGTAGACGCATCACTCGTAAAGTAGGCAGATTCCAATGATTCATTTGAAACCGTTTTGATGAGTTTTGGAGTTAAACTCACCAAACACTTTGGTGAGCTTAAGAACACCCTAGTTCTACTCGTTAAAATGATTTAGCTACAAAATTCTAAATAATAGAAATATTGTAAAACTTAAATTTGAACTTTTTAATATTTTTATTCAAATAAATATTTACATCACATTAAGAGGCTCAGATAAATGGTTTGAATTTCGACAATCAATTTTTTGAGTAATTAACAGCATTGTCGACGCATGTAGATGCATCACTAAATCAAAACACCATAGTTCTACTCAAATTTATCTATAAATCTAGTTGAACAGTTTGAATTGGTCAATCAAAACTCTAACATGAACATTTGGAGCTTAAAACGCCGGCTATATTTCTTCTTCTTTTATTTCTTTTTGAGGTTAAAAAAACTATATTATCATTAGTTGCAGCTGGAATGAATGGAGATTTAACTAAAGTTCTCTATCCTAAAGTTTGCAGATATGGCTGTTGTGATCAGACTTCCATTTTTTCATTGGAATTGATCTTCGCATACAAATCTTAGCAAGGCCTTGATAAAAATTATTATCATCACAAATTTCCTGGTATCTTTAACAGATCTTGGTTTCCAGGTACGTAACTATGTCCTCTGATTTCGTTGCTTTCTACTATGTTTCCTTTTTTCATTGTTCTATGTTGTAGATTTCTACGATATATATAATTAATATTGTTCTATTTTGTAGATTTCTACGACATATATAATTAATATTGTTCTATTTTGTAGATTTCTACGACATATATAATTAATATGGGATATATATTAAAATATATAGAGCACCGAATAGTTTTTTCTATATTATGTAGTATATCACCCTTAGAAGGTCAGATGCATAGAAGAAAAAATCGGCTGTTCAATTTTTTACTTTCTGTGTGACTCGAACTAAGGAGCTCTTGAATATCAATTAAGTTAACCACATCATGTTATATTTTGTTGCTAGATACATATAAGTACAAGTGTTCAAACAGCTATTGAAGAAGAATAATGCTTGTATTATACTGTATTGGTGGATTATTTGATTGTAATTATTTGTCTAAATAAAAATTATTGACAAATTATTTTTTTTATTATAAAACAAATTTTTGGCAAAAGTCCAAGTTTTCTATCCAATTCAGTCGATTCTGACTAATTACAATTCGGTCCGAGTTTCCTATCCGATTATGCTTTCCACAGTCAAAAAACCAATTCCGATTCCGATTCCAATTCTGATTTGTTCTTCTATGATTAGATGTCTCTATTGTACGTCAGCTAGCTCTTAGTCGACAACAATACTGTACCTGATAAATTATGTATGTGCATAATTACCTCGTCATTTATTTATAAATAATAGATGACATACTTATTAAATTCCCATTCGTAAAAAAAAATTAAAGTTCTATATATTTTTATATAAATATATAAAGAAAAAAAAGCTAATATTAGAAGGTAAAAAATATGGCTCATTACAATAACCAAATAAGACACATGATGGTCTCATGAATCATTTAAACCCAAGGGGGGCCTAAAGTCGGATCCGTATCCTCCCACGTACCTGACTCAACACAATTGAAATGGACGGCTCAGATTTAATTTTAGCCGGTGGGGGTTCGGAACCGTTAGGGAGCAGTATTATTTATGCTTTGAGATTCGTGCCAAGTTAAAATTTCTAATTTCAGACCATCCGATTCAATTGTACTCAGTCTTTAACCTGTGGGGATGTGAATTCCCTAAAGTCTCCAACGCATTGAGTGTCGGTGGTAGTTTCTTGAACGATGTGATGGTTCCTCTTCTTTCATAAGTCGGATCCAACAAGTAGTCAACGCATGCTAGGTCTCACAATAATAATGTTTAGCATTAATTATGAACTTTCGTCCTTGAAATTTCTTTTTTTTTTTTTGCAAAGATGCATGCCCGTAGGCTTTCATTTCCACTTTGATGAAAGATTACAATTATAAGAGATTAAAGTTCCTCAGCTAGCTCTAACAAAATTATGACTGATTCAAACTAAATATTGGATAAAAAAAACCAGTATATCCCTCCTCAAATAGGCTACTCATTTTTGCTAAATAATCTGCCAAAACATTTTGACTTCTTGAAACATGCCTACACTCAAAATAATTTCCCTTGAATAAACCCCAGATGTCATTTATCTCTGTAAAAGCCGCCAATCTGCATCTAAAGGCGGTTGCAGGGATGAACCTGAATTTGCTAGTGATTGGTTGTCGGTGAAGAAAACACAATCATTATCAAATACCATATTGCTAGTGGCATTGTAATCCTTACATAGCAAACCCAGCTGCTTCGGTAAGGTTGGCACCAGTTTGAACTATACTTGCCCCCCCCCCCCCCCCCCCCCCCCCCCCCCCCCCCACACACACACACACACACACACACACACAAAAATCTCACTCATGAATTTCTCAAACAACTTTTGGGCATTAAAACAGAGTGACATTGTACCCTGACTTTATCGGTAAATTGCACACCATAAACTACTGTAATTTCTTTTTCTTTTTTGGTAGAAACTGCCCTTAGGCTTTCATTCAACAGCAACAAATTACATAGTTCAAGTACAATCAGGGTAAAGAGAAAATATAACGCATATACTGATGTTACCAGCTAGCCTACACCAGAAAAATTGAAAAGAGGGTATGTGAATCCTACATATGAAAATTGCCCTGATCTCGCCAAATTGGCGAATAGGTGGGCCATATTATTTCCTACCCTTGGAATATGAATACAAGTATAATTCTGGTGTGATTTCAAAAGATTAGATATTTGCATCAGTTCAGAATACGATCTCCAGTCATCCGCTTGAAGTGATTTTGAGGTCCCTCTCGAGCTCATCAATCTTACCAGAATCTCACAATCTGAGAAGAAGGTGCATTGAGTAGCTTGCATCTCAGCCACTGCCTCAATTGCCTTCAAAAGTGCTGCTGCTTCCATATGAAAAGGTGAAGTCGCATTGTTATGAAAGAGGAGGTGATACCTGACTAAGGTGCTGTCTGACATTATGACAAATGCGGAACCACCCTTATCTGATTCATCAAAAGAACCGTCTATCCAACAGCGCAGATACCCCATTCGAGTGTCAACTGCTTGAGTACCAGTAACAGTGGCCAAGGTAAGCTGAGGACACGAATTTGCTGGATTAGGAGCTGAAGGGCACAGAGATAGTTGGTCTAACAGGGCCTTGCGCACAGTGTCATGTGGGTTGCATTGTTTCTTTTTGAAAATATAGTTGCACCTTGACTACCAGATGTGCCATGCCAGTAACATGAAGAGTGACAGTTGCGAGGATTACAAGGGTTGCCAGATCCTTGTGAGAGCTTCCCAAATTGTAATTCCATTTAGAGAGCTTGTGCAGAGACCCAATGGCGAAAGAAACCATGTCACACATGCATGCGAGCAAAAGAACAAACATGTGAAGGGCATCCTCGTCAGCAAATTCGCAAAGAGAACAGACAGGGGCAAGGTTCTTCATACGCTTAGACAGTTCAAAAGCGTTTGGTAATGCCTTATTCAAGATTTTCCAAAAGAAGATTTTGATTTTAGGCATTATACCTTTTAATTTCCAGATTTTACACCACAGCCCCTGCATTTCATTAGAGAGTGTTATACGATAGGTTGGGTGTAGCTGCACCAGCATGTCATATCCCTTTTTGGTTGTAAATTCACCATTTCTAGACCAAGTAAACATAATCTTATCAGCAACACCCCTGTGCAATACCTTGTCTTGAAGGTCCTCCATGATTGTCTGTGCCATGGGCTCTCCACACACACCTGAACTAACCGTGTTTGATTCCATACCAGGGAGTTGAAATTAAATAACCCTGCAACCTTTTCAAAGGGCCAATCACTGCCATTTTCCAGAAACTTTTGCCAGCCCCGAAACCAGGGCTGCCTAAATACCGAGCATGTCTGACCATCCCCCAAAATCCATCTGGTATTAGCCGCTAAAATTGCACGGTTTTGTAACATTTCTCGCCAGTCTGGTACAGATCGATTGCACTCGGATGGGCATTCCAAAATGACCTGTTCGGAAAATATTTCGCCTGTAAGACTTGGGTCCAAAGTGCCCCATCACCTGACACAATTCGCCAAGCGTTCTTTATCATTAATGCCTTCTGAAGTGTCTCTAAATCCCTTAGCCCAAGCCCTCCTTCATCTTTGGGCTTCATCAACTACTGTAATTTCAAGCAACTCAATAAAATTTGAATCAAGCAACACCAGTGTTATAAAATGCGGTATGCGGAAGGCCACCGCATACCGCATATACGGTATACGGCCGCATATGAGTATTTTTATGCGAATTTATATATGCAGAATTTTAAAATAAATGAGTAGATTTACCTTCATTTATTGCAAAGTATTTACCGTCCAGCATTTACTAAATATTTACCTTCATTAATGAGAAACATTAAGGCTCATTTACTGTTAAGTGAGATTAAATGGGTTATTATTAAACATTAAAGGCTTATTAAACATTTACCTGCATTTCTTGGGCCGCGAGATTACATGGGTAGGACTAGGAGATATTAATGGGTAGAGGTATAAATGTATTAATAAAATCTAGCTTTATTGCGCCTCTTAACAAGGCCCAGCATAGCCCAATTCCTCCCTCCATCCAGCAGCACTAGGGATGGCAATGGGCCGAACCCACATGTATTTTGTCAATCCCAGGCCTGGCTTGCCTGTTAAAAACTAACGGCTCACCTGCCTGACCTGATCTGGCAGGCCTGAAAATTTAGACCCGGCCAGCCCATGGGCTTCCCCATCATTCCTGTGCCTGCCTGTCTGGGCCAATGGGCCGCCTTACCCGGCCCGGCCCGGCCTGCCTGATGCCATCCAACAACAATTTACACAGCAATTTACACAATTTTCTTATACACCAAATTTTAATTTAACACTAAAATACCATACAAACAATACACAAACAATGCAAATACCACTAAAATCCATACAAACAAATACAAACAATGCAAATATCACTAAAATCCATACAAATACACAACAGAAATTACCACTAAAATCCATACAAATACAAGCATTACACAATCAAATTACACAAAATAAAATTTAACACCAAATGACATAGTTTAACACTAAAATAAATTACACAAGCACATTCTTTAATGCAATTAGCTTGATGCCTCATAATCTGACGTTGTTTTTCTTTCTCCAATATAGAAGACACCTAGCAAAATCACAATAGCCTTATAAGTAAGTTCTATACACCTAACTATGCAATTCAGATTTATAATCACAGCAGCCTTGTAAACATCAAATTTATAAATCACAGCCTTAGATGCATGACAATCACTTTTAGCTCTTTATACAATTTGGCCCTTATAAATATGAAAGTAGAAAAGATAATAATTATTCATACCATTTATTCTTTCAAGAGTTGATAACCCCTTCATCATTAGCATTAACCAAACAATCACTTTCAACTACATCTTCACATTCATCTCCACCTTCATCTAAATCATCACAATATGTCTTGAATGAATTACGATTACTCAAATCTGAAAAAACAACCACTAAGAGTTAAACCGAAATACGAGCATATATAATTAAAATACGACAAAATGAGACTATACAACATTTATACCTTCAAATTCAGTCCTTAGCCAATTTTGTGCGCATGCTAGAGCTTCAACAAGTGAAGGATGGGCAAGCCAGGCGGGTATGACCGGGCCGCTGAGCTGAACGGGCTTTTTTGCCATCCCTAAGCAGCACAGAGATTCATCCGGTTTGTAGCTTGTCCTTTAGTCCCACGATATCAAAACAAATATGGTCAAGTCGCTGGAGTGCTATAAAAGAACGCAGAGAGGCGCTGGGAGGTTAACGGACCCGGGTCTGGAAACCAGACATTGGGTTCTAGATACTTTCGGGTCTGCGGATTCAAATAATGGATCTATAGTGGGTTTTGCATATTTTTGAACCTGATTTTAATTTAGACTGCATATGCAGTCTGCATAAGTATTTTTTATGCGGCAGCGGACCCATACGCATATGAGGCCGCATATGAGCAGCATATAACCGCATTTTATTACACTGAGCAACACTAACACCCAAATCTGCCATCCTTTCTACCTGATTGCATCACAAACTCATACGATTGTACCGCTTGAATGGATCTAGACGTTGGTAAAAGTTTTACAAACTGTCATTGGCCAATGCAGTGAACACTCCATGAATTACCGAAGTTTCTTACAATTGGTTTATTACTTTGTTTTTTTATTGAAGTTATCTTATCTACACCTCTGTTTTTTATTGCTCTCTTCAGATACTGAGCCAGAAGAAAAGGGGAAGTGAACAACAGATACACAGGCCCTACACAACAGAGCGTGTCAGGTATAAAATGCAGCTCTGCAAGCACATACTCTTTATTTCCCTAGATATTGATCGGTAATAGTTCGCCCACTTTATTTTTGAATTAATCAATACACTAAGTTAATTGATTTAATTGGTTAGTTAATGTCTTTATTTTGGATTTAATTTTAGATAATTTACTCTAAAAAAATGTTTAAATATTATATATGATAAAAGAGGATGGATCCAATTATACTATTTTATGGTGACATATCTTGACCATATATTTATTAGTTATTTTTGCGATTTCAAAATCTAAACAATTGATCTGAGCTCGTTAGGAAAAACTGCTTGGGCTGGCAGTTTATAAATATGACTTAGGACTTCCTTCGACTATATCATGCACTGATTTGGGCCGATCCAATGTCTAGATGGCCCAGAAGTGTTTTAAGAAGGCCGCTCTTATCTCCTTTCCACTTCTCCCATGTCCCATCCTCCATTTGTAGCGATTTAACTAAGTTTTGCCTCTCCCTGGTAGTTGCTGCCGCATGGAAATAGCTTGAGTTTCCACCACTGACTGCAACTCAAAACCGGACACTGACTACAACTCAAAACCTATTAATTTCTCCTCGACCAGATGCTTAAATGATCAACTGATCAAGCTCTAGATCCTACGTCATGGCACCCTTTATTTTAGTCTTTCAAGCCTATGTCAATCCAAATCACTTAAGATTATCTGAAGGTTCCATACATAAAATTCAAACAATATTTATCTTAACATATATTTAGAATAATAGTTATTAGTTTTTAATTAATGAATAGAAAACCAATTTTCAATAATAGATAAAATTGAAAATTGTTTATATAATGAAATGGTAGGTTTTATACGATTGCCTAATTTTGATATATATTTGCTTTGAACAGCTCACGAATGAATGAATAAATAATAGTACAGTTGAACCCGATTAACTGAGCATGGCTGAGGCGACCATTCTTCCAGCCCTCCTGATCCTTGGAGAAACCTTAACTAATGAAGTAGCCAAGCTAGCAATCTCAAAATTTTCAAAGCTTTGCTCAACTTACAAAAACCTTCAAGCAAACATGAACAATATTAGTAGTGAACTTCGGGTGATGCAAGGATTTCTTGATGGGATAGAAATGGACGATGAGAGCAATAAACCTCAAGTAGCTTGGATAAAAGAGGTACATGAGTTAGCAAGTCACATTGAAGATATCGTGTCTGAATTTGCATACCTAATTAATAATCAAAAGTTTGATGGAATATCCGTTAATGTTACCAAACTTTTTAAAGATCCAAAGTTATTGGTAGACCTTAAACGAGTTGCCTCTCAATTGCTCGAAGCAGAAACAAGGATTGTGAATCTTGCAAGGATGAAAGAGAGATGGGTGCCGACAACAAATGTCAGTATTGGGGAAAAATCAAACTACTCAAATAATATGGCCACCTCTGCCCATTTCATTCGTGAAGATCAAATTGTGGGAATAAAAAATAACAGGGCAAAGTTGACGAGCTGGGTAAATTCTAAAAATCTAGAACTCTCTGTGATATCTGTTTGGGGAATGGGTGGTGTAGGCAAAACAACCCTTGTTACTAATGTTTTCAAGAGAGAAAAAAATAACTTTGATTGTCATGCATGGATTAATATCTCTCAATCTTATACCGTGGATAATCTTCTCCAAAATATGATCTCCGGGATTTGTAAAGAAGGGCAAAATAATTCAATCAACACAGGCAATAAGGATCTCAGAGAATTAAAAGAAATCATGGTCAAACTCTTGAAAGAAAAAAAATATCTTATTGTGTTAGATGATATGTGGGATCTAAAAGCATTTCAAGATATAAGGGACATGCTTGTTAATGACCATCAAGGAAGCCGAATTATGATTACGAGTAGAATTGCAAATGTAGCATCTCTTGCTCCAGAAAGAAATAGGTTAGAGCTAAAACCTTTACCAGAATTAGATTCATGGGACCTGTTTTGTAAAAAGGCATTTTCTATTGAAAGAAACCATGAATGTCCTCGTCCCTTGAAGAAGTGGGCAGAAAAGATTGTTTCGAAGTGTGACGGGTTGCCATTAGCACTTGTTTCGTTGGGTGGTGTATTATCTTGTTCTGAGAAAACAGAATCTGGATGGAGACGTGTACATGATCAACTTGCATGGGAGCTAGACAACAACCCAAATTTGGATCCACTGAAAAATATTCTTAATCTAAGTTTCAAGTACCTTCCAAAATACCTCAAGAATTGCTTTCTACATTGTAGTTTGTTTCCAGAGGATTTTCCCCTTCCAAGAAAAAAACTACTAAGGCTTTGGATAGCCGAGGGCTTTATACAACAAACAGGGAGAAGCACATTAGAAGAGGTGGCAGAGGGTTATCTTATGGAGCTCATACATCGCAGCATGTTACAAGTGGTAAAAAAAAATTGGTTTGGTCGAGTAAAGAGGTGCCAAATGCATGATACATTGAGAGAGTTGGCCATCTCTTTATGCAAAAGAGAAAATTTTGGATTGATGCAAGAGGTTAACAAGTCAGAAAATGCCGATAGTTCTACTCGTCGGCTATCAATAATCAATCTGAGGGAGACAGTCAATCATGATGTTTGTCTACCAAAACTCAGAACCTTTATGTCAGTTGACGGTGATGTGGTCTCATCTCCTTTGCTATCCATGATTTTTGACAAGTCAAGGTATCTTACTGTTTTGGATTTAGAAGGCTTGCCAATAGAATCGGTTCCAAATTCTATTGGGGATTTGTTCAATCTCCACTACTTGGGTCTGAGAGAAACAAAGGTTAAATCTTTACCAAAATCTATTAAGAAACTTCAAAAATTGCAAACATTAGATCTCACTTATTCTCAAATACAAACACTACCAGATGGCATAGCAGGGCTAAAGAAGTTACGCCATCTCTTCGCTGAGGTGGTGGTGGATCCAAGATATATGTCATTACGGACTCGTACTGGAATCTCTTTACCTAAGGGCATGTTTTACCTGAAAGATCTCCAAACTATACAGGCATTAGAATCAAATGCTATGGTAGTAAGAGAACTGGGTAAGTTAACTCAACTGAGAAGCTTCCGAATATTAAATGTGAAAGAAAACCACTCAGTAGAGTTATGCAAATCATTATCAAATATGAGTTCCCTTTCCTACTTAGATATTAATGCAAGCGATGAGGAAGAAATTCTGCAATTTGAAGGCCTCACTAGTGGAAAATATGGAATCAGGATCGGTTATATACGCATATTAGTATCGGAATACAACCGATCCTGATAAAGGCGATACAGATACTATCATAATCTGGATCGGTTAAAATTTAACCGATCTAGATAATCACCTATCTGGATCGGTTCCTTATATAGAAACCGATCCAGATAACTGAGTATCTGGATCGGTTCTATAATAGTGAACCGATCCAGATACTCAGTTATCTGGATCGGTTCACTATTATAGAACCGATCCAGATAGTTTTTTTTTTTCTCTTCAGAACCAACTTAAAAAAAAAAAAAAAAAAAAAAAAAAAAAAAAAAATTATCTGGATCGGTTGTATCATAAATAACCGATCCAGATAGTTTTTTTTTTTTTTTTTTTTTTTTTTTTTTTTTTTTTTTTTTTTAAAGTTGGTTCTGAAGGGGGAAAAAAAAAAACTATCTGGATCGGTTGTTTCAAAACAACCGATCCTGATGTTATATTGGATCAAAAAAAAATATTTTTTTTTATTTGGCTAGCTTCCATATATATTTGTTGACCAACATAATATTTTTTTTTTATTTACCATTGATTTATTGGAGCTCAAAATCAATTAAGAATATAAAATAAAATTCATGAAACACAAAAAAAATTACAATAGTTGAAGAAATTTGGTGCAATAGCAAAATAAAATTTAGCCACATGTATGGCACTCCCTCTTTTATCGTCTCCTCCAGTGCAAGCTTCAAAATATAAACAAATATTTATATCATTAAATGCTTGCTTGTGCATCTTCGATGCATGTATTATTTAAATTGAAAGACAAGAAAAACCTAGCTAGCATACCTCAAAGTGTACCTCTTCACCGCCGATTAAATAATCTCAAAAGACCTTGCTCAAATGAAAAAAAAAAAAATTGAAACCATAAACTTTAATACTGCAATTTAGTGTAAATTAAAAATACAAAATATGCTCAAATGTGCATAAGAGATTTGAGGAAATAAATAGTATGTACCTTAAGTATAATTTAAGGGCATAAGGCGGGACATCATCCTTCATCTCATTCCATGAACTTGGAAGAAATGGATGGCACATCCTTATCAGTTTTCGTCTTCTTCGCCTTTTTTTGACTAGATCGAGACAGAGAGAGACAAAGATTGCTAAGTTGAGAGACGCCGGAGATAGAGAAAGAGAGACGAACGAGTTAAGAGGTGGATTTGATTTTTGCAAAGTTGAAAATGAGAGATGCAAAATAAAAATAAGAACCCTAGAAGAGGGAGGGAATGAGACAGAGAGAGAGACGGAGGAGTTGAGAGACAGGTTTAATTTTCGCTAAGTTGAAAATGAGAGGCGCGGAATGAAAATAAGAACCCTAGTGAGTTATCAGGATCGGTTGTTTATAACAACCGATCCTGATAGTTCAACTATCAGGATCGGTTGTTTATAAAAAACCGATCCAGATAGTATCTGGATCGGTTGTTTATAAACAACCGATCCTGATAGTTCACTATCAGGATCAGTTGTTTATAAACAACCGATCCAGATACTATCTGGATCGGTTTCCTATTATGAACCGATCTAGATAGTTTTTTTTTTTTCCTTCAGAACCAACTTAAAAAAAAAAAAAAAAAAAAAAAAAAAAAAAAAAAAAAAAATTATCTGGATCGGTTGTATCATAAATAACCGATCCAGATAGTTTTTTTTTTTTTTTTTCCTTCAGAACCAACTTAAAAAAAAAAAAAAAAATCTGGATCGGTTGTATCATAAATAACCGATCCAGATAATTTTTTTTTTTTTTTTTTTTTTTTTTTTTTTTTTTTCCTTCAGAACCAACTTTAAAAAAAAAAAAAAAAAAAATCTGGATCGGTTGTATCATAAATAACCGATCCAGATAGTTTTTTTTTTTTTTTTTTTTTTCCTTCAGAACCAACTTAAAAAAAAAAAAAAAAAAACTATCTGGATCAGTTATTTATGATATAACCGATCCAGATAGTTTTTTTTTTTTTTTTTTCCTTTTCAAAATGAAGGTCGAGCTGATCCACCACCTCCTCCTCCCTTCTCATGCGAGATAAAATGTATAAGATACTTTATCACTAAGAAGGGTAATTTGACAATTTGATAAAGAATTTTAAAATTCAAAAATAAATTTGGAGTATCAATTGATAGGTATTAATATTGATAGTACCATTGACTTACTCTAAAATCTTATTATATGGCAGTGGAGACACTTGTAAAAAAAAAATTGTAGTCAACTATTGAACGGATTCTCTCGTTATATCAATAAATATGCTCAATAATCTAAACGATATACATGGCTAGCATTATCCATTTAATTTCATAATTTAGAAAATCAAGTAGTAAAATAGGTACTTCAAGGAGGTGGCTAATGAATTGATGCCTATCGTACCAACATTTTATACATTTTAAAAAAATAATAATAATAATAAGTTCGACCGATTCAAGGAGGTTGCTATGTTTTGGAGCTGGCAACCCTCCATCTCCAATGTCTGGAGAAGAGGAGGAGGATGGAATCTTATTAGATATATAGTACTTAGTTTTATGCATTTTTTTTTATGTTTTCATATTTTTCTTATGTTGTTGCTTCACAAAAGATGAAGACTGTTTTGGGCTTTCTTTTATTTTTATTTTTATTTTTTAAATAATTTTTAAATATTTAGAATGTTATTTTTTAAAATAATTTTATAAATAATTTACAAATAACTTATATAATTTATATGTTATGATATTAGAGTAAGTCTATCATACATTGCAATGCATAGGCACCTCTATGCATTGGACTATAAATCACCATATTCAAAGTCCAAATGACCGATCGAAACCGTTCATCTTGTTCTCCATATTAATATATGCTTGGAGACCAAATTTTACATTTTTTCGAATTTTTTTACTATTTATTAAGCCACATTGAAAATCGCTGATCCAACGGTTACAGTAAAATCAAAAGGCACCGTTGGATCAGTGATTTTCAAAGTGACTTAATAAATAGTAAACAAATTCCAAAAAATATAAAATTTGGTCTCCAAGCACATATTAATATGGAGAACAAGATAAACGGTTTGGATCGGTAATTTGGACTTTGAATCCGTGATTTATAGTCCAATGCACAAAGGTCCCTATGCATTGCAATGAATGGTAGCCATACTCATGATATTATATGAATAAGTTATCATATTTTGATATATAAATTATTTTTTAAATATTTTTTTGTAAAATAAGTTATCATATTTTGATATATAAATTACTTTTTAAAACTTATTTGATTTTTATTTTTAGTGGTTTGAAAATATCAAAACTAAATAAATTTCATTCTTCTTGAAATCTTATTTGATGTAACAAATATTTGTAGCTTACATTTAACTAGATAATTTATGAAGAAAAGCATTTTTTTAGAAATAATTTTTAGGGAGCAATGTTGTTTAACATTTCTCATTATAATAATTTATTTATAAAAAAATTTCTGGAATTTTTAAGAAGTAATTTATTTATGCAAAATATAACACACACAAATATAAGGAAAACACTATCTGGATCGGTTCCTACCTCCAGAACCGATCCAGATACCTATCTGGATCGGTTCTGGAGGTAGGAACCGATCCAGATAGTGTTTTCCTTATATTTGTGTGTGTTATATTTTTGTGTGGGTATACTTTTTAAAAAAATGAAAGTCAGAATGTGTATGTGTCATATTTTTCTAAATTATTTTAATCGTAAATTCTAATAAATAATTTCATTATTTTTAGCTGTTTGAAAATATCAAAACTAAATAAATTTCATGCTTCTTAATTGAAATCTTATTTGATGTAACAAATATTTGTAGCTTACATTTAATAACTAGATAATTTATGAAGAAAAGTATTTTTTTAGAAATAATTTTTTGGGAGCAATGTTGTTTAACATTTCTCATTATAATAATTTATTTATAAAAAAATTTCTGGAATTTTTAAGAAGTAATTTATTTATGCAAAATATAACACACACAAATATAAGGAAAACACTATCTGGATCGGTTCCTACCTCCAGAACCGATCCAGATACCTATCTGGATCAGTTGTTTATAAAGAACCGATCCTGATACTATCAGGATCAGTTGTTTATAAACAACCGATCCTGATACTATCAGGATCAGTTGTTTAGAAGCAACCGATCCTGATAGTTGAACTATCAGGATCAGTTGTTTATAAAAACCGATCCTGATAGACCATTAGGATCGGTTTTGTTCAAAAAACCGATCCAGATAGATATTAGTATCGGTTGTTTCATATAACCGATACAGATAGGCCGATCCTGATTCCTGTTTTTCCACTAGTGCCTGAACCTCCCACAACTTCAGAAGTTAGATCTCAATGGAAAACTGAAAGAAACCATGCTTGAATCACCTTTATTCAAAATATCTGGAGATAGAATCCAAACACTAGATCTCGGATGGTCTCAACTACAAAATGATCCTCTGCCATCTCTTTCCCATTGCATAAACCTCACGTACTTGAGACTCAAAAGAGCATATCAAGGACAACAACTAATTTTTAAGGCAGGATGGTTTCCTAAATTGAAGAAACTGGAATTGGCACTAATGCCTAATCTGATTCATGTGGAGATGGAGCAGGGTACCATGGCGAGTCTTGAATGGATTTGGTTGTGGAAACTGGAACAGCTAGTGGAGGTCCCAAAGGGAATCAAGCACCTCGTTTCTCTCACGTGGATGGGCTGCATTGATATGCCTGTTGATTTTGGGGGTTTATCTAAAGGAACTCGCGAACTATTTCATTTCACCTGTCGTGTTTTCTAGCTGGCAGCTAGTGGGCTGCTCTCGGACCGGGCTCGGGCGGACCGGGTTTACCCGGGGTCGGGCCACGGGTTTGGTCGGGTACGGGTAGGTCGGGTAAACGGGTATCTCGGGGCGGGTATACTCGGGTATAATTTTCAAAAACCGTACCCGACCCGAGTTTTACCCGTGCCCGTGGTACCCGGCACGGGTAGGGCGGTCCGGGTATGGTACCCGGTCCGGTCCGGTTTTTTTTTTTTTTTTTTTTTTTTTTTTTTTTTTTTTTTTTTAGGCGGCAAATTCGAAATTTCAAAAAAATTTGAATTTTTTCGAATTTTTTTGAATTTTTTCTGAATTTTTTTGAATTTTTTTTGAATTTTTTTGAATTTTTTTGAATTTTTCTGAATTTTTTTGAATTTTTTTGAATTTTTTAACGGGTACGGGTCGGGTACGGGGTCGGGTACGGGGGTCGGGTACGGGTCAGGTCGGGTCGGGTCGGGTTGGGTCGGGGTCGGGTCCGGGTCCGGGTCGGGTTGGTCGGGTCGGGTCGGGTCGGGTCGGACTTAAATCGGACCGGGTTTGGTCGGGTTTTGAATCAAAAAATCGTACCCTACCCGTTTCTTACCCGTACCCGTCTACCCGTTTACCCGACCCATACCCGGGCTCGGGCACGGGTAACCCGGGTAACGGGCACGGGCGGGTACGGGTCGGGTCTGACCCGGGCGGGTAAAAGCAATACTCTACTGGCAGCCAATATCACATTCAATGATTTGAGTGCAAGGTATGCCTCCACTTATATATTTTTTTTTTTCATTTTGCATTCTGAAACTTGTGCGTATAATTTTTTGTCCGTTACATGAAAAAAAATTGAGGATTTATACCAATTATTAATGTGTAAAAAAAAATATAATAATTATTGTGTCCTTATTTTTTTTAATGATTTACTTATGAAAGTAAAGTAGAGTTAGCTTCTCTATGATTGTAGCAGTTCTACTTATTCACTATTTGTATTTTTTGTTCCTGCACGCAACATTTACCCGACTGCCATTTATTTTTTCATCATTAATATTTTCTGTAATGAGATTACAAGAGCTTGTGAAAGTTGAAACAACAAAATAACTTCTTTTGTTATTTTTTTGCAAAATCTATATGTTGTATGTTTTTTGTAAGAAATAAGTTTTGCCACAAATAAATTTTAAATTACCATCATCTATTATATTGCTTCAAATTAGTTTTAGATTGTTTTTGCTATTTTGAATACACTCAAACTGATTAGATCATGTTGCAATTCCACCATGCATTTTCTTTAAAGTTTATTTTCTATATTTTTCCACCCATGCATTAATTAATTATATGTTCTTCACATGAGAGATACTCTATCTTAGAAATTAGTTTATTGGATGTATATTAAATAATCGGTATAAAATAACCACTATTTTACATTTTTTTTCAAGTTTCCTTAAAACTCTTCGATTGAGAAATATGTGCCCAATTTCATATCGCAGGCCTTTCACACATTTGAATTGCATGCAACATCAATTAGGCTGGAGCTATTTGTTTAAGAAGGTTGTTATTATGTAATGAATAATATTTCGTTGTGTGTTTTCCTTCCAGTTTGGATCAAAATAAAGTTGAGTCTCAGTTCTTTGTAGTGCTTATTTATGGCAAAAATATGTGATTTGCTGAGCTATAGGCCTCATACTACCTTAGCAACTTGCGATATAATTTGTAATTCCAAGCGCACAATCCAGGACATTGATGACTCAAGGAACCTTGTTTTGTGTTTGCTTTGTGTATTATTCTTATTTGGAATTGGATTTGATGATTGTAAATTTAACTACCATGCATGGTCTGCATATGCTATTGGGATGCTTTACTACTTGGTGATAAACATTTGGAATTTTGATTATAAATTCAGTTCAGTGACCTTATAAATAATCATTTCTCGTATATCAATATTGTTGTTGTTGTTGTTGTTGTTGTCGTCGTCGTTGTCGTTGTTGTTGTGTTGTTGTTGTAATGGTGAGGAAAGAATGTATAAATATTGTAACTTTCTCACTGCGGTGAGGAATTTATTGACTGGAAGGGGAAAGAACTATTAAACTTCATAACAATATAATTCTTGCAAATATGCCCTCATAGTCTTAGAATAACAAACTCTGTTTGCCCCCTTACCAAGGTTTAAAATTTGTATGAAAGAGTATTACGCCTACTACAAATAGGGCTGCTAATTGGACCAATTTGTCTGTGGACAACCGGGCTGGACAATAACTGGACATAGTTCGGACGGGCTGGAATTCGAACGGGCTCAAATATTCAGTTCACATTCAATTAAAATTTAATACATGAACTGGTAACGGACCAAACATAAACAATTACCGAACAAAGTTTGGTTCATGAATTAAGAGCAGCCCGTTTGTGAGCCCGTTTGAGAGCCCGTTTTAACAACCATTCGTTTGTTCGATCTCTTGATCTCTCTCACTGTCTCACATTCTTTCTCTCTCACGCGGTCACGCAGCCTCTCTGTCTGAGACCTCTCTTGATCACTTACCACATCTCTCTCTCAAGTCGCCTCACGGCTCACGACCGTTCCTGTGCAGCTGTGCGCCGCCTCTCCTCCGTCACTCTTCTACGCCTCTCTAGTGACAATTTTGGGCAATTTCAGGTATTCCTCTTCGCCTCTCTGTGATAATTTTGTTGTTTCTATTTCTCTTCAATGAGTTTCCTCCTTTTGACCTGAATTATTGATTGATCTCTGATGTTACTAAATCTATCTCCAAATCTTTTTGTGGGTTGATACCTTATCACGTATGACTATAACAAGTACTGGGTTTTGGTGTGTTGATCTCTGATTTTTTTTTTCATTGAAATTGCTTTCTCGTGGATAAATCGCACATTTTACTAGATGTAATAGTGATAACAGTAGGTAACTCTGCATGGTTTTATATCAATTACACCCTGAAAATTAGGAAAATTGGTGAAGAAAAGAGAAGAGTTCACCTTTGTTTATGTTCATTAATTTTTTTTTTTCCTTCCAACATTCTGGTCTTGTACATAACAGGGAAGGGGTTAAAGTCTCTAAATTGATAAATTGGTCCTGTACTCTTGTGAATATTTTATTTATGATGATTGAGCTGGAGCAATCTATGCCTACCATACATCACAAAAACTGCACATCATTAAATTGTGTTTTAGTCGAGTTTTGTAGATGTAGGACAAATTTATAGTCATGTGGTTTCTGGAATTATAAGATTAATTATAGTATAACATGTGATGATGCACTGCTTATGCAGATAACCAAAGACATTGATATCTCGTACATATGGGAGTATATGGGTGATAAGGGTACTGGGTCTATACTGACGCATGTCATGTCTCTGGGTTACTAACCTAGAGGCGCGCCTTCTTCGGTCGTTTCGTCTTCGATTGCTTCTCTACTAGCTAGGTTGGTTACACTCAATTCTCTGTTTTCTGTGGCTCGATTCTCTCTTCGTCACAGTAAGAGTTAACAGTGGATTCTCTGTTGTACTTGTAGACTTGTTAAGGTGTCTTACTATCTGTCTATCTGTTTCAGTTTGCTTTAGTTAGAAAAGTGTTTGTTTTTTACCTTCATATTTCTCGAACGTCAATGTTTTGGGGATATATTTCTCTTTTGGTATTGCATCTGTTATTGGCAATTGATGGATATGTACTTGTATGGGTTTCCATATCATACTCTGTGTCATTGCTATTGACTTGATCTTGCAAGTTAATCTAAAATAGTTACAGCGCCTCAAGAACTTTGGAGATAGTACATGTTGGGTGCTGCTAGGCTGCTGTATTTTATATGCACATACAATTGAGATGTTGGTGATGTGGTTCGACTTTATAATGCAGATTTGGACTGAAACTCTCTGTAATTTGTAGTTAGGTTGAATTATTTCTTCAATAGTAAAAGAAAATTGGGGGCATGTGTACAACAGAGAATCCACTGTTAACTCCTATTAGTCCTATTGGTCTTTAAAAATGGCTAAAATAAATGGAGAATCTTGCTTTGTTTTGTGCGAATTACTATTTAGGTGGAGTTGGAAGCAAAATAAAAAATAAATTAAATAAGCAAAATAATTTTATTGGATGATCTTAGAGTTATATTTTGATTTGGTAATTTCAGGTGGGGGTGGAAGGAACACAGCCAGAGACTGTCTCTTGTTCTCATTTTTCTTCCTTTTATTATTAATCAGGTTTATGTCATAAACATGATTCTGCTTGCATTGATAAACGTCAGTATAAAATGAGAGCTAATATTTTACATATTTGTGTGTGTTAATTTTAAGTGTAATATGAAAATTTATAATTAATATGAGTATTAAAAAAAATTATATGATTTTTTCTATGCTGTTCTTCACAAAAATTTTGTTTTGATGTTCCCCACTATTTGGCTATTGACTTGGATTAAAGGAATCAATTTCGACTAGGAAATTTTTAGAAGATTAAGCTCTGGCCAGATTAAAAGAGTATATATTTAATATTGTTATATACTTAATGTCTTTATTTAATTTAGCGGACAATTGAAGCGTTTTATCCAATCGGACATAAAGCCTATGTACAGCGCACAACTTATTAAACTAAGATTGTTTGGGCATAAATGGACAGGGCCTGCACTTTAATTGAAACGGACAGGACCTGTTTCATGTTGGATAGGGCCCGGGCTTTTCCTATATCCATTCAGTTTGGACCGAATATGGTTATTTGGTTCAAATTTATGAACCAGTTACGGTTTGGGCCGAATATTGACCAATTAGCAGCCCTAACTACAAAACTTTAATTAATGTTGTCGCCTAGTTCTATTTAACTTTTTCAGATTGAGATGAAGGGTTAAATGGCTGGTAACAATCTTGTAATTTTTATTTGCTTTGTGTATTATTATTTGTACTTTGATATTGATATTTGCAAGTTTAACAACCTGTTCACATATACTATGTATGCATGATATTGTACAGTTTAATGTAGTTGTAAGTATGCCAAACAGTTTTTTTTTTTTTTTTTTTACTTTTGGTTATGATTTCAGTATATTATCCTAAAGAAATAATTATTCATCATTTTTTTTCTTTTTAGTAATGGTAAGGAGTACAAATATTAATATATATAACATGGAAACTTTCTCAACTGCGATGAGGAATTGATAGCTGGAAGGGAAACTAAATTGCAGTGAAGTACATAATATTGTTGCTGATATAAAATTCAACAGTTGTTCCACTTACTGGATCACTTCCATATGCCTGGGAAATAGTATCTCCTAAATACATAGGAGTAACTATTCTTCCACTTTCCATTATAATTTGAAAAAAAATCTTTTCTGGAGTTCAAATGGACAATTTCAAAATTACCCTCACTATATATAACTAGAATTTGTGAAAATTTTCTATTTTGTTTGGCACAGTACGTAGTGCCCCATGATAACATATGTCATATGTACCTCATAGTTTTTTATTTTTTTATTTATTTATTTATTTTTATTTTTATTTTTTACCTTTAAAGAGGAATTATTGTCTCTTGTTCTTTCACATTCAAGTATCAACTTTTTTTTTTAAGCTTGTATCAACTAATTAACAAAATATAAGAAACATCTTCATTCTTTTGTTATATTTAGAAGCATAATAAACTTTAACAAAAAAGGCCTTAGTTGACAATATAATGGCACTGCTGCAACTTTGTTGATAACATTAAAGTAGTGCTTATTTAATTATGTGTTTCATTACGCAGTGAAGATTAAAATTGAAATGAAGAACGCTTCACATTGATTTTTTAACATGTCAGTGGTCTGTTTATGGTAGTTTACAGTTGAACTGAGAAAAAATAAAAATAACATATATAAGCACGAGCAAAGAACGCTGAAAATACCAGATAAATACAACAGCCATTGGAGTTGGGTCTTCATTGTTTCTTTTAGAAACAAATCTGCTATGATTCTTGAGATGATTCTTGAGAATCACAGGATCTGCTTTTTCAAATCTACCCATTCATTTGTTTTGAGATTTGTACATATAAAATAACAGATTTTGAGATTTGTGCATTTAAAAAATAGATGGGTGGATTTGGAAAAGCAGAGCCTGTGATTCTTTTGAGAATCACAGCAGATTTATTTCCGTTTCTTGAAGGGTTGTGTTATCTATTTTGTTGAGTACAAAATTCAAATTAAATAAGACCATGTGGCCCAATCGAGTCAATGTTCAACTTGGTCTACCCTGCCTGAGGTGGAAATCACTAGGAGACAGTACGGGACTACAATAAATTATAAAAAGGTGGAACATTTATCAATTATAGGAATTATATGTTTTTCAATAAATTATAAAAAGGTGGAACATTTATCAATTATAGGAATTATATGTTTTTTTTTAATTTGTAAAGCATATATATACACACTGTACATGCAAAGATTAGTACAAAGCTTGAATAAGAAATCCACTAGAGAAAAAAAATATTGAAACAATGACAAAAGAAAAAAAAAATTATAAATTTCATTTGGGTAATTAACTTAAAAATGATAAAATGCATATTTAAATTTTGCAATTATTTAATTACTAATCTAGATTACTGTGGCAACCAAAATTTTTGAAATGGTATCAGTGTAGCACAATACCGAACCAAAATACAATTCAACTGTTGGCCAGAATAAGCACAAAACAGACAGAACAATACATAAATCAACCAACTTAATTTATGGTTATGTACTGATCATTTTGTTGCTGAAATTGATTTTATTTTTCTTTACTGTGATAAAATTCCCTGGAGATCAAATTTCCAATGAAAATTGGCGCATGAAAATGGCTTCTTCTTTTTTTTTTTTTTTTGGAGTTCCATGTAATAAATTGCTAGTTTTTCATCGCGAAAAGTAGAATCCTGTAGCATGAAAAAGGTATATGATACCCAAATAAATTGTAGATTGGATGAACATTCAACGTTGCCTAGTAACATCACATATGGTACCAGTTGGTCGCCCTAGTATGAATGCATGGCAATAATAATTTTCTAGTATTGACAATTAAAGAAATTTATTTCGGGATTGGTTGCTTATTTAAGGAAAAATATCTTCCTAATTGTGTTCTTGTGTTGTTATCTGCGCAAATTCTTCCAAATCAATACGGTACTCATTTACACTTTCCAAATTCTAGCTACACAATTCAAAAACTTTTTAAAATTTCTAATTAATACTTAAAAAAATGTTTGAACAGGCTGTTCTATGATAAACAAATGTCAGTCTATATGATATTTTTTTCCAGCAAAAAGAGTTTAGATCTAAAACATCCCATCTCGGAGGACAAAAGCATATTACCATTAAATTCTATGATTAAAATTTCAACTAAAATTAGCTAGCAATAATGGAGACACATACATTTTTTGTGCATTTCATATAGCAAAGGTCTCAAGTTTGTTTTTGTAATCTCCAAAGCTTCTTCTTAAAAGGAGTGAACATAATTAGATCAACCTGTTGCATTAGCATGCAGAAATGGTTTCTAACAAAAGTTGGCTGGGTCCATCTTCGCTTAGTGTACATATAATTGCATATCAACATATGGAGGTCATATCCTCTGGTCTCTGCAATTTATAGAGCTACAGAGAACCAAATTACCAGTAATTTTTTATAAAAACATTTTAATTTCATTGATTTAGAGTTATTTGGTTGTAGATGAATGAAGTCATGTGTTTTGACACAAATGAACTACAAATTTGATCAGAAGCAAATAAACTTTGTTTATTCCTTTTTCTTTAGCATTGTAATGTTTGAGCAAATTGCTTTTGAGTGTGGTTGTCATCCCATTATGTCTTCCACAAGAAAAGAGCAATTTGAAAAAATCCACTTGGAACTTGAGAATGCATAAATGCGCATTTTCATTGGCGAATACATAAATGAAAGCATTTTATTTTTGCTACTTGGTGTTTAAACTTCACAATTTTTTCCTAGGGTTAAAACTTTATATATTATCTATACTTAGCATAGTGGCATTTAGGAAATTGGTCTGACTATAATTTTCATCCCCGTATTTTTTTAATAAAAAAGAAAGTATGAACAAAATTTATGCTGTTAAGTAGCCTTGTGAAATTTTATGAGATTAGTTCCATGTTAATGTTCAATTTTATATTAATCACAAAATAAATACTCAAATTACCTGACTCCAAAAATGATTCAAACGTAGGGTGAAAATGGAGCAGGTAATATCTGTCTGAATCCGCTCTGTCCGCTCCATATTCACTTAATTATGACCCAAATTAACATATACGGATAAACGGAGCGGATAATTTTGCAAATGTGAGTTTCGATTATTACTAAATATGAAGAATAAATCTTAATTCAAAAATGAATAAATTTGATGATTCGTAAATGGATCAGATATCCAGTTCTATCCGGAGGGAAACGAAGTAGTTACAGAAGCAGATAATATCAATTATCTGAATCCGCTTTCATTTTCAAATGGCGGGCAATGTGAATATGAATATGTGATTGAAGGACTTCACGTGAAATGTGAGGTCCTAGTATATCAAGTCCTCCATTATATTTTGATTCCTCTTGTGGCTATATATATATATATATATTTTTTTTTTTTTTGCATTACTAAAAAAAGTTTGTTTTGATTATATTATACAAGTTAATTATTCATATGACTCAATTATCCAACAATTATCTATTTTGTATTTGTATTGGTAGATTATGCGTTGTGTATTAGTTTAAGACGGGGTTGATTTTTAAATGTTGACATCTGTTTATTATTTGTATTCGTATTGATATTCACTTATTGAAAGATGGATAGGAATTTAATATTAAGTATTAACATTATCCGCACAAAGTACGCTCCTTTTACTCCCTAAGATTCAAACAATAGGTGCCAGAACTGGATAAGGAGTATGAATATTAATGTAAATAACTTGGAGACTTTCTCAACTGCGATGAGGAACTAAGTGGCTGAAATGGAATCAAAATTGCAGGAGACTTCATAACATTGTAATTTATGCATGCAAATAGCCCCCTAAGGTTGAGGGCAACATTTTTATAAAAATAAAAATTGGAGTTTGAAATTTGCATGATTGACATCTGGTTTTCCTTACCAGGGTTTAAATATTATAGCCTGGCATAAAATTCAACAGTAATTTCACACACTGGACTTCCATATGCCTAAGAAATACGAACTTCAAATTATATCGGAGTAACTTCTTCCACTTTACTACTACTGTGCATGAGCTTACCTATTATAATTTGCAAATTCTTTCTTGGAACATAAACGGAAAATGTTGTAATTACCTGCACTACATATAATTAAAATTTGTGAAAATTTTCTAATTTGGCGCGGTAGTGCTACAGGATTGAATATATATGTCATATGTTCCACGCCATCAAGTATCTCCATTCTTATATTATGCACGTAAATGTCCTGATTATCCGCCAACTGTTATGATTAAAAGATCAAATTTCAGATCTAATATCAGCCCTCAAATCAAATAATCTGTCTTATTTTGATTAAATGCATCTTTTTTACGTGTAAAAGTCTAAATTTAGTTAGAAACATACTCGCCACACATACTGCCACACAATATGTTACAATTAAAATTGAATAGAAAATAAAATTCGAGGAAAAATAAAATTTTCATTTCTTTATTTCTGCTCTTGAGCTATCTCCCATTCCTGATTTTCTTATTTAAAATCATGACGGATGATCAATTTATTTTTAAGAATATCAATTGCTGACATTTATGAAAATATTAGAAAAAAATTTAGTAAATCAAGATTAATAAAAAAGATATAGTAAATCAAGATCAATAAAATTCAAATAAATATCATTTTTGGAAAAAAAAAAAAAAACTAGATCTTCATCTCTGTATACAAAAGAGATATATATTTGCTTCTATTAGTACAACATTTACGTGAAATTTAGATAATTGAATATACACAGAATCCTATTCTAAATATATGAATCTCTTTTTGTTTGAAACATATATCACAATTAAGAATTACAAACATGCCCCATAACCATCCCATGAATTTTCTCCTAAACACCTCCTATCTCCATTTTTATATTATGCACGTACGACTATGATTGAAAGATGAAATTTGAAATTTAATATCAATCTTTCAATCAAATAATGTCTCCTTTTAGTTAAATGCATCTTTTTACCATGTAGAGGTCTAAATTTAGTTAGAAACATACTCGCCACACATACTGTCACACGATATATTACAATTAAAATTGAATATAGAACAAAATTAGAGAGAAAATTAATTTATTCATTTTCTTATTTCTTCTCTCTAGCTATCTCTCATTCCTTATTTAAGAATCATGATGGATGATCAATTTATTTTTAACAATATCAAATGACATCTTTTAAAAATATTTTATCAGCATTTGATATCTTATCAAATTATTTGATATCTCCAAATTTAATATAATACTCAATTTGAGCTATAATGAATCATTTTACAATTTTACTTCTTCAAATTTTGATAAGATATTTTATTTATTTATTAGTATGTCCAGGTTCATTCTTAGTTTCAGTTGTTAATTTTATAGAGAACATATATTGAGAAGGCATTTTAGTAATATTAACTATAATTAGTGCCACAAAATAGAGCAACTAATTTATTAATACGAATTCATTTTCACTAAATATTTTTTGTCCTTTTGGCTTTCGTCTATGGAATGTATATATTTTTACAAGTCATTCGTCTTTTTTTTTTTATTATCAAATCTTTTTACTTGCATAAAAATTTGAAATTCAAATTGTAAATCTAACTCTTGATCTTCTTCATTTTATAATATGTTTCCGTTGCAACGCACGGGTATGATACTAGTAAACTAATTAATAGGATAATATATGTCATATGTTCCAGTACACGCCAAATCAGTTAATTATGTCATATGTTTCTAATTTTTGTCATTTCTTCTTTCAACATCAATTATATATCGACTAATTAACAAAATATAAGAAACATATTCAGTATTTGGTACTATTTAAAAGCATGATGACAATGGCACTACTGCAGCTTTGTAGAAACAAATTAAAGTGGTGCTAATTTCATTAATTCATTATGCAGTGATGATCAAAATTGAAATGCAGAACGCTTCATGTTGATTTTTATAAAACATGTCAGTGATTTGTTTTCTGGTAGTTTACATAATCACTAGCAGAGAACTCTGAAAATACCATATATAAAAACTGTCATTGGAGTTGCGTCTACTGGTCCGGAATTCTTCATTGTTTTTGAAGGGTTGTGTTATCCATTTTGTTGGGGAATACAAAATTCAAATTAAATAAGCCCATGTAGCCACAAGGAGCCAGTACGAGACTATCAGAAATTATAAAAAAGGTTAATCTTTTAGCAGTTACAGGAACTGTGTGATATTTTGTAAAGCATATATACATATATGCTATACATCCAAAGATGCATACTACATACTACATAGTGAAACAAATAATTAAAATAATGTCATCCGAACAATTAATAATTGGAACTTTTGGTTGGGTACTAAACAACAACAGTGATAAAGTGCATATTTAAATTTCAAATTATTTAAGTACTAATCTAGATTATTGTTCCAACCTAATTTTCAGTGTAGAACAGTAACGAGCCTAACTACAACTCAACTGTTAGAATAAGCACAAAACAGACAAAACAGTACAAAAGTGAACCAAATTAATTTATGATTCTGTACTAATTATTTTGTTGCTGAAATTGGTTTTATTTTTCTTTACTGTGATAAAATTCTCTGGAGATCAAATTTCCAATGACAATTGGGGCATGAAAATGGCTTCTTTTTTTTTTTTTGGCAGAGTTTCATGTAATAATTTGCTAGTTTGTCATCGCCAAAAATAGAATCCTATATATAGTATATATCAAAAAGGTATACCGTACCCAAAAGAATAAATTGTAGTTTGGATGAATGTATATTCATATCTGTGACCAGTTGGTGACCCTAGTATGAATGTATGGAAATAATAATTTTTTAATATTGACAATTAATAAAATTTATTTTGGAATTGGTTGCTTATTTAAGGAAAAATATCTTCCTTATTGTGTTTCTTGTATTGTTGCACAAAAACAGAGCAGGAATTCCATTGTATTGAATGACAATACGACAATTCAATTTCCCAGTTATCCAATTCAGATATATCTGCGCAAATTCTTCCAAATCAATACGGTACTCATTTACCCTTTCCAAATTCTAGCTTCACAATTCAAAAACTTTTAAAATTTTTCTAATTAATACTTAAAAAATTGTATGAACATGTTCCATGGTAAACAGATGTTAGTCTCTATCATATTTCTTCCACATAAAATAAATTAGTTATGATTAATATAGTCCAACTTAAATTAGCTAGCAATAATAGAGACCCAAACATTCTTAGTGCATTGCATACACCAAAGGTCTCAAGTTTCTTTTTACATAATTATATCAACCTGCTGCAATCTCTGAAATTTGTTTTCTTCTTAATAGGAGTGAACATTGTCACATGCACCAACAAAAATTGGCAGGGCCCATCTTAATTGTTTACTGTGACTCACATGCATTATTTCACCAACCGACAGCTGAGTAGATGCAATTAAAGATTTTGCTCAAAATTCAAACAGTCAAAATCAAGGAATTTAAAGCTGCTAATCGAATTTCCGTCTCTCACAATTTCTGGTCACTTCTCACTTCTTTTTAATTCCTGTTCATTCAACGCCATCTCAGAGCTTTCCTCTCTCTCTGCATCCCAAGCGTCGATTCCTCTTGATATTAGGCCAAATGGTAACAAAAAACGAAAAGAAAAAGGACAAGTCTTCAGCAACAACTGGTGCGGTGGAAGGGCTGCTAACTTACTCTTTTGTTTCTCCAGATGTAAGTTGGTAATCCCATTTTAGTTTTATTAATTTGCATTTTTTATTTAATTATGATTTCTATAATATAGTTTCTTAAAACGATCCATCATCTGGTACTTTTTGAAATATGATATTATAAACGATCAAATGTTATGAAGGGCTAAGTTTTATATTTATTTATTTATTTATTTTCTTAACATACTTTTGGAGGAAAAATATAATTATTTGTATTCAATGGTTAATTTTCTAAATTAAATTATATATATCTATCCCAATTCTTAAAAGATTGTAAAATATTTTAAATTGATAAAAAAAATATAATTTTCATACAAAAGTTCAATATATTAGTTATAGCAATCTTACTTGTCTAAATCATTATCAAATACCATATTGGAAGTGGCATATTAATTAGTTTTTGCATAGCAAACCCTGGTTCAGTTAGGTTAGCACCAGTTCAAACTATATTTTCTATACCAAAAAGATCTCACTCACAAATTTCCTCAAATACCTATTGCGCACTACATCGGGACGTAACCTTGCCTATAAATTACCCACATTAAGCGATTGAGCATAAAGTTTTGTTAAAGTAACACCATGATGCATAGATTAGTGTCAGTACTTTTAAATTTATAACTCGGTTGTACTAGATCTGATTACAAGCGCATAATTCTATCGAGTATTATAAATGAGTGTCAAACCCTCTTAACAACCCAAGGGAAATTCCAACCACTCTTTTCTACCGCAGCCAGCATGGAGTTAACTGGTATCACGTGCACCTTCATCGAGCATATTTCTCCTCTTCTGATAGCACAATATCACGGCAACTCCAAAACCGGCATCCATATGAAGTGGCTTCTTGCAAAATATGGGATCAAGAACACATGCAATTTCTTCCTAATTACATGATTTAAATTGATTAGGAATTCATTTGATGAGGCCATTGATATATATTAATGAAGCGGTACTGAAAGGAGGTAAAGTTGAAAGAAGATATGTATTCTTCAATTAAGATAAAGCAGCACGAATTCTAAAATATAAAATTATATGATTACCATGGTCAAACTCTGCATCTGATCCATATCTTTTAATACTGTTATCTCCTTCCAATTTTGCAATCACCACACTCTTCACACCCTTTCGCCTTATCTTCCCTAAAACCCTCACAAATTCCAAATCATCAGACACAATAACAGCAATGTTAACTTCCTGCTGGTTCTCTAATTTTCTAAAAACATGAAATTTACCAGATTAGATTTGGGGAAAGAAATTTGTTCTCTTTCTTATTTTTTACCAGATTACCTATCAAATTAGCCCATTACACTAAAACATCACATCGATGAACTTGATTGAGAGAGTAGCCAAAGAGTAAAGAGAGAAGGAGAGACAGAAATTGGGAATGCCACCTAGTTTCACATCTCTTCAATCTAGAGTTTTCACAAGCTCGAGAGCTCAACCGAGGCGCGAGGAGGGCCAGGCCGAGGGCTGGTCAGGTTGAGGAGAGAGCAACAACGATGAAGAGGAGGAAGGCCAGGGTAGAGGAATTCGTATCCTCTGCATTAACTCAAAAGGGAATTTTTCGAATTAATTTATCTCAACCATCCGATCTGCTTTAAAATTTGTGCGTTGAAAAGAATTAGAATTGCCTCCAAAAAAGAGAGAATTTCACATATATCCTCACAAACTTTGAAATTATCTATTTACTACATCGTCTAAAATTTATAATATCATATTTATTTTATTAAATTGCAAAAATTCACAAATTTAGCTATTTTATAAAACTCATTTTAAATTTATAAAGTATATATTTTATCCTTTATTAAAAAAAATTATGTAGCATGTCTAAAAAAAATATCAGTATTTTAATTTGTCTGTTTTCAAGAGAAAATTGTTCAATTCTCTACCTAAATGTTAGGATACCGAAACATATAACTAAATAATAGTATGCATCCATCAAAAGTAGGCATATAGCTTATTTTCTCTCGGATACAAACCAATACTTTTCTTAGTAAATTATAGGGCCGTGAATTAATTTAGAGCGTTTGGCAAACAAATTTAAAATTAAAATTATACAGAAATTAAATTGAAAAAGATAACAAAATTTACTTCATAATCAATGTTAAGCCTAAGTTTTTTAATTAGTTATATACTGAGAATGACATATCACGTCAAGGCATTGAGGAGTTATCATCTATCAAAAATCAAAAGGAAAATGAGAGCAGAGCATCTTCACTTCGGTATCGACATCAAGCAAGTGCTGTTAAAGAAAAATTGGGAACAACATAAAAAACATCAAGCTAGCCAGTGTTACACTGTTACCCCTGATAGCAGAGAAGATTTTCAAATAAAATAAATAAATAGAGAAGATGCAGCGAGATACAGGGCATCTTTTCTACGGGAAGCGAGAGGAACATGTGGTTCGTCTCGTTCTTTTAACTCACTCCGATTTTTTTTTTCTTTTCTTTTTTCTCTCGAGAAGAACAACCCACTTTCTCCGATTTCTGTTCCCCAAAATCAAAGATTATCATTTTCTTTCTTTCATTTTGATTTGAATATTTTAGAACATTTCATATTTTGTATAGAATTGAAAAGCTTGTGTAGTAAAATATATATTTTTTGTTAATAATGGTGCCAATATGTTTACTTTAGTTCGAACTAAACAAACTGAAATTTACTTCGGTTTGTTCGGTTCGATTCTATTTTTCAATACCAAAAAAGTTTGATTTAATTTACTATTTTACTCCGGTTTCAACCGACCTGACAGTTTATACACCCCTAATCACCAATTGGTTCCATATATAAAATTCCAACAATATTTATCTTAACATATATTTAGAATAATTATTGTTAGTTTTTAATGAATAGAAAAGCAATTTTGATAAAATTGAAAATTGTTTATATAATGAAATGGTAGGTTTTATTCGATTGCCTAATTTTGATATATATTTCCTTTGAACAGGTCACGAATGAATGAATAAATAATAGTACAGTTGAACCCGGCTAACTGAGCATGGCTGAGGCGGCCATTCTTGCAGCCCTTCGGGTCCTTGGAGAAACCTTAACTAATGAGGTAGCCAAGCTAGCAATCTCAAAATTTTCAAAGCTTTGCTCAACTTACAAAAACCTTGAAGCAAACATAAACAATATTAGTAATGAACTTCGGGTGATGCAAGGATTTCTTGATGGATGATCAAAGCAATAAACCTCAGGTAGCTTGGATAAAAGAGGTACAGGAGTTAGCAAATCACATTGAAGATATCGTGTCTGAATTTGCATACCTAATTAATAATCAAAAGTTTGATGGAATATCCATTTATGTTATCAAACTTTTTAAAGATCCAATTGCTCAAATTGCCTCTCAATTGCTCGAAGCTGAAACAAGGCTTGTGAATCTTGCAAGGATGAAAGAGAGATGGGTGCCGACAACAAATGTCAGTAGTGGAGAAAACTCAAACTACTCAAATGAATACTCATATAAAATGGCCATCTCTGCCCATTTCATTGATGAAGATCAAATCGTGGGAATAAAAAATAATAGCGGGAAGTTGACGAGCTGGCTAAATTCTAAAAATCTAGAACTCTCTGTGATATCTGTTTGGGGAATGGGTGGTGTAGGTAAAACAACCCTTGTTACGAGTAGAATTTCAAATGTAGCATCTCTTGCTCCAGAAAGCAATAGGTTAGAGCTAAAACCTTTACCAGAATTAGATTCATGGGACCTGTTTTGTAAAAAGGCGTTTCCTATTGAAAGAAACCACGAATGTCCTCCTCACTTGAAGAAGTGGGCAAAAGAGATTGTTTCGAAGTGTGACGGGTTGCCATTAGCACTTGTTTCGTTGGGTGGTGTATTCTATATCTTGCTCTGAGAAAACGGAATCCAAATGGAGACGTGTACATGATCAACTAACCTGGGAACTAGACAACAACCCAAATTTGGATCCACTGAAAAATATTCTTAATCTAAGCTTCAAGTACTTTCCAAAATACCTCAAGAATTGCTTTCTACATTGTAGTTTGTTTCCAGAGGATTTTCCCCTTCCGAGAAAAAAACTACTAAGGCTTTGGATAGCCGAGGGCTTTATACAACAAAAAGGGAGAAGCACATTAGAAGAGGTGGCAGAGGGTTATCTTATGGAGCTCATACATCGCAGCATGGGACAAGTGGTAGGCAAAAAATGATTTTGGTCGTGTGAAGAGGTGTCAAATGCATGATACATTGAGAGAGTTGGCCATCTCTTTATGCAAAAGTGAAAATTTTGGATTGATGCTAGAGAATAACAAGTCAGAAAATGATGACAGTTCTACTCGTCGGCTGTCAATAATCAATCTGAGGGAGACAGTCAACCATGATGTTTGTCTACCAAAACTCAGAACCTTTTTGTCAGTTGAAAATGATGTGCCCACATCTCCTTTGCTATCCATGATTTTTGATAAGTCAAGGTATCTTACTGTTGTGGATTTAAAACGCTTGCCAATTGAAACAGTTCCAAATTCTATTGGGGATTTGTTCAATCTCCACTACTTGGGCCTGAGAAAAACAAAGGTTAAGTCTTTACCAAAATCTATCAAGAAACTTCAAAACTTGCAGACCCTGGATCTCTATTGTTCTCAAATACAAAATCTACCAGACGGCATAGCAGAGCTGAAAAAGTTACGGCATCTATTTGCTGAGGTTGAGATAGATCCTACATATTGGGCATTCCAGAATCTTACTGGAGTCTCTTTACCTAAGGGCATATTTTACCTGAAAGATCTCCAGACTATACTGTCATTAGAATCAAATGCTACGGTAATAAGAGAACTGGGTAATTTAACTCAACTGAGAAGCTTCCGTATATATAATGTGAAAGAAAACCACTCAGTAGAGTTATGCAAATCATTATCAAAGATGAGTTCCCTTTCCTTATTATCTATTAATGCAAGCGATGAGAATGAGATTCTCCAATTGGAAGGCCTGAACCTGCCACAGCTTCAGAAGTTAATTCTCCGTGGGAAACTGAAAGAAACCATGCTTGAATCGCCTTTATTCAAAATATCTGGGAATAGCATCCAATCACTATTTCTTTTGTGGTCTCAACTACAAAATGATCCTCTGTCATCTCTTTCCCATTGCAGAAACCTCACGTGGTTGACCCTCAGAAGAGCATATGAAGGGCAACGACTAATTTTCCAAGAAGGGTGGTTTCCTAAATTGAAGAGACTGGACTTGGATATAATGCCTAATCTGATTCAAGTGGAGATGGAGCAGGGCACCATGGCGAGCCTTGAAGAGATTTGGTTGTGGAAACTGGAACAGCTAGTGGAGGTCCCAAAGGGAATTAAGCACCTCGTTTCTCTCACGTGGATGGGCTGCATTGATATGCCTGTTGATTTTGGGGGTTTAGCTGAAGGAACTCACCAACTATTTCATTTCACCTGTCGTGTTTTCTAGCTGGCAGCCAATATCACATTCAATGATTTGAGTGCAAGGTATGCCTCCACTTATATATTTATATATATATTCATTTTGCATTCTAAAACTTGTGCGTATAATTTTTGTTGTCCGTTACATGAAAAACAATTGAGGATTTGTACCAGTTATTAATATGTCAAAATGCATAAAAAGATTGTTGTGTTCTTATTTGTTTATTTCCTTAGAGAACTGGTCTAGACTTGTTTCTTTATCATTGTAATGACTCCACTTATTTATTCATTATTTCCAACAAAAAAAAAATTGTTCCTGTATGCAAGATCTATTCTATTGCTATTTTTTTAATGAATATTTTCTGTAATGAGAAAAATAACTATTTTTATTAAAAAAATATATATATATATTTTTTTTTTTGCAAAATCTATGTTGTATGTTTCTGTTATAAGCAAGTTTTATTTTGCCACGAATAAATTTTAAATTACCATCATCTATTATATAATCACGAATAAGTTTTAAATTGTTTTGCTGCTTTGAATACACTTAAACTGATTGGACACAACTGCAATTCCACCATGCTTTTTCTGAAGTTTACCTTTTATATTTTTTCAACCATTAATTAATGAATGTTATTGACATGAGAGATTATGAATCTTATAATTAGTTTATTGGTTGTATATTAAATAATCAGTATAAAATAATTACTCGTTTACTTATTTTTTTCAAGGTTCCTTAAAACTCTACAATTGAAAAATATGTCCTCCATTTCTTATCGCAGGCCTTTCACACATTTGAATTGCATGCAACATCAATCGACCCGAAGCTCTTTTTTTAAGAAGGTTGTTATTATGTAATGAATAATCTTTTGGTTGTGTGTTTCTTTCTAGTTTGGATCAAAATAAAGTTGAGTCTCAGTTCCTTGTAGTGCTTATTTATGGCAAAAATATGTGATTTGCTAAACTGTAGGCCTCATACTACCCTAGCAACTTACCATATAATTTGTAATTCTAAGCGCACTATCCAGGAAATTCATGACTCAAGTTACCTTGTTTAATTTGTGTTTGCTTTGTGTATTATTTTTATATGTAATTGGATTTGATGATTGTAAATTTAACTACCATACATGGTCTGCATATGCTATTGGGATGCTTTACTAGTTGGTGATAAACATTTTCGAACTTTGATTATAAATTCAGTTCAGTGACCTTATAAATAATCATTTCTTGTATATCGATATTATTATTATTATTATTATTATTATTGTGTTTTTGTTGTAATGGTGAGGAAATAATGTATAAATATTGTAACTTTCTCACTGCGATGAGGAATTCATTGGCTGGAAGAGAAAAAACTATTAAACTTCATAACAATATAATTCTTGCAAATATACCCTCAGAGTATGAGAAATAACAAATTCTGTATGGCCCCTTACCAAGGTTTAAAATTTGCATTAAAAGAGTATTACGCCTACTACAGAATTTTAATTAATGTTGTTGCCTAGTTCTATTTAACTTTTTTAGATTGGGATGAAGGGTTAAATGGCTGGTAACAATCTATTATTTTTATTTGCTTTGTGTATTATTATTTGAACTTGGATTTGATATTTGCAAGTTTAACAGCCTTGTCACATATACTATGTATGCATGCTATTGTAAAGCATTAATGTGGTTGTATGCTAAACATTTTTAACTGTTGGTGATGATTTCAGTACATTATCCTAAAGAAATAATCATTCATCATTTTTTTTTCTTTTTGGTAATGCTAAGATGTACGAATATTAATATATATATAACATGAAAACTTTCTCAACTGTGATGAGGAATTGATAGCTGGAAGGGCAACTAAATTGTAGTGAACTACATAATATTGTGATTCATGTAAATAAGCCCCTAAAGTTGAGGTCTAGATTGTTTTATAAAAAATCAGAGTTTGAGAAATAAAAACACATTATGGTCCTCCTTAATAGGGTATGAAATTTGCATGATTGAAGTCTGATTTACGTTACCAGGGTTTGAATATTGTTTGCCTGACGTAAAATTTAACAGTACTTTCACTCATTGGACTGTCTTCCATATGCATGAGAAATAGGTTCTCCTAATTACATAGGAATAACTTAATTCTTCCATTTTACAACTGTACCATGAGATTACCTATTATAATTTGAAATTCTTTCCTAGAATTCAAACAAAAAATGTTGGAATTACCTTCACTCTATATAATTAGAAATTGTTAGAATTTCTAATTTGTTTGGCACGGTAGGCTACATGATAAAATATGTCAAATTTTCCTTATATATAGTTTTTGACTTTTGAAGAGAGTATTGTCTCTTCTTCTTTTTTTGGATTGAAAACTCGTGAACCGTACCCGATTTGCTATGTTACAATTTCATCTGATCCTACTTGTACCGAGAGTGGGAAAAATGAATTCGTATCCTCTCCATTTTGAGTTCATCTGGGCCAAATTGGTCCAGATTTTGATCAGACGGTCGAAATCCATTAGTTCAAAAGTTAAGTTAATGCAAAAGGTGCGGACCTGAGAAAATGGCACACCGGAGTTAGCTCCGTCACAAAATGATACGGTTATGATACAGAATGATATGACACGTGTGTTAGTTACATATCGTGACTCGTGTGTCCCATACCACGACCAATTGTTAGCAAAAAATTATAGCTCGATACGGAAATCATTTTGGTCCCAGCACAGCATGTTTAGTCACGATACGTATTTTTTCTAACATTAATTCTTCATTTTAATATTTTAGAAAATCGCTCAATATTCTTTTTTTGAATAGTTTTATGAATTTTTCAATGAACAAATTAAAATTAAAATTATGAAAAAATAGTAAAGTGTGATTAAATGTGACTAATATGACTGATGACGGCATGTTTGAATACAGTACAACTTGATCAAGACGATACTCAGGTGACATAATTATTCGCGTGTCGTGACCACTCGGCGCGTGTAACATACTTAAATTATTCAATCCTTAATTTTTCACGATATTATGCTTGTAAATCTAAATTATCAGTGGCCTCAAATAATATCTTACAATGTTTTTTTTTTTTTTTTAAATCTTCAATGGCGATATTTTCAGTTAAAAAACCTTAACAACATTATGTTTACTTTGTCAATATATGTTTACATGTCATATTTTACCTATGCATTCACCGAAATTTTTATTAATATTAATTTTTTTTTTAACAATCTGCAATCTTCTAATGGAGAATTTCAAATTTGTCCAAAACCGAGAATTATTTTTCAGATCTAAACCTTTTTTCCGGAGAATAATTCTCCAGTTCCGGGCAATCCCTTTCTGGAGAATAATTCCCTGAATCTGTGTTTCCGGAAAATTATTGTTTGGATTTGGATTTTTCTGGTGAATTTTTTTTATCTCCTGAATTTGTTGTTGAATAGTTTGTTTTTGTAGTTATCATTTATTCAAATAAATTTCGTATTTAATATTTTTTTGATTGTTTTATATGTTAATTTGTTCAAAAAAATTATTCTATTTATATTTTTCAAATTTTTTAATTGTTTTGTTTTAGTTATGTGAAATTATATTTAGCAATTATTTTTTATAAGAATATATTGTCAAATGTAAAGTAATAATATTGAAATACAAATTATGCCAACTAAAAAATTAGAATTAAAATTACTAAATAAAAACATGAAATGTTACTACAAATTAATTTTACGACATCATAGAAAATAAAATTACTAAATAAAACTAGAATTGTCACCACTACAAATTTAAAATACAATAACATAAAAAATAAGAAACATCAGTGTTGGTGTCTGTTTGAAAAAAGATCCTCTTGCAGAAGAAGATATCTTCTTGTTGATCTTCTTGAGAAAGATGTTTTTGTTTATGCTTTTCTTGTTGTTTTCTCTATATTACAAGTAAAACATATATAAATTAATTAATATTTGTTAAAGTGAAAACCAATAAAATTAGGATATGTAAATAATTAAATTATACATTTTATTACCTACCGCATTTTTATGGTCAATAGTCTCAAGATGAGCTTGATGTCCGAGTCTCCGACCCTATATACGGTCCATTTTCATCGGTATACGGTTGTATCGTCTCCATCCCTTTTTATAATAGAAAACCCTCTTCACTTCTGCCGAGATCCATATTTTATAAAACAAAATCCTCTTTCCAGAAAATAATTTTTCAGAACCACAGATCCGAAGAATTATTCTTCAGAAAGGGATCACTACTAGATTTCTATCTTTTTCCAAGAGGACAAAAAGGGCTTATCCATGGAACAAGCCCAAAAAAGGCCATTTCCAACGATTCCTCTTAGAAATACTATCGTAGCAAATAGTCGCCTTGAAAATAGACAAAATTTTGGCATTTCCAAGAATTACCATTGGAAATAGACTTTTTCCATGAGAAGCCCCTTGGAAATAGTTTCATACTTGGCCTTTGTTTGATTTATTTCCAAGGGAATTGTGTGGGGTCCACTTGATTTATTTCCAAGGGTAGCTGACTTGGGACCCACTAAATATTTCCAAGGCTGATTAATGAGAGGTCCATCTGATTATTTCCCAGGGTAGCCAACCACGCAGCCATCTAAAGATTGATCTGTTGACTCATCTGACAACAACGCAGCCATCTAAAGATTATAACTGGTCTCCCTCAATTTTTTTTTCTTTTAAATTACAAAGTGGAAAATTACAATTGGTCTCCCTCAAATTTCAAGTTAAAGATTCATTTGCTTTGTGACATTGGAAAAGATAGGAGAAGGAAATCAATGGGATGGCCTTGAAGGCATCAATCTTCATCTACCTTTCACTGGCCAGGTTGCCATCTAACAGAAAGTTTTTCAGGTTCATATTTTATATGATTTTGTAAAATATACCAAGTTTTACCATTTAGTTGTTTGCATATGCTCCACTACATTTCTTTTGTTTCCTACTAGCACCAAATCAGTAAATCCAACATTAACCTGAGTCAAAAATAGCTGAAAATGTCCATATATGGTTGCATTAATTGAAGCAAACCTCTATAAAGTACTATGGAACATGGCATCTGAATCTCCTCCGTACTAGTCAGTCTGTTCCAATGTTAGCTCGTAACCTGTTTGTTGAAATGTTAAATAAATTGGAAGCACCTGATAATTGTTTACATACTCAAAATCAGCAAGTGTGTGCTATTGATTGCTTAAGGTCCATTTTCAACTTAATTTGTATATTCTCCTTCACAGATATTTGTAGTATTCTTATAAAGACTTGTACACTTAATCTTACAATTACAGAAATATTATTTCTAATTTTTGTGTTAGTCTTCACATATGCAAGGGTAATTTAGGCAGTAATGGGCACCATTTTAGGAGCACACCCTTTAACATTTGTTAGGGCATATTTGTCAATTCCTCTGTAACAATTATTTTTTTTCGTTTTTGACGTCTTTTATGTCAGATAAAATTCAAATGACAATTCATCATTGAACTCAATATTTAAATGTCTTTGAAGCACAATAGATCTGAAAATTCAGCATACTTCTAATAAAAAAATAAAAATAAACAAGAATTTGTTCAAAACTTTTCGTAATTATCTTTTGAGAATTGTCTTGCATAAATCTGATCATAACTAAACTAAATGTACATAATTGTGGTTCAATTTTCTATTTTTTAGTTAGCAACAGATAGAGTTTAAAACTAATTAATTCTCTCTTATATTTGTTTTGACAGTTTCACTCCTGTAATAGCTTGCTTGCTAAGAGTTAAGCGGTGTTCTTTTATGTGGTTTGTACAGTCCTTGAGGTATTTTTTCTCATTAATTGAACATTTAAGCATTAGTTCTAATTAAAAACATAAAGAATTTATTCATGCAAATTAATATAATATTAAGTATTTCTTTGGACATGTTTGTAATTTTCTCTCTGACAGTCATCTTTTAGTTTCTGAGTTTTATCCCAATAATGAATTAGAATAATATATTTTATTTTCATTTTAAGATGCATTTTATTTTGATAAAGTACAGTAGTTGTAGTATTTAAATCTTTAGGAATTTGTATAAATCACCTCTAGATTCCTATAAATATTAAATTTGGAAATTTTGCATTATTGGAGCCAATTTGTAGATGAGATATCCAAAGAGAGTTCACAGTTAAAAATATATATAATTATTTGAACTTTAGAGGGGTCTGAACTAAATTTCTTATGTTATGGTAGAAATTGTCAATACTCAATGAAATCAAAATTTACTATTGAATTTACTGTAGCAGTGATATTTTGCACCAGTGACACGAAATTTATTTTTTCAGATTATTCATGTCATTTGATTAATTATTGCTTCTCTGATCCTCAAATATCAGATCTTGGAAAGGTTCTTCTCCATCCATATTGACTTTGGAAAGGTGCTTCTTGATATGATTACAAGTCATCTAGTTTAGAATATAAATTTGGTATTTTATAGCTGCTATTTATCTCATTTGCAAGTCTCATTAATGAAAACAAGCATTGGTGTAAAATGTCAGGTTGAGAAGCAGCATATCCGAGCAATTTATGTAGTTCACATATTTTAGATGTGTTATATAAATAATTTTGTTAATTTGTTTAATTAGGATGTGTTATACTTGCTTGTTGTTGTGATTTTATTTAAACAATTCAAAGGGAGATACAAAATATACAGATATGTTTCTGTGTTCAGGAACTAAACATTTCCAACGGCTATCTCTTAAAAATAGTATAAACTGAATCAATAAAATATTTTCATGCATATTTTCTCAAGTATTTCTATGAACATTCACTATAAAATAATATAAACAGACTAAGCAAAATATTTTCAAGGGCTAACTCTTAGAAATAGTATGATCAACTATAAAATAATATAAACTGAATCAATAAAATATTTTCAAGGGCTAACTCTTGGAAATAGTATGACAAACTATAAAATAATATAAACTGAGTCAATAAAACATTTCCAAGGGTATTTTCTCAAGTATTTCCATGAGTCTTCCATATAATATAATATTTGGTCTGTTTTGGTGGGTGGCAGGTCATGCCAAACTTTTTCCAAGGATGTAAATGATACATTTCTATTGCCAAGCAAGAAGCATTTTCATGCGCTACTTGTTCCAAGAATTTACCATTGGAAATGGTATGCTGTGTCAGAACTCTGACAGAAAAGTCCATTTTATTTCCATGGAGCCTTCATACTCTTGGAAATGGCTATTAGTATCCTTGCAAAAAGTGAGAATTCTAGTAGTGGATTGCCTGGAACCAGATAATTATTCTTTGGAAAGAAGGCCTGGATCCGTAAAATAATTCTCCAGTTCGGGCTGATTTAGAATTCTCCAGTAAAAGAGTGCAGATTGTTAAATTTTTTATTTTATTCTTAATATTAATAAAAATTTCGGATCCATTCAGCTATGCAAAAAAGGATGAATTTTATTTTTGTATGTCGATAAATAAATAGACTGAACATAAGGCTCTGAACACGTGTTCAATCCCTAGTATTAGTTTTCTTATATATGTATTTATATATTTTTTTAAATAGCTTAATTTGTTGTTTGAATGTATATGAATTCAATTTAACTACTAAACGCACATATTTAAAATTATACATATACTTGTCAAACTACTAAATGCATGCACATATATATTAGCTTGTGTACAAGAAAAAAATATAATAGTACGGGTTGCAGAAAGTTCGGGCTACAAAAGATCAAATCAGTAGGTTCTTTTTTTCTTTTTATTTTTTTAAATAAAAGATGCAAGAATAGGTTGGTAAAATAAATCGATATTCCACAAGAGTCTCGTATCTAGTAACCCAGATTTTGAATGAATCTCCAACATATTTTCACATAAAAATTATGGCCACAGAGAAATTTTGCATGATTTTATCATTCCATATGTTGCTTCATTTTTTATTAAGTATTTTCTAAAACTTACTTCATTTGTTCCATCTAGAAAATTTCAACAGCTCAATTCTTTAATTTCTCAGCCGTCGAATTTGAACATTTTTAAAATTCTTTACAATATTTAAACATTTGTATTATTTTTTATTTAATTTTGAATATAAAAAAAAACCGGATAATTTTGACTAGTTTCCATTCAGCAGAGGACAGAAGCATATAAACTTTGAATTATGCTAATTAAGAGCACACAACTCGTCACTTAAGAGCTTCTCAACTTTTGCATGATGACGGAATCGACTTATTCTTGCCAGGGCCATATTGCCTGTGCTGTTGTCCTGTTACAAATTCTAGTTTCAAACAAAATTTATTGCCATCTGATTAAGATTACTAGAGACCGACATGAAATATAGGAAATATTTGCATTTTTTTCAAAATCAAAATCTGGAACATCCGATGAAGTTCCAAGATGCGAAATTAGCTGAAACAAATTTAAATCTTCGGCAACACAGAGAAAAACAAGGGAAGCGTTACAGAAAATGTCTGAAATTTGTGATACATATAGGGCTGAAAATGGAGCCGGATAATCTTGCTTCGGAAAAACATAAATGAAACATGGTTATCTACTACTTTCTACTCAAAACAAGTTTTAACGAATTTCGTGTTTCCCGTACACAAAGATGTATCTATTAACAAGTACTGCGGATTAATTGCTTATGCTCCCCAGACTCCAGACCGATTAAAATTGCCCCTATGCATAATTTTCTATGCCTGTGAAACAGAGAATCTGAAATTACCCCAACCGTTGACTTAATGAGAGCTTAGCAGCTGCTAATCAAACTTTCGTCTCTCACCGCTCTCACTTTTTTTGGTTATCCTGTTCATACAACGCCATCTCAAAGCTTTCCTCTTTACATCGCTAGCTGCGATATTACTCAAGATACCGATCGATCTCTTCCTATATATAGCGAAAAGTTGAAGAAAGGAGGAAAATAATACATAAAAGTCTGCGAGACCTGATGGGGTTAAAGCCTGAAAGGGCTGCAAGCTTACTCTTTTGTTTCCCCAAATATAGGTCAGTAATCCCATTTTATTTTTATTAATTTGTATTTTATTTAATTTTTAAATTAGGCTTCAGTGCTTCGCAAAACATCGACCAATTAGTAGTTTCACGTTACATCTTAAACGGTTCACTCAAGTTTGCCTTTCTCTTATTATACTTTGAAATGAAAAAATGTTGTGAGTTCAATTGTCTATTTTTTTAAATTAGCAGATTTTTCTGTCCATCCTAAAAGATCTTTACAAAAATTAATTTGCAAAATTATATTTTTTAATTTATACAAAAATTCAATATGCATAGCACATTAAGTGGCACATATTGATTGTTTGAATTTTAATAACAAATTTTGTGATCAAGACGTCATTGCCGATTTGCATTTTGTAAATCACTATAATGTAATTCTTAGTTTTGATAAGTTAATCAAAATTAGGGCTCACGAGGGAATAAGAACAATGAGATAAGAATTAAAACATTGCCGACCAGTCGGAGTTAATATATATGTTGCTCAGGTTCCTTATTTTTATCTGGTCGTTTGAATTATTAATATTATTATTATTGTTGTTGTTATTGTTGTTGTTGTTATTATTATTATTATTTTGCGAAGTTAGGATCATATTAACAAAATCAACGGTTCTTCTTCTACGCAAAAAAATAGAGAATTAAAATATATAAAATTTAGTTTTTGACAAGAAAAATCTATTTATTACAATGAACGGTTAAGATATTTAGCCGATCAAATTCTTAACATTGAAATTTGGAACAACCACGATTTCTACCTTCAAAACCTCTCCCAATATTTTGAAAAATAAAATAAGAAAAAAAATAAAATTAGAGCAAGCACACCGAATGACCCGCGTAACCCCTTTTTAAGTCCAGTACCTACATCTGTCAAGAAAATATTATGCTATTGTTATGAAAATTGTGTAAGCACTGTTTTTTTTTTAATTTAAGGTCAAAATATTTATTATTGTTACTTGCAGATGAAATAAAATTAAGGATATAAACTGAAGTCATCTATATATACTAAATTAAGATTGTAGATATATGGCTGTTAATTATGATTGGGCTTCTATTCTCTTCCTTGGACTTGATCTTCACTTCCAAATGTTAGCAAGGCCTCGATAACGATTCTTACCATCTCATATCTATTGGCATCCTTAACAGATCTTGTTTTTCAGGTAACTTAATTTTTCTTTGTTTTCTTGCTTCTACTTTTTTTTTTAGTGTCAATTTGGTATAGAACTCTACAACATCTATTATTTGGGGTAGAATATATCTGAAGCACCATATATATTTTTTAACTATATAGTATAATATATCATTGCTGGCAGTCTTTAATTTACTCTTTATTATTTACAGATGTCTAAAAGATAAAAGAAAAAAAGAAAAAAGAAAATGTAAGAATCCAGTCAGGCTTATTAGATAGGAACCAATTAAGACACGCATGAAAGCCCACATGAATCATTTAAACCCAGCGTAGCGTAAAGTCTTGTTGAAATTAATGCTTTTGATACATTGTGTGTGTTAAGTTACTATTTTTGTTAAAGAGATCTGCGGATCAGATTTTGTCCCACGCTAATTAGTTGGGGTGTCAATAGAATTCAGATTCTCCCCGGTACCGTAATAGAGAATCTTTTAGACTTATTGGATCTGGATCGTTCTTTTTAACTTGGCACGAATCTCAAAGCCCAATAATACTGCCCCAGCGCTAATCTCAAACCATAAAGTAAAGGGAATCTTCTACAATATTGTAGAGGATACTCACTAGTGGAAAAATTGAAATTAGGATCCACCTATCTGGATTGGTTATATTAAACCACCGATACTAATACCTATTTGGATCGGTTTTTTTTTTAAAAATCGATCCTAAAATGTATCCAGATTGGCATTTTTAGTGAACTGATCCTAAAAACTATTCAGATCGGCATTTTTAGTGAACCAATCCTAATGTAGTCACCATCAGGATCGGTTAATATAAATAATCGATCCTAATGTAGTGTAGTATTAGGACTGGTTATTTCGAAATAACCGATCCTAATAGTATTAGGATCAGTTATTTTTGAACCGATACTAATACTATTAGGATCAGTTATTTCGAAATAACCGATCCTGATTCTTTTTAGGATTGGTTTTTTCATATTAACCAATCCTAATAACTCCCTATATAACCTGTCTAGGGTTCTTATTTTCATTTCGCGCTTCTCATTTTTAACTTAGCGAAAGTCAAACCCACCTCTCAACTCCTCCGTTTCAGTCTCTCCCTCTTCTAGGGTTCTTATTTTTATTTCGTGCATCTCATTTTCAACTTAGCGAAAATCAAATCCGCCTCTCAACTCCTATGTCTCTCTCTCTCTCTGTCTCAATCTTTCCCTCTCCTCCGTGTCTCTCTCTCTGTCTCCGGCGCCTCTCAACTCAGCGATCTCTGTCTTTTTCTCTGTCTCGATCAAGTCAAAAAAAGGCGCTGACAAGGATGTGCCATCCATCTCTTCCAAGTTCAAACAATTGGCTTGATGGACAAGGTTAAATTCGTTTTTACATCTATGTTATCCCTGTATTAATTTATGCTGATTTATGTTTCAATTATCATTATGTCTGAATTTATATTTTTTATGGTTTTAACGATGCTGATTTATTGTACTTCATGAATTTTATTTTGTGTTTCAGGCATTTTATTTTGTATTTGCACCAAATTTCTTCTACTATTGTACTTCTTTTTGTGTTTCATGAATTTATATTTTTTATGGTTTTAAGGATGCTGATTTATTGTACTTCATGCATTTTATTTTGCTCTAATCACCAAATTTCTTCTACTATTGTACTTCTTTTTGTGTTTCATGAATTTTATTTTGTGTTCTTAATTGGTTTTGAGCTCCAATAAATCAATGGTAAATAAATAAAAAATTTATACTGGCTAGCAAATATATATGAAAGTTGGCTAAATAAAAAAAAAATTTAGATTCAATATAATATCAGGATCGGTTATTTTAAAAAACCCGATTCTAATAGTACTACTAGGATCGGTTATTTCAAATAACCGATCCTAATAGTTGATCATTAGAATCGGTTATTTTAAATAACCGATCCGAAATAACCGATCCTAATAGTAGTGATCTGGATTGGTTGTTTAAAATAACCGATTCTAATTTAAACTTTTAGGATTGGTTATTTAACCGATTCAGATTAGTTTCGTATTATTATTGCCCAGATCATGATCGGTTAAATTCTGATCCTAATGTGCGTAAATAACATATCATAATTTCAATTTTTCTACTTGTGATTTGTCCGTGTCAATAAGACGTTTTAACCATATTGTAGAGGATACAATATTGTACAGGATATGTATTGTATTCAATAACACAAGAGTACGGATTTTTTGTGCTGAACTTTTGGATATGGTAAGAAAAAAATTTCGTTAGTTTATCAAGTACGGATATTAGTAAGAGATATTTTAAATCTGGTAACCTATATGATAATTGATAAAGATTAAATTTTATATGATACTTTTAATTATGCTGTTAACTATATAATTAAAATTTCTTCATAAAGCATCAATTCCCAAAAGTGCTGTGATAATGAAAATCTGTGACCAACTGTGATAGTGAACAGGCGCCTTATATCGTTATATTTTCACTATCTTGCTTGCATAGCGCAGCCCCTTTTCACCAAATTTTCTGCCGTTAATATGTTCCCAATACAGAGCAGCCACGCGAAAACCTTCATCCTTGTAGAAGCATTTAACTCCCAGATCAAGTGTATCCTTGATTCAATACGCGGGCTGTCCTTCACGCCTACAAACACCGACTGTACTGAGAAAGCCCCTGTTGCTGTTAACCTCCATCCGATGTCGTCCTATGTTGTGCGCCCGCTCGCCCCCACTCTGTACCTTTCCAGTTTCATATCCATCTGCCTTAATTCTGGATAGATAATGGATGAGGGGTTTAATTTAGATGAGCATGAACCCTCTGTTTTCTTATTTTTTTTCAAGAGTAGAATATCTCATTTAATTGAGTAATATAATATACTAATGTAGGAAGTATTTGTACATTTGTAATTAATTAATTTTTTATCAATGCAAAACAGTAGGCTGGCAATTGCCAACCTACCATCAAAAATAGTATTTGAGAATGGCCATAAGAGAGTACTTAGACTAAGGATCGTATTACTATATTATACTTGACGCAATAGTGTCATGTGAGGAGTCGCTTGATTCATGGTTGGGTTCACGAGCTATGAACCAACTTAATGCCCCAACAACAGAGTAACCTAATGGATGCTCTTGATCTTTGACCGAAACATAATAGTGCAAACTACAATCCTTAACTGAACCCCCTTTTTTTTTTTAAAAGAAAAAAAAAAGTTCTTTTTTTGAAATAATAGAAAATCAATTATCCATAATAGAAAAAATTGATTTTTTTTTATATAAAAAATTGTATTTTTTTGTAAGATTGCCTAATCTTTATGTTTGTTTTGAACAGCTCACGAATGAATGAGTAAATAATAATTATATTTGAAGCTGATTAACTGAGCATGGCCGAGGCAGCCATTCTTGCGGCCCTCAAGATCCTGGGCGAGATCTTGGCTAAAGAAGTAGGGAACCTAGCAATCTCAAATATTTCAGAGCTTTGCTCAACTTACACAAAACTCGAAGTGAACATGAACAACATTAGTAGTGAACTTCGGGTGATGAAAGGATTTGTTAATGAGATAGAAACAGACCATCCGAGCAATATGTCTCATGTAGCTTGGATAAAAGAGATACAAAAGTTAGCAAATCATATTGAAGATATCGTGGTTGAATTTGCATACCTAATTGGTAACCAAAAGTTTGATCGAATATCATTTAATGTGGCAAAGTTTTTTAGAAAGCCCAACTTATTGGTAAACTTTAAACGAATTTCCTTTCAACTGCTCGAAGCAGAGAAAACCCTTAAGCATCTTGCAGAAATGAAAGAGCGATGGGTGCCTACTACAAATGTCAGAATTGGCAAGAACTTAGACTACTCAAATAGATACTCACACAATGTGGCCGTCTCCGCACATTTCATAGATGAAGATCATCTTGTGGGCATCAAAGAAAATAGGGTGACATTAACAGAGTGGCTAAATCTTGACGACCCGCAACTATATGTTATATCCGTTTGGGGAATGGGTGGTGTAGGGAAAACTACATTGGTTGCCAATGTTTTCAAGAGAGAAAGGAAAAAATTTGATTGTCATGCATGGGTTTCCATATCCCAATCATATACCATTGAAAATATTCTACGGAATATAATTACTGAAATTAGTAAGCATGAGCAAAACCTTCCTATAGAAACAACTAACATGGATCTTAGAGGATTGAAAGAAAATTTAAGGGATATCTTGAAAGAAATGAAATATATGATTGTCTTAGATGATATGTGGGATCCAAAAGTATTTTTGGATATAAGCGACACATTTGTTGATAACCATCGAGGTAGTCGAATTATAATTACTAGCAGAATAACTGAGGTAGTTAACATTGCTTTAGAAAGAAATAGGCTAGAACTAAAACCTTTGTTAGAAAATGAATCATGGGACTTGTTTTGTAGAAAGGCTTTTCATCTTGAACAAAACCATGAATGTCCTCCTCCCCTAGAAAAATTGGCAAGGAAGATAGTTTTTAAGTGTGATGGCTTACCACTAGCTCTTGTTTCCATAGGTGTCATGTTATCCTTATTCGAGAAGACAGTCTGAATGGAGACGATTATTTGATCAACTGAACTGGCAAATAGACAACAACCCAAGTTTGGGTCCATTGAAAAATATTCTAAATCTCAGTTTTAACTATCTTCCAAGGTATCTAAAGAATTGCTTTATGTATTGTGGTTTATTTCCTGAAGATTCTCTGCTTGCAAGAAAAAAACTTATAAGGCTTTGGATAGCTGAGGGTTTCATAGAACAAAAGGGAACTAGCACACTAGAAGAGGTGGCAGAGGGTTATCTCATGGACCTCATACATCGCAGCATGTTACAAGTGGTAAGAAAAAATTATTCTGGAAGGGTGAAGAGGTGCCAAATGCATGATACATTGAGAGAGATAGCCATCTCTTTATGCAGAAAAGAAAATTTTGGATTGTTACATGAGGATAACATGTCAGAAAATATCGATAGTTCAACTCGTCGGCTCTCAATGATCAAACTAAAGGAGAAGATCAAGCATGATGGTTATCTACCAAAACTCAGAACGTTTCTGTCAGTTGACAATGATGTACTCTCATCTCCTTTGCTATCCATAATTTTTGACAAGTCAAGATATCTTACTGTTTTGAATTTAGAAGGCTTGCCAATTGAAATGGTTCCAAATGCAATTGGAGATCTGTTCAATCTCCACTACTTGGGTTTGAGAAGAACAAAGGTGAAATTTTTACCAAAATCTATTAAGAAACTTCAGAACTTGCAAACACTAGATCTCTGGTGTTCCAAAATACAAAAGCTACCAGATGGCATATCAGAGCTAAAAAAGTTACGCCATCTCTTTGCTGAGGTAGTGGTTGATCCTACATATAGTACATTTCATTCTATTATTGGAATCTCTTTACCTAAGGGCATGTTTTACCTAAAAGAGGTCCAGACTATACAAGCATTAGAATCAAATGCCATTGCTGTAAAAGAATTAGGCAATTTAACTCAACTAAGAAGCTTTCGAATAAGGAATGTGAAAGAAAATCACTCAGCAGATTTATGCAGATCATTATCAAAGATGAATTTCCTTTCCCACTTATCTATCAATGCAAGTGGTGAGAAAGAGATTCTCCAATTGGAAGGCCTGAATCTCCCACAACTTCAGAAATTAGAGCTTTACGGGCGATTGAAAGAACAGATGGTTGAATCCCCTTTGTTCCAATTTTCAGGAGAAAGTATTCAGAGTCTAATTCTTAGTTGGTCTCAACTACAACATGATCCTCTGCCATCTCTTTCCCATTGTAGAAACCTTACTTTCTTGTACCTAAGAAGCGCATATGTAGGACACCAACTAACATTTCAGGCAGGGTGGTTCCCTAAATTGAAGTGTTTGATGTTGGGACTAATGCCTAATCTGATTCAAATGGAGATGGAGCAAGGCACCATGGTGAGCCTTGAAGAGCTTTACCTTTGGGAATTGGAACAACTAGTGGATGTCCCAGTGGGTATGAAGCACCTTGTTTCCCTTAAGATGATGTTCTGCACAGAAATGCTCGTTGATTTTGGGGGTTTAGCTAAAGGAAACCACCTACTATTTCATTTTACATGTGTTGTTCGCTAGCTCGTAGCCAGTAACACACTCTTCTTAATTAATTTGACTGAAAGGTATGCCTGCACTTAATTTTCTCCAACTTTTATTATAAAATTTGTTCTTATAATTTATTTTTGTTTGCCCACAAAAATTTGAGGATTTGCATTAGTTGTTACTCTGTCAAAATGTATAAAAAGCTTGATGTGTCCTTATTTGCTTATTTATTATTTAGAAAAAGACCAATTGCAATTCCACCATTTGTCTGAAGTTTATTTTTTATATTTTTTCCAATCTTAAATTAATTATCGTTATTCAAACGAGGGGTTTCCTAGCTAGGAAATTGGTTTAGTGTGTGCATATTTTGAAAATCAGTATGAAATAACTATTGATTTACATTTTGATCAAGTTTTCTTCAATAGAGAAAATATTAAATTCATTTTATATTGCAGGTCATTTGAATTACAGGCAGCAGTAATAATCAGAGAGCATTTTTGTGTTGGAAGGTGGTTGTTAGATAATGAATAATTTTTTGGTTGTGTTGTTCCATCCAATTTGGATTGATATGAAGTTGAGCCTCAGTTCTTTGAACTGCTTGTTTAGAGGGGGAAAAAAATGTGTTTTGTTAATTATCTGTAGGCCTCATACTACCTTTCGCAACTTTATGACACCATTTGCAATTCTAAGAGCACTATATCCTGGTATTTCATGACTCACGGAACCTTGTTTGTGTTTAGCTTTGTGTATGATTTTTATTTGAATTTGGACTTGACGATTGTAAGTTTAACTGCATTTCACATGCTATTCGGGTACTTGGTGATAAACATTTGGAACTTTTGGCGATAAAATTCAGTTTGTGTCCTTTTTTATTAAATGGTTCGTCCTGCTACACCCATCATCTTGAAGATGCTATCTTCGAGAGTCGAACCTACATCTCTTTCTAGAGAGACAGAGCTCATGAAATTGTGCTAAGTTCGCAGTTTGTGTCCTTATAAATAATAATATCTTGTTTACTAATTTTTTTAATTGTTGTTGTTCCTTATTTGGTAATGGTGAGGACAAATTGTATAAACATTGGAACTTTCTTCCAGGGATGATGAACTTATTGGCCGAAAGGGGAAAAAAAAAAAAAAACCTATTACAAAGAACTTAATATAACAATGTAGCTCTTGCAGATATGCCCGCAGAGTATGAGAGTAACAAATTCTGTTTGCCTCCTAACAAGGGTTTAAAATTTGCTTGAAGTATGGTGCCCATAGTACGCAACAAAACTTTAATAATGTTGTTACCTAATTCTATTTAAGAAACTTTCAGACTCTCACGAGGTGTTGGATGGAATGAAATAAATTGTAATTAACTTTGAAAGCACGCTGTACAAAATAACCCTCTAGGATATTTTAGAAATTCTACACTCTGTATTACCGTTGGCACTTGCCAGGGTTCCGAATTTGCATGGAAGAAGTCTATTACTACTTCAATAGAATTTAATTTGACTGAATGCGATTTCCTAAAGTAAATATCTAAGGACGTACCCAGATTAGGTAGTACTCAGTATTCATTTCTGGCATTTTCCTTTCATGCATGACTTACCATCATGATTTCAGTTCTTTCATGGTGTTCAAATGGATAATTTATAAACTATATATATTATTTTAATGAGTGTATGCCAAGTCTATCACTAGAATTTGTGATGTGTTTGGTAGAATTGTGTAGAGAAATAAACTATTTGCTCTCAGAAAACTGACTAATTAAAAATTTAACATTTTTATTTTCCTTACACATATTACATTTATATACTTTTTTAATAAAGAGTAAAATAAGGAATTTATAAAATTAAAGCAAATTTTAATAAATAAAAAATGCAATAAAAGTTTCCTCGTGTGTTTTCAAAATATGAGGTATTGTATGTAGCAGTTCATTGCGGGTACCATATATAATATCTTCTACACAAGATTTGGGCCAAGTACAATAAAAGGATAATATGGACGGTTGGTTAATGGTTATAGAAGAAAAAATGTGCAAATTTCTTGTGAGGGGCATGCTCCCCAGGTGCATCAATTCCAGTTAATTTTCCATTACGAAATAACGCTTAATTTTGCCTATCTATTTTAATTATCTTCTTGTAATGTGGTATGTCATGTATGGGGTGTTACACGACTCCTTGCCTGGGCCGTTGCCCTCATGCAAATTTTGCAAAGGACAAAAAGAAACAATTTCTAGTTTCAAACAAAATTTCTTGGCCATCTGATCAAGACTAGTAGAGCAATACATGAAATTAAACAAAATTTTGCAATTTTTTAAAGCCAAAATCTGTAACGTCCGATCGATATCAAACGTGCAAAACTTGTTGAAACAAACTTAAAATCTTCAGTAACACACATAAGAAACTAGGTTCAGAGAACTTTTGTTTGATCTTGCTACGTGCTTCAAATAATATATTATGTACATCACTACATATATAAGAAAATATTGAAAATAAGAGGAAATCTAAAGAAAATTAATTTTGTTCGCCTAAAAAATTTTGATTACAAATGAAAGTATTAGTTAAGTATAAACTCAAATTTGAATTTAAATTTGTACAATATTTATACATAGAGATGAAATACGAAGACACGACTGGCAATGACAGACGACGTGATCATCTCCATGTCAGCATTGTTATCAACTCTCAAAAGTCAAAGCAAAAATTAGAGGACAGCATCTTGACTTCTTATAATAACATCAAGTGTGTTTTTAAAAAATAATGTAAGAAAGAAAGAATAAAAAAAAATTAAAGCCAGGCTGCAAGTGTCATGCACCATCCGACAGCTAGCAGAGAAGAAGCATTTAAGGATTTTCTGTTCCCAGTAAAAATATGCTTCTATGGACCAGTGCGGATGGCATATGCTCTCTAGAGTCTAGACTCCAGACCAGTTAAATATGGAGTCTGGATCCCCTTTTAATCTGACTGCCCCATTCGAATCAGACGGTCAGGATTTAAACTTAAAAATTGGGTTACTTTAGGAGATACGAACTCTTATATGCCCCTCTACGGAGAAAAGAAGGAACTAAAGATCCATATATAATTATGGACAAATCGTATTTAAATTTATTTTTAAGCATCCGTGCAGCGGTAATAGAGAATCTGAACTCATCTTACTTGACAGATCAATAATGCTATAATTAATGTTGCTTCGCAAAACGTTCCATTAGCTAGTACTTTGACTTGGAATTTTGATTTTTCAAATATGATATATACGTACCAAATATTATCGAGGGCTAATTTTTATATTCTTTTACCTTTTCTTATTATACTTTTACAGTGGAAAATAATTATTGCTTAATTTTAAAATTAAATGACCCAGCAATCCTAATTCTTACAAGATTGTTAAATATTTTAAATAGATAAAATTTAACTATCGTACAAAATTTCAATACATTATTTTTAGCAAGCTAACTAATTATCTAAATTATTATTACATACCATATTATACTTGACATTTTAATCCTTGTATAGCAAGCTTAGCTTCGATATTTTTACGATACGTTGACAAGAAACTTAGGATATTTTCTCAGAAAGATCTTTTGGGCATTTTGGGCAAAATTGTCCGAATAAAGAATCTGGCCTTTTGTAAAGTAGTTTACAAGAAATAATAGAAAAAATATATGAAAACAATAAATTGAAAACTCTTTTGCCTAGGCATACACGTTATTTCAAAGTCAGCGCTTTCTATTAATTAGACCCAACTCACCTTCTCACATTTCCTCTTCATATATCCTTCCTTGTCTTTCATTTCTGTTCAATACAACTGTGTCATACCAAATCCCCAGTTTTGGAGTTTTCTCATCTACACCCTCTGTTTTTTGTTGCTCTCTTATACACTGAGCCATATATAAGAAAAGGAACAACGGATACACAACAAAGCGTGCAATGGGTTAGCTGCAAGTAAGCATACTCCTTATTTCCCTACATATTGATTGGTAATTGTCCCCCCCATCCCGACTTTATTTTTAAATAACCAATCCACTAAATTTTTTGATTTAATTTTGTAGTTATTGTTTGTATTTTGGATTTAATTTTAGCTACTTTACTCCAAAAATATGTATATATATTATTTGAAATAAACTTTTACTTCAATTTATGCATGAGATAAACTAATAATCATATATATGTTTCAACTTGCCCTACAAGTTTTATAACATTTGAAATTTATGGCTTGCTTGAGATTGAGTCAGTTGGTTCAAACTTTACCCGTTTGCAATTGAAGTCCTATAGGTAAATTTATTTAATTATAATTGAGAATTCAAGTAGCATTTATTCGCAATCAGAAGCCAATTTACAATGCATATCCGGTTTTAGTCAAGATTAGCTGATTATTTGCTTAAATTCTTTCAGGGTATTTCAAGAAAACTTAAATGCAAAATATTCATGTTGCCAAGTTGATCTAGTCGGCATGCAGAATCGGACAAGAACCGGACAATAACTTGTTTAATTTGACTCTCCAGCTCAGGTATATATGTGTGCACTCACTTTTCAATTTTGAACTTTTCGAATTATATATAATAATAGCTCATTAAATATTACAGATAACTAGTTAATTATTAAATTGGATAGGAAAATGTTGAATGAAGCAACAAACTAACTCGTTAATAATATATATAATAACATCAAATTTATAGGTCATACATATTTCTTAATTAAAAATATATTTGTATATATGATAGAAAAAATGTCATATATGTTTAAAAAATTTATTTCTAGATTTCATAATTGAAATTTATTTCGCCAATGGAAAAGAAGTGGCTGCCTCATCTAGAGGGCACTACTTCTTTAGTTCGGTCAAGTAGAGAAGAGAAGGGAGAGAGAGAGTTAGTAGCAAGGTTCAAAATAGTGATTATAGCGCTATAGTTTTTAAGGTCCAAAAAAGTTATAGCGCAACCATAGCTAGCTATTTAAAATCATTATAAAAGAAATAGCGTTATAGTTTTTGAGATTCAAAAAAAGCTATAATGCAGTTATTGTGTAACTATAGCTAGCTATTTAGAATCCGGATTAGTACTAAATTCATATTTGAAACTTTCAAAATGACTTGGATAAAGAGAGAGAAAGCTCTACTTGAGCTTATAGAGGCATGAGATCCAATCAATGTGTAATTACCATCATATCGTTTAATCAACAAATGAGATGTCATATTGAAAATACACTATGATAACTTTACATGAGCATGGTCTAGCAGACCATTAGTCTATCCAAAAAGAAAAAATCAATTAGACTCGATATTGACTAATTCAATTAATTACTTACCTCGCAAAGTCATTCTCTCTAAAAATGTTGACCAAGTCAACATTCCTCTCATTTTTTTTTTAAGTTAGTGACTTTTGAGTGTCAATAACTAACTATTTTATTGATAAGAAAAAGAACTTATAATGAGTCAATTGACTCTCCAATACAAAATATAATATTTTATTATCACAAAAGTCACAAAATTACTGAAAATAACTCTACTCTTCTAATCTCACTTATATATACTCATAATTACACAATTACCTTAAACCCCATCGCTCTCTATAATCGGATCCGCTCTTTCGACCGCTGTCACGCTTTGACGTCCATATCTACATACTCACCCGTGCTCTGGTCAAGAGGGTGTAGAGATTCAATGTTCCGATCGACTCCGGTCCCTCCCCTCTCTCTCATTCTTCTCACCGCTAAAAAAAGTAGAGCCGAGAGAGAAGGGAGGAGTTATATCAGAGGTGAGATCTAGAAGAGTGCGAAGAATGAACTAGAGGAAAAAAAAAGAGTGGGAAGGAAAAACAACAACGGCGACCGCTAGGATTTTGTAATCATCCAAATATCTCCTGTTGTTGGTTGTTGCTCTTTTCTTTCGATCTTTGGGAATCGCAAATGGTTCAACATTCCTCTCATCTATTTGATCAAACCCGAGTTTATCACGTTTTACCATGGTCAAAATTAACTTCCTTGAAATAGGCATAACTTTGAATTTACATGTCCAAATCACACGTTCCACATATTGATGCGCTCATCTACTAGTACTCTATCATTTGACTTGCATAATTCATCTGATGCATTGCTGTGATATACGGAATGGGATTTCATGAGTGCGTGTCGGAATCGACAAAGTAATTTATGGAACCCATATATACTCTGTTGGTATGTATTGGAAATTTAATGAAAAAAATGTTTGGTTGCATCGTAAAAATAGTTGTGAGAAATTCTGATTTTTTTTTAAAATGTATATATATATATAGGGACTGTCTAATTTATTGTCGGCAGCACTTCGGCGAGGTGCTTATGAGGTCATATTAGAGTATTTGATGTTCAAACAACAAATCCAAACCGTTAGATGTTCAATCTATATTAAAATTTGGTCTCCAAGCAGATTTTAATATAGATTGAACATTTAACGGTTTGAATTTGTTGTTTGAACATTAAATACTCTAATATGACCCCGTAAGCACCTCGCCGAAGTGCTGCCGGCAGCAAATTAGATAGTCCCTATATAAAAATAAAATATTTTCAATTATATATTAAAATTTATTATTTATATTGGTATTAAATTTACTAGAATAAAAATAGAATATTTTCAATTATGTTAAAATGATTCAAATAACAAAAAATCGAATTGTAAAAAAAATGATGGAACATACAAAGTGAAACATTAATTAGTAATTACGTATAAAGTATATATTATGTTTAATTTTTAATGTCTTTCACATAAAAGTATGTGAAAGAAACATTCATATTTGACAAAAATAGAAGATTAAGCAAACTTGAAAACAATGGACGTAAGATAGAGATTAGAGTTGCAGTCCGTGGGACAGTTTTTTTAATGTGACATTCAAATTAAAGATAACACTTTGTAATTTTTGTTACAACAACAGTACATTATTATTTGAGCAGACTAGATGTCTACATCAATGAAATAAGCAGATATGATTACTGTATATGTCATTTGATTAATTTCTGTTTTTCTTTTTAGCAATGAACTAGTATTAGTTTGGCATCTTTCTGCTTGGTTCCGGGTACATATTTATAACGGACTCAGTCCCCTTCAACTTTGGCACCAGACCGCTTATACCACTGACTCGTCCTCTAACATTGGGATAGTATCAGTCCCCTAACATTGGGATAGTATAACTTACTCGGACATTATTTTACAGACTAATTACAGCAAGCTAGCCCATCAAGTGCCTACAGTCCTAGCTAATTCCTAAATTGTCAATTTAGCAGCAAGGCCAAACTTACAATGAGAGCTAGGTAGTCAACGATCTATTTGACTCCGTATTAATGCATCTAAAAATTATATCACCTATACATAATTCCTCTTTTGAGGAAAACCGAGGTCCAGCCTCAATTTTATTAACAAATGAATAGTTACATAAGTCATGTTACTGATCATTCATTACCTACTGAATGACAAAAGAAATAATAAAAGGAGAGCTTAAGCTTAGCACACCCTAGTACGAAAACAATTAAAGTAAGAAACTAGATAATCGAAGAAACAAAAAGAAATGTTGTAAAGAGAGCGCAGCATAGCTGCCCTTTGTGTTTCCACCAGTTTGTCTCAGCCCGCTGCTGAGTAATATTGCCACTGATCTCTTATCTGTGCCATGAGCTCGTCTAGGCCTTGTTCTGAATCTCTGAAATTCTCGTGCACCTTTCCCTCCATACTACGAAGTTTTCTAGTAGGAACAACGACCTTTCTCTCTTTGTGAATTTGGAATTTATTAGTGGATGATCTCCCTGGTGGTAATCCGGTACCCTTATCCGGTATTCCTCTTTCAATTGCGTGTATAGTGTATACCTGTTTTGATATGAGACATTGAGAAAAAAAGTGTTTTACCATTTCATTGGCCGACTTGTACATTATACATCTATTCACCAGTGTCATCCCCTTTCGCTTGAGATTATCAATAGTTAGGATTCTGTTGCGCATCATGATCCACGCGAAGACTTTGAACGGCGGTGGGGCCTTTATTTTCCATAATCTGTGTAAGTTGTTTGAGATGTGCCGTTTTGACCGTGAATATTCCAGATTCTGTCCACTTCCACTTTGCTCCGTCCACATCTGTTGTGAGTGTTATCATATTCATGTCTGTTGCCAGTTGCGCCAGTTCTTCTTCGTCCTTTGTTGAGATTGGTTATCTGAGTGTGAGTTGTGTTTTATCATCAGTGATGATTTGTTGAAGTGATTTAGTGTCGTCATGTACAAATGAGTGCAGTACAGCATATCTGATCTGATTATGCCAAGACCCCAGTCGTGATGCCAAAAACTGATGGTTCTTCCATTTCCAACTGTTCTTGATATCGAGATGTCCCAGAACTGCCTTGCTTCTGCAGTTATCCTTGCTATCGTGATCGGCATTAAGTCATGAGATAGCTCCATATGGCACAGTAAAGGTTTAATCAGGTTGGTTTCCGGCCTGACCCACTTCCAACACCAATTAAGTAACAACGCGTTGTTAAAAATTCTCAAATCCATTACTCCTAAACCTCCGAGTGATTTCAGTGTGCAGACTATGTCCCAAACGACAAGGATCATTTTTTTCTGCCCCCCACTCCGTGCCAAAGAAAGTTACGTCTGATTTTGTCAATCTCCTGGATGACCCATATCAGGATTTTAAAGCACGACATATAGTACACCGGTAGCGAACTAGCGATGATAGGATCCCATTCATTAACACCAGTCTTCTAGCTATGGTCAATTGTTTAGCCACCCATCCCGCTAGACGATTGCTGAATCTCTGAATGAGAGGGAGATATGCATTCTAATTCACCTTATTTTAGGATAGCGGCAGACCTAGGTAGGTCATTGGCAGTTTTCCGAGTTTACACACCAAATATGCTGCCAAATCTCGTTCCATGTTCTTGCTCTGATCTCTCAACACTGTTAACTCAGATTTATTCAAGTTGATTGCCAAACCCAAGATTTGTTCGAATACCATGAATGCGATTTTTATGATTTGTACTGATCTGAGTTCCGGTTTGAGGAAGAGTAGTGCATCATCTGCATACAATAGACACGGTTTCATGTCAATGTAGGGCAAGCTCCATGCCCCGGACTGCACCAGTTTCGCGATCCATCTGTTGAGGAAATCCATCGCCATGATGAAAAGGAGTGGTGATATTGGATCTCCTTGACGCACCCCTCTTTTCAAAATAATTTTCTTTCCCACCTTCCCACCAAGCCATGTATAAATTATTTTATTTGTTGAATTTACTTTTAATTCTTGTGCGATTCAAATCTGAACTCCACGAAGGATTTGTCATACAATTAATTAAGCTACTTCAAAACTATAATTATATCATATAAAATTGGGAAAATTTTCAGTGTACCATAGAAATTTTTGAAATAGCCAATATCTCCATCAAAACTTCATAATATCCAATATCCCCATGAAAATTTAACATTCTTATTTCTATCCCCATTTGATTATTTAACTTTTTATTCAATAATTTTAAAAATTAAAATGACAAATATTCCCTTGAATTTAAAATCATGTATCTCTCTCCTCCCTTGTGCCTTACTCAAATCCCACTCTTCCCCTCTGTAGCGTACTCGTATCCAATCGAACTGAAATATTTGCAAATTACATATGAATTGAACACATAAATTGAGATAATTGGATAAATGAAGGGTTGAGCTCCTTGCTCAATGTGTAATTAACAGAGTCGATGCTACCTACTTGCTCACACCTTATAAATGTTATGTTTAATTTTTTCATATAACCCTTCATAAATTTCAAATGTCACTTCATCCCAGTATTAGGCTCAGATCTACTGCAACTATATATAAATTTGTATCAAACTTGGCTCATATGAGTAGCGAACAAATACAAGAAAACTATAAACCATATATGGCCTCAAAGCATTGTATTATATATCCTTATTTTCTTAGTCGTTGGAGACGATCACCGGAATCGCTTCTCGGAGAGGCTTGAGGCCCTTCTCCGAGTGGCGGAGGACGAGGTCAAAGGGAGGGTGTGATGATCCAATTGCAATTTCAATAATTTGGGAATAGGCACTGGAAGATGGGGTCGTCCAGTAAGAAATGAAGATACAGGTGGTCCGAACAACTGGAGATTAAGAAAGCTACTTGGTTACAAATTCTAAGATATATCAGCCTTTGGCATCCATGTATCTTAGGTGTTGCTCTTAATTCATATAAGAAACCTAAATAATAATTCTTTGTAATTATTTCTGAACAATATCACCTCTGCATGAAAGACCAGTGTTTGTAATCTGCAACTTTCATTTATCCTTTACCCTTTACCAGTATTAATCCAATCCGCAACTTACATTTTTCCAATTATCTCAATTTCTGTGTTCAATTTGTAATTTGAAACAAAAAAAATCCTACTCAATTGGAGGCTAGTGCGCTGGTGCGCTGCAGACGGTAAGGGTGGAGGAGAGAGATGGGATTTAAAATTCAAGGGCATATTAGTCGGTTGGATTTTTAAAATAATAAAATAGAAAGTTAAATAATCAGATGGGATAGAAATAAGAATGTTAAATTTTCATGGGAATATTGGATATTATGAAGTTTTGATGGGGATATTGGCTATTTCAAAAGTTTGGATGGACACACTTGAAATTTTCCCTATAAAATAATTATATTCACTTGTATTATGTATATATTATTTTATTCAAAAGTTTTTTTACTAGAATGTCTTATATATATATGATTCGAACACGATCCAAAATTGGCTACCATAATGAATACGAATGCACACTTGGATCCTCAAATTCTTATCTAATATCATTCGTAAGTGAATCTTAAATGTTTAATGAAATCACATGCATATGGATTACACGAGAATTTGATCCGAATCCTAATCCTAACTAATCTGATTCATTAGCAGTCCTAGTGAGAGCACCCATATAACAAAAAACAATTTATTATAACGAAATACTAGAACACAATTAATACATGCTGGACACTAAGAAAGTGCTTAAAATTACTTGGTAACCGCTACTAAGGCTTTAAAAAAAAAAGTGCTTAAATTACATAAGATATTTCGAATTACATTTTTGGCCAGAATTTTTTTAGTTAGCACCTAAAAAAATCATAATTAAACAATCACCATATTTCAAAACATACCACCCACACGCACTCAGTCTGGGTACCAAATTGGACTAGTGCGCATACTGGGGAGGCACACCACTTGGTCCGCGTACTGGGGAGGCTCACCATGTGGTGCGTGAACTGGAGAGAGCTAGCAAAGAAATAGCAACTTAGTGAGTTATATTTTTTTTAGTAGAATTTATTAGTTATATTGTAGTAGAATTTATTTGTTGTAATTTTATATGGGCTATTTTTTAGTTAAAATTAGCTAATTATTAATTTTTCTATCTGTTAACAAATGTTCAGCATCCAAAATAAAATTCATAATTCTAAACAAAAATTAGAACTCCAAAATTACAAAACAAAAACAGAACAGAAACAAAAAGAAAAAAAGAAATGGTGCTCCTCCCTAGTCCACGCACCACATGGTGTGCCTCACCATATTGTACATACATATTTTCAAAAATACAAATATGATTTTTTGATTCGTTTTTTTCTTTTATGTTCATACAGCGATTTATATTTATATATATAACCTAGATCAAGAATATCACCAACCCTTTGTAATAAAAAGGGAGGACTTATGTTGATATATAAATATAATCTAGCGTACATCGTCGACCAAGTTGATGAACGTACGTTCCAAGTCCGCTTCTTTTTTTATTGCAGGACTGATTTGACAGTCACGTGCTATCTATCTCATGAACTCTTTTACCGCGATATCCAACCTTTGGTGGGGGATCTGGTACGATTGTTTAATTATGATTTATTAGGATGATAACTAAAAAAAATTCCGCACTTTTGGTAGTAACATATATATAAGATACTCGTATACAGAAGTTTGTGATGAACTTCAATGCAAGTTATCTGATCTATTAGTATGCATCTGCAAATTTGATAGTTCTCATCCTTGTAATACTTGAATTTCTATTTTTCAAACAAGACAAAACAAAAGCCCTTAATTTAACTTCATTAGCGACTTGGTAAGTGAAATTTGGGAGAGTTCAAGGTTGCTTTATTGTAGCAAGGAAGGGAATCACAGGCAAGATTGGGTAGTCAATTTTATGGCTGTCTTATGGTCGTTATGGAGGCAATGAAATGAGTCAATTTTTCGAAGCTCGAAGGTACCACCATGGTTAGTCGCAAGTAGAGCGGATGAAGATACAAAGCTGTGGTTAAGGTTTTGTTCTAAGAGAAAATTGCAAGGCTCTGGAACTACAGTGGGTAGGGGTATTGCTCATGACAATGCAACCATGGCAATAACATAATTGATGTAATAATAATTTAGACTTTGTGGTTGTAAACAAGTTTATTAACAAATCCTTGGTAGTCTCTACCAAGTTTTCAAAAAAAAGTTTATTTCAAAGTAATAGCAAAAAACAAAGCCCGTTATGACAATAATGTTATAAATTAACTAATCCCAAAAAAAAACTGTCATCTTAATCAGTAGACTCAGGGAGGGTGTCTCAACAAACAATTTAACCAAAAATATATTTTGATGATACATTAGCCGATATTTTAGTTTATTTAAATTTATTTTTTTCATTAATTATGTGAGTAAAGACTTTCAAGTTAATGATTCTATTCGACTACCTTTTTTCTCTGAATGCGATGCACTTCTGTATGTTAAGCTATGTACAAGATTGTTAATAAATCTTTGTCCAAAAAATTTGAGCAGATTTTTAATTAAAGCATCCATGTACGCCAACTAGTGTGTTGTTGTGTCTATGCATGGCTTAATTATATGCATAGAAGTGTAATTCAAACCCTCATAAACCTGACATGCTAGACTACTCGGTCATGAGTGAATTTTGTCAACAGAAGTTTTACTGCATGGCCTTACCATTGTTTCTACTTTCAACAGCTCAACAAATTGTGCATCATATATGAAGTAGTAGTTAAAGCCAGTTACGATAACGTGCAAAGATTGAGAACCATGGCTGAGGCTGCTATTCTTGCCGCACTCAAGGTCATTGGAGATGTCCTGGCTAGCGAATTAGTGAAGCTAGCAGTCTCACAGACTTTCAATATTGGTCTCACTTTCACAGAGCTCAGAGAAAGCATGAACAACATCAGTCGAGAACTCAGTGTGATGAAAGGGTACCTTGATGAGATAGATGGTGAGGACAGTGAATCTCATGTAGCCTGGGTAAAACAGGTACAAAATTCAGCAAACGATATTGAAGATATAGTGTCTGAATTTGCATACATAGTTGGTAACAAGAAATTTGATGGAAAATTGTTTTATTTTAGAACAATGGCAAAAACCCCAAAGGTGTTCATTAAGTTGAAACGAATTGCTTCTGAACTGTCAGCAGTTGAGAAAAGTCTTAAGCATCTAGCAGAATTAAAAGAGCGATGGGTGACGAAAAACACCAAAATTCGCAAGAACTTGGACTACTCGAATGAATATTCACATTATGCAGCTGTCTCTGCTCATTTCATTGATGAAGATAATATTGTCGGAATCGAAGAAAATAGACGGGTGCTAACAAACTGGGTTAATTGTGAGAAACCACAACTCTCTAAAATATCAGTTCGGGGAATGGGTGGTGTAGGAAAAACTACATTGGTTACCAATGTTTTCAAGAGAGAGAAAAAAAACTTTGATTGTTGTGCATGGGTTTCTATATCTCAATCATATTCCATCGAAAATATTCTACGGAATATAATCTTTCAAATTGATTTTGCTCCACGAAACTTTGATTGTGAACCGAATCTTCCTATAGACACAACCAACATGGATCTTAGAGGATTGAAAGAAAAGTTAAGTAAACTCTTGAAAGAAATGAAATATTTGATTGTCTTAGATGATATGTGGTATCCAAAAGCATTTCTGGATATAAGTGACACACTTGTTGAAAACAATCGAGGCAGCCGAATTGTGATTACTACGAGAATGGGTGAAGTAGCTAATCTTGCTCCAGAAAGCAATAATCTAGAACTAAAACCTTTGTTAGAAAAGGAATCGTGGGATTTGTTTTGTAGAAAGGCTTTTCCCCTTGAAGAAAACCGTGAATGTCCTCCTGCCCTAAAAGATTGGGCAACTGATATTGTTTCAAAGTGTGATGGCTTGCCTCTGGCTCTTGTTTCTTTGGGTGGTGTATTCTCATTGATTGATAAGACAGAATCCGAATGGAAGAGGGTATGTGATCAACTTAGTTGGGAGCTAGACAACAATCCAGGCTTGGATCCATTGAGGAACATTTTAATTCTAAGCTTCATGTATCTTCCAAGATACCTCAAGAATTGCTTTTTATATTGTGGTTTATTTCCAGAAAATACTTTGCTTGCAAGAAAAAGACTTTTAAGGCTTTGGATAGCGGAGGGCTTCATAGAACAAAAGGGAAGAAGCACATTAGAAGAGGTGGCAGAGGGATACCTCCAAGAACTCATACAACGCAGCATGCTACAAGTTGTAAAAAAAAATACATGGGGTAGGGTGAAGAGATGTCGAATGCATGATACATTGAGAGAAGTGGTGATCGGTTTATGTAGGAAAGAAAACTTCAGATTGCTACAAGAGGATAGCGAGATAGGAAATTACAACAACTCTGTTCGTCGGCTCTCAATAGACAAATTAAGAGCGGAGATTAGCCATGATGTTTATTTACCGCGACTTAGAACTTTTATGTCAGTTGACCCTAATGTAGCCTCATCTCTTTTGAGATCTTTTATTTGGGATAAGTCCAGATATCTTTCTGTTTTGAATTTGGAAGGCCAGAAAATCAAAACAGTAACGGATGAAATTGGGGAATTGTTCAATCTCCGTTATCTAGGTCTCAGGGACACAGAGGTGAAATTTCTTCCAAAATCTATTAAAAAACTTATAAATTTACAAACCCTGGATCTCATGGATTCTAAAATACAAAACTTACCGCATGGCATAGCAAGGCTAAAACAACTGCGTCATCTCTTTGCTCAGGTACGAGTTGATCCCACATATGGAATATTTCGAGCTATTGCTGGAGTATCTTTACCTAAGGGCATATTTTACCTGAAAGAGCTGCAAACTCTTCAGGCCTTGGAATCAAATGCTAGTACTATGAGGGAATTGGGAAATTTAACTCAGCTGAGAAGTTTCCGAATATTGAATGTTAAAGAAAACGACTCGGCACAGTTATGCAGATCATTATCAAATATGAGCTCCCTTTCCTACTTATCTATTCATGCAAGCAATGAGAATGAGCTTCTCCAATTAGAAGATTTGGAATTTCTGCCACAACTGCAGAAGTTACGTCTCTTTGGGCGACTAAAAGAACAAATGCTTGAGTCACCTTTGTTCAAAAATTCTGGCAAAGCTATTCAGCTAAGGCTTGCATGGTCTCAACTACAAAAAGACCCCCTGCCCTCTCTTTCACATTTGAACAATCTAACGTGGTTGACCCTCCAAAAAGCATTTAAAGACCCAAAACTAAACTTTAGAGTTGATTGGTTCCCCAAACTGAAGTTTCTCTCATTGAGGCAAATGCCTAATCTGGTTCAAGTGGAGATGGAGCATGGCACCATGGTGATCCTTGAAAAAATTCAGCTATGGGAACTGGAACAGCTAAAGGAGATCCCAAAGGGTATCGACCACCTCAAAAACCTCAAGAGGATGGTCTGCAAAAACATGCCTGCTGATTTTGGAGAATTGGCTAGTGGAATCCACCAGCTATTTCATTTCAGATGTCATGTTATCCAGGTGGAAGCTGATACCACATAAATAAGGTTTGCCTTCATATATACACTATCATTTTTTTTATTTTGCGTTCTGAAACTTGTACTTCAAATATCTGAGTCCGGTACTTAGAAGAAAAAATATGAATTAGCACCAACTATGCTAGCAACATCAAATGCATAAAAAAGGCTTTTATGTTGCTTAATTATGCATGCAACATAAAATGCTCAAATTAGCTTACGTTTAAATGGAATGAGAGTTGATTCTTTGTGCTTGCAATGATTCCACCTATCAATGAATATTTGTGCTTTTTCTTCTGAAAAATGTACACATTTTCCATTCAATTTCCATTAGACAATATTTTTAATGAGATTATGAGAATTAAAGAAACAACAAAAAAGACAGCTTTTAGTTTGACTTGCTGTTAATAGATCCATGAAATATACTAATATGTTCCATTTTACCTAGAAGTGGCCTGGAACTAGGTAAATTAATGTTTCCAATATTTAAATCTTATATCATTGTGATTAGTACTCTGAGACTGATCAGCAGACCAACTGCAATCGCTTCATGCTTTTTTTAAACATACCGTTATATGTTTTCATCCATTAGCTATTCTTCACGCAAGAGGTTCCCATAGAAAATTGTTTACTATCCTGGATGTATATCATCTTTCAGAATGGACGAGAATGTATATTGAACCTTTTTCATTTTTATGATAATATTTTTCAGTTTATTATTATAAAACCTGGTCGATTGTAAAGTAGCTTCTACTTTTCATTTTTTGAAGTTCCCGTAAAACTCTTTGATTGACAAAATATGTAATCCATTTCATATCGCATGCTCTTCAGATATGCAAGCGGCATCTGTATATCGTCCACGAGCACAGTTGGAATGTTGTTGTAATGTGATGGATATTTCTTTTTTTGCTTTTTGTGGCTTAATTTCTTCCAGTATGTGCCGAACCTTGTTTTTGTTTTCTTTCTATATTTTTATTATTTGGGCTTGGATTTTATTATTGTAAGTTTAACTGTCATGCATATGTACTGCGCATGCTATTGGGTGCTTGGGAATTGGGATAAACATTGGTTGTGTTGAACATTTTGTGTTTGCCTTCTGTATTGTTTTTTTTTTTTTTTTTTTTTTTTTTGGGACTTGGATTTGATGATTGCAAGTTTAACAGTCATGCTTATGTAGTGCGCATTCTATTGGGGGGTGCTTGTGATAAACATTTATTTGTGTTGAACCTTGTTTTTGTTCTCTGAATTATTTTTATTTGGACTTGGATTTGATGATTGTAAGTTTAATTGACATGCATATTTACTGTGCATTCTTTGGGGTGCTTGCGATAAACATTGTACTACTACTACTACCACCACCATCACCACCACCACCTCCACTACCTCCACCACTACTACTACTAATACTACGACTATTATTTTGAATATAAATTGAGGATCAAGTCATCAAACTATTTAATATTACAGACTACTGTCATGAAAAGCTCGATCTCCCAGTACCTCAGGCTGCACCAATCTCCCTCCAAATAAGTCCCTAAAGTTGAGACCAACATTTTATACAAAAATCGGAGTTTAAAGAATAAAAACAAACTCTGTTCCTCCTTACTGGGGTATGAAATTTGCATGTTTGAAATCTTGTTCCCCTTACCAGGGATTGAATATTGTTGTCTGACATAAAATTCAACAGCAGCAATTCACTCACTGGGCATCCATACGCCAAAGAAATAGGAGCTCCAAATTATATAAGAGTATCTTTTCCCGTACTTATTATAATTTGCAAATTCTTTCCTAGATTCAAACGAAATTTTTTGCAGTTACCCTCACTATTTATAATTAGAATTTGTGATTTTTTTAATTTGGTTGGCGGGATAGTGTTAAATGATTAAATATGTAGCAGCAGTTCTTTGGAGCCGTATTTCTCAATGCTCTGAGAAAAAGTTAAGAGGACTTGTGTAGCTTTATTCATTCTTCATACAATAAATATTAGAATAAATATTAGGTAGGTGTACATTGCAAAGCACCATAGCCTCATCATAGTTTTATATCACGTAATTAATACAAGGGAACAAATTTAGTAGATGTTCAGGAATTACGATAACTACTAACTGGAAGGATGATTTGTAAAGGACTAAAAGTAACAATGTCTAGTTATAAACAAAATTTGTTAGCTGTCTGATCAAAGGTTAGCAAAGTATTCATACCTCGTCGTCCAAGTATTCATACCTTGTAATGCAAGTGTAAATAATTCATATGGCACTAGACGACATCTGAAAATATTAATATCAATTATTGCAAGTATTCATATCTCGTCGTGTAAGTATTCATACCTTATTGTGTAAGTATTAATAACTCGTAATCCAAGTGTAAATAGTTAATATGTCAAGTGTTTGTACCAAACATATTCTATCACAATTTAACTAATTATTTTTCAAATGACACTGAATAACATATAAAAGCATTAATATCATGTATTGCAAGTATTTGTACATCGTCATGAAAGTGTAAATAGTTTATATGTCAAGTGTTAGTAACTACAAAATCTATGAAATTTTAATTTTAATTTTTTCATATGACACTACATGATATATGAAAATATTAATTTCAAGTATTATAAGTTTATATTCATATCTCGTCATGCAAGTATAAATAGTTTATGTATCAAGTGTTTGTATCTAAAAAATTTATCAATAGTTTATTTTTTTCTTATGGCATCAGATGACGTTTGAAAGTATTAATATTAATTATTAAGTATTGTAAGTATTCATACCTCGTCATTCAAATCTGAATAGTTTATGTATCAAGTGTTTGTATCTAACAAATTTTATCAATTTTTTCTCATATGGCACTGGATGATGTCTGAAAGTATTAATATCAAGTGTTCAAACAATCATAATTCAAGTGTAAATAATTCATGTATCAAGTGTTTGTATCTAACAAATTTTATCAATATTTTTTTCATATGGTACTAGATGATGTCTGAAAGTATTAACGATGATAACTCAACATTTTGGTTCACAGGGATTTACGGACCCTCAGACAAATCCAATAGAAGGGATTTTTTTGAAGAGCTTACCTAGATCAAACCGCAAAGCGAGCCATGGCTACTCTGCGGTGACTTCAACGTAACCGTACAACACTCAGATAGAAACAATCCTACAATGGAATGGAGCGTTACCAATAGATTTTCAAACTTGGTGAGAGACCTAGGACTTTTGAATCTATCACTACAGGGTCGAATGTATACATGGTCTAACGACAGAGAATCTCCGGCCATGGCAAGGTTAGATCGTTTTCTAATCTCAACTGAATGGAATACAAAATTCCCAAATTCAAAACAGACAGCCCTACTAAATACCTCTTCCAATCACTGTCCTATCATGTACACAGCCAACACGGGTTTTAGAAAATCAAACTTTTTTAAGTTTGAAAACTGTTGGCTACGCTTTCCAGAGTTAGAGGAGATAGTCATACAGCATGGAAAATGCAACAGAAAGCACGCAACCCGACCGAATTGCATCAAAAGCTACTCTACATAAGAAAAACATTAAAGGAATGGGCAAATCCAAGAGTATGTACAATCAAGTCACAGATTACCATTTGCAGATAATATTTGGGTTGGATAGACAAGGTAAAAAAAGTTAGAACTACAACGGATCTAGAAAAGCTAGTACAATACCTCATTAAGAAAAGATACACAAACCTATCTATCTTAGAAGAAGATATATGGAGGCAGCGAGCGAAAATCAAATGGGAAGTGCAAGGGGATCGCAACACTAGCTACTTCCATGCGATAGCTTCAGGAAACAAGAGAAGGAATAATATCTCACAAATAGAATACCAAGGTCAAATGTATTCGGATCAGAAAACTAAGCACCAAGCTTTCTTTGACTTCTACAAAGGCTTAATGGGAGATGATTCAAAACCAATGCCGCACATCCACTGGGATAATTTTTACCTGAAAAATAGAGACCTCTCCTACCTAGGCAGCCTCATATCTCTTGATGAAATAAAAGAAGTCATCAAAGCATGGCCAAGTAACATAAGCCCAGGAACATATGGTTTCACGGGAGAGTTCTACAAGAAATTTGTTGACACAATAGCACCAGACATACACTCTATACTCACATCAGTGACCTTGGAAAACACATCTATTGAGCCACTCAACACCTCACTCTTAATTCTAATCCCCAAAAAAGAAAACCCGCAAACACCAGCCGACTACAAACCCATCAGCTTAGTTCATGCAGTCCAAAGAATTTTTTCTAAAATCTTGTCGAATATGCTACAAGATCAAATCCAACACTTAGTAGATTATGCACAAACAGGCTTCGTAAAAAATAGACAAATAACTGAGGGTTATGTCTATGTGCAGCATATTCTGCATCATGACAAACAAACAAATTTGCAGCTTATGATTTTAAAAGCAGATATACGAAAAGCCTTCAATACGGTAAGTTGGTAATTCATACTTGCGGTACTTCATAACTTTCATTTCCCAAACAGATGGTGCAATTGGATTAAAAATTCGGTTTTTAAAGGATCTTCACAATTTGTCATAAATAGCTTGGCCGGAAAGAAACTCATTCTCAAACCAGGGGTCCGACAAGGGAATCCGCTCTCGCCTTTCCTTTTCATCTTAGCCATGGATTTCATCAACAGATGTCAAATCAAGGTCACAGAAATCAAAGCAATACGGTTTTCCCTCTTCACATTAGACTCAGAGGGCTTGGAGGTGGAGGTGGAGGTGGAGGCGGTGGAGGAAGGAGTGCTGACGGTGGCAAAGCGGAGGCGGTGCACCTCTTCAAGCTCTTCCCTATCCTTCTCTATCCTCCGCTCTCATCTTGTCGCGAGGTAGGTGAGAAGTCACTTTTTTTTGTGGCGTCGTCGGGAAGGATAGAGAGAGAGGGGTTATATATATATATATATATAGAGAGAGAGAGAGAGAGAGAGAGAGATATGCTAATATGCATTCGGTAGCATATGGGCCGAAATACATCCGGTCCAAATTTGAAATTTCAAAATCCAAAAAAGTCGATCTAAATCGTTCATCTTGTTCTCCATATTAATATGTGCTTGGAGACCAAATTTTATATTTTTCTAAATTTATTTACTATTTATTAAGCCACTTTGAAAATTACCGATCCAACCGTGGCTTAACAAAATATTAAAATCAACAGCCATCGTTGGATCAGCAATTTTCAAAGTGGCTTAATAAATAGTACAAAAATTCAGAAAAATATAAAATTTGGTCTCCAAGCACATATTAATATGGAGAACAAGATGAACAGTTCAGATCGACTTTTTGAATTTTGAAATTTCAAATTTGGACCGGATGTATTTCGGCCCATATGCTACCGAATGCATATTAGCCTATCTCTCTCTCTCTCTCTCTCTCTCTCTCTCTCTCTTTCTGTGTGTGTATATATATATATATAAGAAGTGTTAAAATGCACTATTGGTTTTATGCCCCCACCATACCCCACATCTCTATCTCTGTTTACATAGTTCAAACAGTCGATCCGAACCGTTTATCTTGTTCTACATATTAAAATGTTCTTAGAGACCAAATTTTATATTTTTTGGAATTTGTTTACTATTTATTTAGATAGGTACAAAATCACTATATCTGAACCATCCAAAAATAGTGATTTTGTACCTATCTAAAAAATAGTAAAATAATTCCAAGAAAATATAAAATTTGGTCTCTAAACACATTTTAATATGTAGAACAAGATGAACGGTTCGGATCGACTGTTTGACCTTTGTAAATGAAGATAGAGATGTGGGGTATGGTTGGGGCACAAAACCAATAGTGCATTATAACCCTACTCTATATATATATATTTGTAGTATTTTTTGGTTTTTGTATGTTTTCATGTGAGATTTTTAGGGATTCTCCCTCTCACTTACTATTTTTGTAGTATAATTTGTAGGTTATTAAAGGTTTTTGTGATGGTTTCTGTTGGTTTTTGTACATTGTAGGGATTTTAGAGATTTTCCCTCTTATTTACTATTTTCTAGTTTTTTGATGTGATGTTACAATAGATTGTAGTGTTTTTCTAGACTAAGAAGAACTTATTTTGATATTTAAACTTTTTGGCCTGCAGCCATGTCATCACCATCTCACTCTCCAACTCCAAGAACGATATGAAAGGGGAAAGTGAAACACCGACTGACAAGAAGTTGGCAAAAATTCAAGATTACCACATACGATAAGGCTCACAAGTCGCATGTCATAAAGGTACAATTCGCTACACGATAAACTTTAATTTTATTTACTAATGCACTATGATGTACATTAAAGCCATTGCACTGCACATTTGGGATGATGAGGATACTCAGCTTATTTTGTACCAATCATAGGCTAGACTTTATATTTAGCTTATTTAGATTTCAGTATTTTGATGTGATATTGCACTTCTTAAGGTTAGTTGATGCATAGCTAGCCTAATTATTTGGTTGTTTGTGTTTTATTTTGGTTGTGCTTAGGTGATGATGTACTTCTTTATGTTAGTTGATGCATAGCTAGCTTACCTGGTTGTTTGTGTTTTGTGTGGGGAAATAAATCTGCCACAATCCTTATGGGGGTTATAGGGTCCTATTATTCTAAATCCAACCTTTCATTTTTTGAATTGTATGAATCTCTATAGAAGTTATTTTTTATGCACGAATCTCAAAATAAATGAAAGGTTGGATTTGGGATAACATGACCCTACAATCCCCTTAGGATTGTGGCAGATTTATTTCTTGTGGGAAGTGATGATGTGTGCTCTGTTAGGCAGGGTTTTGGGTATTTTTTTCTGTGATTTAATTATTCTATAACATGAAATATATATGCAAGCAATACTTTGCCTTATTGAAAAATAACATAGAGTGCTTCATTGTTTTAAGATTGCAATAAATTCAAGCGGCAATGCAGCAACAGCTAAGATGTCAAAAGCATCCAAGCGAAAAGCAACAAGTCTACATCCCTTGGACTCGATCGAGGTAAGTCCACATCTCTTTACCGTACTTTGTTGGATTAATTTTTATTTGATTTAATGGACTTCTGAATTAATTAAATATCTTATGCTTAATTACATCTGCATGCAGGAGGTGAGAAGATGCACTGTGAGCATCAACTATGGTCAGGGACCAGTCGTTGTTGCAAACGGGCATGTTTATCCTATCACTGAGTTTCAATCATGTTATGGTGATGCCATCCTACCAGGGCATGTGCTGGTGTTTGTCGAAAGCATAACTGAGACATATAGCCACTTACCTCTATCTGTATCGGTTCTAGGCAGGGTTTTCCTCTAGGATGCCATCGGAGCAAAAATCCAATGGCCGAAGATGGGGATCAGTCTTGCAGAGGTCAAATTAATAAATTGTTTACTAAATATTCTCATTAATGTGATCACACTTTTTATTTGTTTAATCATGTATATAATTTGTTATTGTAGGAAGTGTTGGTAGGTGACGATGGTCAATGGTTATCGCTTGTCAGTGCGGAGTTATTACAACAGCTTGGAGAACACCAAAAACAGCTCCATGCGACTTATCTTCAGATCCCCTATTAAATGGAGATAGCTGGGTGTGTGATATCCTTCCGATACTAACTAGGACCGAGGGCTTCCTAATCTCATTGGGGGTTTAGGAAACTGAGGGATTTCATGACTTGACGGCCACTGGACATTTCTATTATACAATTCTATTCTCTGTGAAACTTTATTTTTTTTAAACATATTTATTATCTTCACAGTTCACTCCTTCCTCCACTAGCCTGATAATCATTATTTTCAAGTGTTGCTTGACCATTGTTCTTTCCCTTGAGAAAAACAACTTGTTCATCAGACATATGGATGTAGGCATGATGTGCACAATATTGATTCAACACTATAACCAAGCGTCGATGCGGTACTGCATCAAAAGCTTGCTGAGGTTAAAGGACAAGACAATCATCTTTGCACCGTACCACGAGAGGTAATATCATAGAGTTCACTCATGTTTCTTTTCCTTAAATCATAAGTCCATATTGATTTATTACTATTACTTTAATTGTAGGGATCATTGAGTTGCTTGTGATACTTTCAAGAATGCATGTGGTGTACTGCACCGACTCCAAATTTGTGGATAACTAGATTTTTACAATTGAATCTCATTTGCGAAAGTAAGCAAAATGATTATAATGTAAAATACAAAGTAATAATTTGATCTATGTGATAAATTCCTAGGATAAGTACCACACTAATTTTTATTAATTGTAGGGCTTATGCCAAATATCTACGGGAGACTGGACAGCAAACGGAGCAGATACAAACTTGTGACTGGGCAATGTTTGAGGTATTATAAAATTTAATGGAGTATTTCATTTTAACTTATTTCAAGTTCAAACATAAAGGAAACATAAAGGAACCACTACAGATGATAGTTGAACAGTATTTGACTGTCATTGAAGATGCTATACTCCTTCACCAGTACATGTCAATGAAAATTGTGGTGTACTTAGTTTATATCATTAGCCCCTTGTTGTGTGACTTAGTTATTGCTACCTTAGTATATGTACTTTTAGAGTTTAGACTCACAAAAGTTTGATTTATAAAATTGAATTTTGTTTTCAAACTCTATTTTTAGTCTCCACAGCAAGAATCCAACTAGGAGTGCGAATACTATGTGATAAAAAATATGTATTTCATCATTCGTCATTACGTAAGATGATTTTCACATCAGGTATGTCAATTTGTTTCTATCATGCACTGATTTTTAAGTTCTTAATTAATCATACATGCACTATTATTAATATATTTTAATTTAAATATGCAGTCTCCCCTACCACTGAATACATATCCTCCCGCAGAACTGAACCAGATTCGTGAGCGATAGTGCAAGTATGTATTGGAATGGCATGTACCACCTTTTGAAGAGGGATATTAAAAACTTTAGGTAATTATGATATACATTGTAACAATTAATGGTTGTGTTTTGCTATTAACTGATATAAAAGTACAATTAATGCTGGTGGTTTTTTGGTGTAAGTACAACCAGTGGGGGTGTCATTTTTCAAATATCCATTGCTGGCTTTAGTTTAGTCATACGGGTGGAGGGGACCGGTGTGTGATTCTAGTATGTCTTGGAGATTGTTCTAATTTATTGCAACAAAACATATAAGTTAATTAATGATGGTACTTGGATTAATTTAGTGCTGCATGCATTGTTCTATATATATGTGTGTTGGTCTTCTATATTATCTTGCTTAATTTGATGTATGTTATTTGTATTTGATTTGGTGCTATATATATAGATCTAGAGAGGGATTATATATATATATATATAGAGAGAGAGAGAGACTAATATGCATTCGGTAGCATATGGACCGAAATACATACGGTCCAAATTTAAAATTTCAAAATTCAAAAAGTTGATCTGAACCGTTCATCTTGTTTTCCATATTAAGATGTTCTTGGAGACCAAATTTTACATTTTTTTGATCTTTTTTTACTATTTATTAAGCTACTTTGAAAATTGCTGATCCAACTGTGGCTTAACAAAACAGTAAAATCAGCAACCACCGTTGGATTAGCAATTTTCAAAGTGGCTTAATAAATAGTAAAAAGATTTAGAAAAATGTAAAATTTGGTCTCCAAGCACATATTAATATGAAGAACAAGATGAATGGTTCAGATCGACTTTTTGGATTTTGAAATTTCAAATTTGGACCGTATATATTTCGGCCCATATGCTACCGAATGCATATTAGCATATCTCTCTCTCTCTCTCTCTCTCTCTATATATATATATATATATATAAATGGAGGCTAGCCATTAATATAGGTATATATAATTAAATATATAAAAAGAAATCACCAACGGTCCAAAGTAATAACAGATGGCAAACTACGATATGCATATGCCAACTCAAACACATTCGATGGTGTAATACACTTTTGCTAACGGCTAATAGCACCTAGAGACGATGGTGTTTCTATTTTAACAGCATAATTAACGGCCGAAAAACTAATATTTCTGTCGGTCTCTAATTTCTAACTTATCGCATTGGAGCTTAACACCATCGGCTCATACCGATGGTGCATGGGTATACATTTCCTATCGGAGCGATAAGCATCGGTTCGACACCCGATGGCAGAATGCGATTGCAACCTATAGCAAAGGGTTTTTTTTGTAGTAGTGAATTGTGCAAAAGTTGTTGAAACAAACTTAAATATTCAGTTACACACAACAGGTTCAAAGAACTTTTGTTTGATCTTGCTACGTTCTTTAAATAATTTATTATGTACATCACTACATATATAAGAAAATATTGAAAATAAGAGGAAACATAAAAGAAAAATAATTTTGTTGGCCTAGAAAATTTGGATTACAAATGAAAGTATTAGTTAAGTATAAACTAAAATTTAAATTTAAATTTGTACAAGATTTATACATAGAAATGAAATGACAGACGACGTAATCTCCATGAGCATTGTTATCAACTCTCAAAAGTCAAAACAAAAATTAGAGGAGAGCATCTTGACTTCTTATAATAACATCTAGTTTTTTTTTTAAATAATATAAGAAAGAAAGAATAAAAAAGAATCAAGCAAGCTAGGCTGCAAGTGTCACCATCCGACAACATAGAAGAAGCATTTAAGGATTTTCTGTTCCCAGTCAGTGCACGCAGAAGAAGGAACACCATTCATATGTTAAAGCTAGAGGATCAGTCCTGGACCATTGATCCGAGGTGGATCAGAGGAGAGTTTACAAATCTCTTGCTATATGGAGACACTACTAGTGTGCTCCAATGACCTTCAATTAGAGTATTGTATTAGGGTTGCAGCTACCATCTTCTCTTGCTATGGAGATACCTTCAATTGGAGTATTGTATTAGGGTTGCGACCACCCTCTTCTCTTGCCATCTGGGAACAATAATAATATGATGCAAACATTCAATTGGAATGTTATTTTAGGGTTACAACTGTCCTTTTCTCTTACCGTCTAGAGACACTAATAGTATGTTGCAAAGACCTTCAATTGGAGTGTTGTATTGGAGTTCCAACTACCATCTTCTCTTTTCATCTGGAGACACTATTAGAATGGTGGTTTGCGCCATCAATTAGAGTGTTGTATTAGGGTTTCAACCACCCTCTTCTCTTTCTATATTGAGACACTACTAGAGTGCTAGGAAAACCTTCAATTGAATTGTTGTATTATAGTTTCAACTACCCTCTTTTGTTGTCATATGGAGACACTACTGGAATACTACAAATGTCTTCAATTGGAGTGTTGTATGAGGGTTGCAACTGGCCTATTCTCTTGCCATATAGAGACACTACTAGTGTGCTCCAAAGACCTTCAATTGGAGTGTCATATTAGAGTTGCAACTACTCTCTTTTATTGCCATATGGAGACACTACTACAGTGGTGCAAAAACCTTCATTGCAGTGTTGCATTAGGGTTGCAATCACCCTCTTCTCTTGCCATCTGGGAACTCTACAAATGTGATACGAAGACCTTCAATTACAGTGTTGTATTAGGGATACCACTACCCTCTTCTTTTGTCATCTAAAGACATTACTAGAGTGCTAGAAAGACCTTCAGTTATAATGTTGTATTAGGGTTGCAATTGCCCTATTCTCTTGCCATATGGAGACACTACTACTGTGATTCAAAGACCTTCAATTGTAGTGTTGTGTTAGGGTTGCAACTACTTTCTTTTCTTGCCATCTCGAGACACTAATAGTGTGTTGTAAAGGCCTTCAATTGGAGTGTTGTATTGAAGTTGCAACAACTCTCTTCTCTTGCCATTTGAATACACTAATAGAGTGCTACAAAAACCTTCAGTGGGAGACACTATTAGTGTGTTGCAAAGACCTTTAATTGGAGAGTAGTATTGGGGTTGCAACTGCCATCTTCTCTAACCATCTAGAAACACAATTAGAGTGGTGAAAAGACCATCAATTATAGTGTTGCATTCAGGTTGCAACCACTATTTTCTCTTGCCATCGGGAGACACTACTCGAGTGCTACAAAGACCTTCAATTAAAGTATTGTATTAGGGTTGCAACTACCATCTTCTCTTGCCGTTAGGAGACACTAATAGATAGTGTGTTGCAAAGACCTTCAATTGGAGTGTAGTATTGGGGTTGCATCTGCCCTCTTTTCCTTCCATCTAGAGACACTATCAGAGTGGTGCAAACACCATCAATTGGAGTGTTGTATTATGGTTGCAACCACCTTCATCTCTTTCCATCTGGAGACACTACTAGAGTACTACAAAATGTTCAATTGGAGTGTTGTATTAGGATTGTAACCACCCTCTTCTCTTGCCATATAGAGACACTCCAAATGTGAGGCAAAGAACCTTCAATTGAAGTGTTGTATTAGGGTTCCAACTATCCTCTTCTTTTACCATCGCGAGACACTAATAGTGAGTTGCAAAGACCTTTAATTAGAGTGTAGTTTTGGGGTTGCAATTGCCGTCTTCTCTGCCATATGGATACACAATTACAGTGGTGCAAACACCATCAATTAGGGGTGTTATATTAAGCTTGTAACCTCTTCTCTTGCCAATTGGAGTGTTGTATTAGGGTGGCAAATACCATCTTCTCTTGCCATATGGAGACACTACTAGTGTGCTACAAAAGCCTTCAATTGGAGTGTTGTATTGCAGTTGCAATAATCATATTCCCTTACCGTCAGGAGACACTAATAATGTGTTGCAAAGATCTTCAATTGGAGTGTAATATTGGGGTTACAACTGTCATCTTCTCTTGCCATCTGAAGACACTATTAGAGTGGTGAAAACACCATCAATTAGAGTGTTGTATTGGGGTTGCAACCATCGACTTCTCTTGCCAATTGAAGTGTTGTATTAGGGTTCCAACTACCATCTTCTCTTGCCATATGGAGACACTACTGGTGTGCTGCAAATGCTTGCAATTGGAGTGTTTTATTAGGGTCCCAACTGCCCTATCCTCTAGCCATATGGAGACACTACTGGTGTGCTGTAAAGGCCTACAATTAGAGTATTGTATTACGGTTGCAACTATCTTATTCTCTTACTATATGGAGACACTACTAGACTGCTGCAAACACATTCAATTAGAGTGTTGTATTAGGGTTGCAACCACCCTCTGCTCTTGCTATTTAGGGACACTACTAATGTCATGCAAAAGCATTTAATTGGAGTGTTGTATTAGGGTTACAACTAGCCTTTTTTCTTACCGTTTGGAGAAACTAATAGTATTTTGCATAGACCTTCAATTAGGTGTGTCGTATTGGAGTTGCAACTACCCTCTTCTCTTGCCATCTGGAGACACTATTAGAGTGGTGCAAACACCTCCAATTGGAGTGTTGTATTAGGGTTGCAACCACAATCTTCTCTTGCTATTTAGGAACAATACTAATGTGATGAAAAAGACATTCAATTGGAGTGTTGTATTATGGTTACAACTACCCTTTTTTTCTTGCCGTCTAGAGAGACTAATAGTGTTTTGCAAAGACCTTCAATTGGAGTGTTGTATTGGAGTTGCAACTGCTATCTTCTATTGCCATCTGGAGATGGTACAAACACCACCAATTCGAGTGTTTTATTAGAGTTTTAACCACCCTCTTTTCTTGCCATCTTGAGACACTTCTAGAGTGCTACAAACACCTTCAATTGACCTCTTGTATTAGGGTTGCAACTACCCTCTTCTATGGCCATATGGAGACATTACTGGAGTGCAGTAAAGGTCTTCAATTGGAGTGTTGTATGAGGGTTGCAACTGACCTATTCTTTTTTCATATGTGGACACTACTAGTGTGCTCCAAAGACTTTCAATTGGAGTGTTGTATTAGGGATGCAACTACTCTCTTCTATTGCCATCTCGAGACACTAATAGTGTGTTGCAAAGGCCTTCAATTGGAGTGCTGTATAGGAGTTGCAACAAATATCTTCTCTTGTCGTTGAGATACACTAATAGTGTGCTACAAAAACCTTCAATAGGAGTGTTGTATTAGGCTTGCAACCGCCAACTTATCTTGCCATATGGAAACACTCCAAATGTGTAGCAAAGACCTCTAATTTAAGTGTTGTATTAGGGTTACAACTACCCTCTTCTCTTGCCATTAGGAGACACCAATAGTGTGTTACAAAGACCTTCAATTGGAGTGTAGTATTGGGGTTGCAACTGCTCTCTTCTCTTATCATTAGAGTGGTGCAAACACCATCAATTAGAGTGTTGTATTAGGGTATCAACCACCCTCTTCTTTCGCGATCTTGAGACACTCCTAGACTGCTATAAAGACCTTCAATTGGGGTGTTGTATTAGTGCTACACCTACCCTCTTCTCTTATCATATTTTGACACTATTCAAGTGCTACAAAGGTCTTCAATTGGAGTTTTGTATGAGGGTTGCAACTGGCCTATTCTTTTGTCGTATAGGGACACTACTAGTGTTCCCCAAAGACATTCAATTGGACTGTTGTATTAGGGTTGCAACTACCCTCTTCTCTTGCCAAATGGAGACACTGCTAGAGTGTTGTAAAGGTCTTCAATTGGAGTGTTGTATGAGGCTTGCAACTGGCATATTCTTTTGTCGTATGAAGAAACTACTAGTGTGCTCGAAATACCATCAATTGGCATGTTGTATTAGGATTGCAACTAACCTCTTCTCTTGCCATATGGAGACACTACTGGAGTGCTATAAAGGTCTTCAATTAGAGTGTTGTATGAGGGTTGCAACTACCCTATTATCTTGTCATCTGGACACACTATTAGAGTGGTGAAAACACTATGAATTAGAGTGTTGTATTAGGGTTGCAACCACCCTCTTAATTTGCCAATTGGAGTACTGTATTAGGGTTGCAACTACCATCTCTTGCTATAAAGAGACACTACTGGTGTGCTGTAAAGGCATTCAATTGGAGGGTTGTAGTACGGTTGCAACTGTCCCTCTTGCTATATGGAGACACTACGAGAGTGTTGCCAACACATTCAATTGGAGTGTTGTATTTGGGTTGCAGCTAACCTCTTCTCTTGCCATTAGGAGGCACTAATAGTGTGTTGCAAATACCTTCAATTGGAGTGTAGTATTGGGGTTACAACTGCGCTCTTCTCTTGCCATCTTGAGATACTATTAGAGTGTTATAAAGACCTTCAATTGGAGTATTGTATTAGGGTTACAACTGGCCTATTCTTTTGTCGTATGAAGACACTCCTATTGTACTCCAAAGACCCCCAGTTGGAGTGTTGTATTAGGGTATCAACCACCCTCTTCTTTTGCGCTTGAGACACTCCTAGACTGCTATAAAGACCTTCAATTGGGGTGTTGTATTAGTACTGCACCTACCCTCTTCTCTTGTCATATTTTGACACTATTCAAGTGCTACAAAGGTCTTCAATTGGAGTTTTGTATGAGGGTTGCAACTAGTCTTTTCTTAGGGTTGCAACTGGCCTATTCTTTTGTCGTATAGGGACACTACTAGTGTTCCCCAAAGACATTCAATTGGACTGCTGTATTAGGGTTGCAACTACCCTCTTCTCTTGCCAAATGGAGACACTACTAGAGTGTTGTAAAGGTCTTCAATTGGAGTGTTGTATTGGGGTTGCAACAAATCTCTTCTCTTGTCGTTATGATACACTAATTGAGTACGACAAAAACCATCAATAGGAGTGCAGTATTGGGGTTACAACTGCCTTCTTTTTTTGCCATCTTGAGACACTATTAGAGTGGTGCAAACACCATCAATTAGAGTGTTTTATTAGGGTTTCAACCACTCTCGTATTTTGCCATCTTGAGACACTACTAGAGTGCTAGAATGACCTTCAATTGGAGTGTTGTATTAGGGTTTCAACTACCTTCTTCTCTTCTCTTGCCATCTTGAGACACTAATAGTGTGTTCCAAAGGCCTTCAATTGGAGTATTGTATTCGAGTTGCAACAGCCCTCTTCTCTTGTCGTTAGGATACACTAGTTGAGTACGACAAAAACCTTTAATAGGAGTGTTGTATTAGGCTTGCAACCACCCCCTTCTCTTGTCATATGGGGACACTCCAAATGTGATGTAAGGACCTTCAATTGAAGTGTTGTATTATGGTTACAACTACCCTTTTCTCTTGCCATCTTGAGACACTATTAGAGTGGTGCAAACAACATCAATTAGAGTGTTGTATTAGAGTTTCAACCACCCTCTTCTTTTGCCATCTTGAGACACTACTAGAGTGCTAGAATGACCTTCAATTGGACTGTTGTATTAGGGCTGCAACTACCTTCTTCTCTTGTCATATAGAGAGACAGTACTGGAGTGCTGCAAAGGTCTTCAATTGGAGTTTTGTATGAGGATTGCAACTGGCCTATTCTTCAGTCATATGGAGACAATACTAGTGTGCACCAAATACTTTCAATTAGAGCGTTGGATTAAGGTTGCAACTACTCTCTTCTCTTGCCATCTTGAGACACTAATAGTGTGTTACAAAGGCGTTCAATTAGAGTGTTGTATTGGAGTTGCAAGAACCTCTTGAAGTTATGATACACTAATAGAGTGATACAAAAACCTTTTAATAGGAGTGTTGTATTAGGCTTGCAACTACCCTCTTCGCTTGCCACATGGGGACACTCCAAATGTGATGCAAAGACCTTCAATTGAAGTGTTGTATTAGGGTTACAACTACCCTCTTCACTTCCCATTAGGTGACACTAATAGTGTGTTTCAAAGACCTTCAATTGGAGTGCAGTATTGGGGTTACAACTGCCTTGTTTTCTTGCCATCTTGAGACACTATTAGAGTAGTGCAAACACCATCAATTAGAGTGTTTTATTAGGGTTTCAACCACTATCGTATTTTTCCATCTTGAGATTCTACTAGAGTGCTAGAATGACCTTCCATTGGAGTGTTGTATTATGGTTGCAACTACCTTCTTCTCTTGTCATATAGAGAGACACAACTGGAGTGCTGCAAAGGTCTTCAATTGGTTTGTTGCATGAGGGTTGCAACTGGCCTATTCTTTTGTCGTATGGAGCCACTATTAGTGTGCTCCAAATACCTTCAATTGGAATATTGTATTAGGGCTGCAACTACTCTCTTCTCTTGCCATCTGGAGACACTAATAGTGTGTTCCAAAGGCCTTCAATTGCAGTATTGTATTGGAGTTGCAACAACCCTCTTCTCTTGTCGTTAGGATACACTAATTGAGTACGACAAAAACCATCAATAGGAGTGCAGTATTGGGGTTACAATTGCCTTCTTTTCTTGCCATCTTGAGACACTATTAGAGTGGTGCAAACACCATCAATTAGAGTGTTTCATTAGGGTTTCAACCACTCTCGTATTTTGCCATCTTGAGACACTACTAGAGTGCTAGAATGACCTTCAATTGGAGTGTTGTATTAGGGTTGCAACTACCTTCTTCTCTTCTCTTGCCATCTGGAGACACTAATAGTGTGTTCCAAAGGCCTTCAATTGCAGTATTGTACTAGAGTTGCAACAACCCTCTTCTCTTGTCGTTAGGATACACTAATTGAGTACGACAAAAACCATCAATAGGAGTGCAGTATTGGGGTTACAACTGCCTTCTTTTCTTGCCATCTTGAGACACTATTAGAGTGGTGCAAACACCATCAATTAGAGTGTTTCATTAGGGTTTCAACCACTCTCGTATGTTGCCATCTTGAGACACTACTAGAGTGCTAGAATGACCTTCAATTGGAGTGTTGTATTAGGGTTGCAACTACCTTCTTCTCTTCTCTTGCCATCTGGAGACACTAATAGTGTGTTCCAAAGGCCTTCAATTGGAGTATTGTATTGGAGTTGCAACAACCCTCTTCTCTAGTCGTTAGGATACACTAATTGAGTACGACAAAAACCTTCAATAGGAGTGTTGTGTTAGGCTTGCAACCACCCTCTTCTCTTGCCATATGGGGGCACTCCAAATGTGATGTAAGGACCTTCAATTGAAGTGTTGTATTATGGTTACAACTACCCTTTTCTCTTGCCATCCTGAGACACTATTAGAGTGGTGCAAACAACATCAATTAGAGTGTTGTATTAGAGTTTCAACCACCCTCTTCTTTTGCCATCTTGAGACACTACTAGAGTGCTAGAATGACCTTCAATTGGAGTGTTGTATTAGGGCTGCAACTACCTTCTTCTCTTGACATATAGAGAGACACTACTGGAGTGCTGCAAAGGTCTTCAATTGGTTTGTTGCATGAGGGTTGCAACTGGCCTATTCTTTTGTCGTATGGAGCCACTACTAGTGTACTCCAAATACCTTCAAATGTTGTATTAGGGATGCAACTACTCTTCTCTTCCATCTGGAGACACTAATAGTGTGTTCCAAAGGCCTTCAATTGGAGTATTGTATTAGAGTTGCAACAACCCTCTTCTCTTGTCGTTATGATACACTAATTGAGTACGACAAAAACCATCAATAGGAGTGCAGTATTGGGGTTACAACTGCCTTCTTTTCTTGCCATCTTGAGACACTATTAGAGTGGTGCAAACACCATCAATTAGAGTGTTTTATTAGGGTTTCAACCACTCTCGTATTTTGCCATCTTGAGACACTACTAGAGTGCTAGAATGACCTTCAATTGGAGTGTTGTATTAGGGATGCAACTACCTTCTTCTCTTGTCATATAGAGAGACACTAGTGGAGTGCTGCAAAGGTCTTCAATTGGTTTGTTGCATGAGGGTTGCAACTGGCCTATTCTTTTGTCGTATGGAGCCACTACTACTATGCTCCAAATACCTTTAATTGGAATGTTGTATTAGGGCTGCAACTACTCTCTTCTCTTGCCATCTTGAGACACTAATAGTGTGTTCCAAAGGCCTTCAATTGGAGTATTGTATTGGAGTTGCAACAACCCTCTTCTCTTGTCGTTAGGATACACTAGTTGAGTACGACAAACACCTTTAATAGGAGTGTTGTATTAGGCTTGCAAGCACCATCTTCTCTTGTCATATGGGGACACTCCAAATGTGATGTAAGGACCTTCAATTGAAGTGTTGTATTATGGTTACAACTACCCTTTTCTCTTGTCATCCTGAGACACTATTAGAGTGGTGCAAACAACATCAATTAGAGTGTTGTATTAGAGTTTCAACCACCCTCTTCTTTTGCCATCTTGAGACACTACTAGAGTGCTAGAATGACCTTCAATAGGAGTGTTGTGTTAGTTTTGCATCTAGCCTATTCTTTTGTCGTTTGGAGACTCCTAGTGTGGTCCAAAGACCTCCAATTGGAGTGTCGTGTTAGGGTTTCAATTACTCTTTTCTCTTGTCCTATAGAGAACCTACTAAAGTACTACAACAAAATCTTCAATTGGAGTGTTGTTTTTGGGTAGCAACCACCCTCTTCTCTTACCATATAGGGACAATCCAAATGTGATGCAACGACCTTCAATTGAAGCGTATTAGGGTTTTAACTACCCTCTTCTCTTGCTGTCGCGAGACACTAATAGTGAGTTGCGAAGACCTTCTATTGGATTGTAGTATTGGGGTTGCAACTGCTGCCTTCCTTGTCATTTGTACACACAATTAGAGTGGTGCAAACACCATCAATTACATTGTTGTATTAGGCTTGCAAACTCCCTCTTCTCTTGCCAACTGGAGTGTTGTATTAGGTTGGAAACTACCCTCTGCTCTTGCCATTGGGAGACACTACAGGTGCGCTGCTAAAGCCTTCAATTGGAGTGTTGTATTGGAGTTGCAACAACCTCTTCTCTTGCTGTCAGAGGACACTAATAGTGTGCTGTAAAGATCTGCAATTTGAGTGTAGTATAAGGGCTGCAACTATCATCTTCTCTTGCCATCAGGAGACACTGTTAGAGTGGTGAAGACACCATCAATTAGATTGTTGTATTAGGGTTGCAACCACCATCTTCTCTTGCCAATTAGAGTGCTATATTAGGGTTGTAACTATCATCTTCTCTTGCCATATGGAGACACTGTTGGTGTACTGTAAAGGCATTCAATTTGAGTGTTCTATTAGGGTTCGAACTGCCATATGGAGACACTACTGGTGCGCTGCAAAGGCCTTCAATTGGAGTGTTGTATTACAATTGCAAGTATCCTGTTCTCTTGCTATATGGAGACACTAATAGAGTGCTGGAAACACATTCAATTAGAGTGTTGTATTAGGGTTGCAACCAATCTCTTCTCTTGCCATTTAGGGACACAACTAATGTGATGCAAAGACATTCAATTGGAATGTTGTATTAGGGTTACAACTACCATTTTCTTTTACCAGAGGTCATCAAGGAAGGTCTAGTTCATAGGCAAGGGTCTGGTTCAAGTTTTAGACCCATTTGAGCACATTTAAACCATTCATTTTGTACCAGAAGCAAGAAAAAGAAGAATCAAATATTTCAAATTCATAAAACCATCATTTAAGAGTATTTCAAGGCTGCCGGAACATGGCATTTTGCAGGGAGATCCTTGATTTATGAAAATCACATTTTTGGTCCTTCTCACTTGATTAAAAGGACAAGATCATCAATACTTCATGGATCTAAAGATGTAAATGACATGTAGCAACTGGTATTGTTGTATTTTTACATTTTAGACCTTAGTCTTTCACTAATAATTAGAGTTCCCAGCAATTCTACAACAAGGCTGCAACAACACTTAGTGTGGTTCAAGGGCTAGCTGCTAGTTTATTACTCTATTTTTTTTTATACGGATGTAAGTCGCTTATCGCATTGATTTATTTTTATTAATTTGTATTTTCAATTTATTTAAAATATTTGTGTTATAATATTGTTTCGCAAAATGTTCCATCAGCTAGTACTTTGACTACGCATCTTGATTTTTAAATATGATATGTACGATAAAATATTATCCATGGCTACTTTTTAATTCTTTTTACCTTTTGTTATTATACTTTTAGAATGAAAAAAAATTATTGTTATGGAATGGTTATTTATTAAAATTAAATGATCTGTCTATATATTCTAAGAGGGAGCCAATATCTCATTAATTTTTTTCATACCTCATCATACCTCATATTTTATATTTTGGTTTTCAAAGTCTAAACGGTTGATCCGAACTGCTCAATATAATATTTATACTAAAATATGTCTGGGGATAAAATTTTATACTTTTTGAAATTTTTTTACTATTTTTTAAGATATGTACAAAATCATTGTTTTTGGACCATTCAAAAAACAGTGATTTTTTACTTATCTTAAAAAATAGTAAAAAAATTTCACCCCCAACCATATTTTAGTATGGATATCATGTTGAACAGTTCGGATTGACAATTCATAAAAAAATTGTAAACTATTTTTTATTGACAAAATTTTAATGTTTATACAAAATTTAATATTTATCACATTAAGCGACTCAGAATATGGATATACAGTTTGAATTTAATTATAAAATTTTGGAGTCAAAACAATGCTGATTTGTATTTGACACATCAAGCGGCTGAGATGAATGATTTTAATTTCAAATTATCAAATTTTGGAGTCAAAACATATTGTCAATCTGTATTTTGTAAATCACTATAACATAACTCTTAATTTAGATAATTTAGTTCATCAAAGTGAGGGCCAAGGGAACAGGACCAGCGGATTAGGATAGGTGTTCATTGAACGTTTTATGGAATGGGATAGATTCTTATATGTGGATTCATGCTCCTCCTTATCATCATCATTGTTATTATTATTATTATTTAATTTTGCAATAATAAGGCATATTGGCAAAATCAATTGTTTTGTTCTATAAAAAAAAGTATAGAAGTTGGAAAACAGAAAATTTAATTTTTGACAGGATTAATTTGTAAATCACATTGAACGGTTGAATTAGTCAATCAAAACACTAACATGCAACACCGGATGATTAATTAATTGCTATATTATTATTTATAGCCTTAGCATTATACTATATGTTGTCCTTTTTCAGTTCAGAATATATATGTTGTCAAGACATGCAACATTATAATATTGTTATGATAATTATATAAGAACATTTTTTTTAGTTAAAAAGGGAACTATATATATATTATCGTTAACTTGCAGCAAGAAAAAATTGAGAGTCACCTGAAGTTCTCATATATACTAAAGTTTGCAGATATGGTTGTTGTGATAGGGCTTCAAGTACTTCGTTGGACATAATCTTCACATCCAAATGTTAGCAAGGCCTTCATAGCAATTCTTAACATCACATATCTATCGGCCATTTTTATTAATACCCCTAAAAAAAAACTAAATTTTAACAATGCCCCTGCCATTTTTTTTTTTTTATTCCTGCCCCGACCGCCAGGCCCACTGGCGGCCCATTTATTGAAGGAAACCGCCAGGGCCCAAGGCGGTCCACTACCCCAACCAAACCACCCCACTCCTGGGCGGTCCACTACCCCAAGCAAACCGCCCCCTCCCCTGGCGGTCCAATAGGCATTATATTTTCTCTCCTGCCTCATTCTCTCTCTTCTCTGCCTCATTCCTCATTCCGAACAAAATCGAATTCGCGCTCGTCTCCTGTAACGACAGGTATTATTTTGTAAATTCTTTTTAATTATTACTAATTAGTCAATTACTGTAGCATTACCGTAGCATTATTGTAGCATTACCGTAGCATTACCGTAGCATTACTGTAGCATTACCGTAGCATTACCGTAGCATTACTGTAGCATTACCGTAGCATTACTGTAGCATTACCGTAGCATTGCTGTAGCATTACCGTAGCAACACGTAATTTTTTTTTAAATTAGCCATTTATTATTGTGCTCGTTATAATTACTGAATAATTATTATAATACTTATAAAATTATTATTTTTAAATGTAGTTTGTTAAGTAAAAGATGTTAGTTGCACTGTATATGGGTGGCAAGCTACAAAAGGGTGTAGATGGCGTGTATTACACGAAAGACGCGGCATTTGGCTTCGAGGTTAATGAACATACCACATTTCAGGAACTTAAGCAGATAATATACGAAAAGATTGCTGTAAACCCCAACAGGTATGAAATAGAATTGGCTACACGGATTGACAACTCACAAAGGGGTGGGGCGGGGGGTAGACCTTACTTTGTGAGGTTTCCAATAACAGATGTAAATTTGTGGAGAGCTGTGTACACTCAATTTGAGTCTAGTGGGGTCTCCGTAATGGACATATATTTAAAGAGGGTTCCCCAAGATGGGGCTGGACCTTCTAGTGCGGCCGGAGCTGGACCTTCCGGTTATGACAACCCGGGGTACCACCACCACTCCCCTTATGACAACCAGGGGTACCACCACCACTCCCCTTATGACAACCAGGGGTACCAGCACCACTCCCCTTATGACAACCAGGGATACCACCACAACTCTCCTTATGACAACCAGGGATACCACCACCACTCTCCTTATACCAACCAAGGGTACCACCACAACTCTCCTGAAAATATTGAAGATTTACTACCACCACCCAGACAGACACCCATAATCCCTAGATTTCCAACTATGCCAGAGTCAGGACCGGTACCCGTTAATCGAACTGATATTGATATTGATGTTGATGCTATTGATGCCATACCAGAAAATGAAATAGAAACGGGAGATGAATACGAAGGGATCTGGGAATCTGATGACTTATCAGATGGCGATGCAAATGCACCAGGTTTATCCAGGGAAGAAAAATTCCCGATTAGAGGTCGGGAAATAAGCATCCGGTCGCCACATTCAACGATACCACAGCTTTTGAAGAGGCAGACATTAGTTATTTTGGCCCTCGTGTTGTATACAATGACGAACTTGCCCCAGGGCAACTTTATACCAACATAGATGAACTTATAAAAAAAATCTACGAGACTCATGTTCACGGCAACTGGGAATGTAAAATACACAAAAGGGATCGAACAAGGTTAGTTGTGCTGTGTAAAACTCACCCGCGGTGCGAGTTTCGCCTTTTTGCAACCCCTGCAGGTGCCGGAGAAGCATGGATGATTAAGAAGTGTGAACCACCCCATACATGCAAGTCTGCATCCACTAGGACAGACCATTCACAGCTGACGGCATCACTAATTGCCGATGCAATTGAGGAAGACATTAAGGAGGATCCATCCATGAGCATCAAGGCGGTGGCTAGAACCGTCAGATACAAATACAAATATGTAACTCCAAAATACAACAGGCTGTGGATAGGTCGTGAACTTGCAATTTGCAGAATATTCAGTAGTTGGAAGGATTCATACGGCTATCTGGCACCAGATGACTCGCAGTTTTGCAAAGGTATATATATTACAGTTGTTTACATATATTATTGTATTTTCAGACGACAGTTTTTTAGTACAATTGTTTACTTATATTATTTTATTTTCTTATTTTTCTGTAGTACATGCCAAAGGCAAATCTCTACTTAATGAAGGTCGGCAAAAATAATCCGCGAGATGTCAACGAAGATCCAGCATACGAGAAAATATATCAATCTCGTGATGGAGGTTGGCGTTGGGGAATTATGACCACCAACGGGTCCGAGTCGCTGAATGCAGTATTCAAGCAGAGCCGGATGTTACCTGTGGCTGCAATTGTAGAAGACACATTTTATAAGTTAAATGCCTGGTTTCAAGAACGGCGTGCTAAGGCCGCATAATTAATAACGATGAACCAGTCATTTTCAACAAGGGTGGAGGAGAAACTAAAACAACACAGGGACAAAGGTGCAACTATGAACGTGATCCCGATGAGAAATGATGGTACAGAATTCGAAGTGCAAAATCCAAATGAATACGTTCCTACCAGCCGCAAACCAGATGGCACTATGGAGTTTGTGAAGAGGGCTTGCAAGTACGTGGTTAAATTCGGAGATGCCAGGACGGTAACCTGTACATGCCAAGGACCCCAACTAAGTCACATACCTTGTAGTCACGTGATGGCGGTATGCCGAGTGAGAAACTACTGTGAGGATCACTATGTTGCTGACATGTATCGTACCGATTACCTTGTTTCCACTTGGGGTGGATCTTTCCATTCTTATCCCGATCAGCATGAGTGGCCTTCATATGTCGGTGATAGAATACTTCCTTCAGAAGAATGGATAAGAAAGGGGAGAAGGAGACACAAGCGTGTTGTAATGACCATGGACGAGATGGGCAGTAGGCGACCGTCAGGAAATCGAGCTCGTCGTTCTGTTTCTGAAAGACGCACAACAATGTATTTTTAATAACAAAATTAGTACAGACTTACCAGACAAGCATGACACAGGGCTCTGTATAAGTGGGTGAGAACAGCTCCACCCCAGTTCCACCTCGATGGACAAAGCATGTCCCTCAACAGAGAGAGAAACATAATCGGGACCGCGTCACCGCTGGAGTCCACAAACATGACTGCCCCACACAAGTCCAGCACATACGCCCTAGTATACCTACAATATAAAATAATATGTTATTTTACATAGTTGAGATTATTGTTGAATTAATAAGTTATTTTAAAAGGTGTAATGGTACCTCAAGACCGCATCATCGTCAGTAGTCTCAGGATGTATCCGATTCTGGAAGAAGTGAGAACGAAGTGCCACCAGAGAAATACAGTAACCAGAAAACCGTAAGTCATCCTCATCCTTCTTCTTCTTCTTCAATTTCTTCTGCAGATTTTTTGGATGACACCCCAGCAACTCCGGTATCATCATCTGCAGGTCTGGATGGTCTGAGATGCCACCTATGGGGACACCATCGATAGGTAAACCCCATAGGGCGCTCACATCAGCAAGTGTGACTGTCATCTCCCCAACCGGAAGATGAAATGTATGGGTCTCAGGTCGCCATCTCTCGGCTAGACCATGCATAAGAGATACATCGATCTTACTCTGCGGCATGGTGGCAATCTGATACAATCCAAGATTAATGAGGCATCGCTGCATCAGTGGATGTGCAACGAACGGAATCTCTGACCTGCGGTGCCTCACCGTAAGCATGACATCGTCCTGTATTTATTATCAATTTGTGAGACTCAAATCGTGTCATTTTTTAGTACTATTTAACATTACGTATAAAAATCACGTACCTCAATAGATGCCAACGAGACACGGTGCTTAACATGATGAGTCCATAGAAGAGGACTGAAAGTGTCAGGATCATGCCAACCATCTCTACGCCCAGTCTGAGATGACGGATCCGCTCCAGTCGGATCCTCAAATTCCGCTCCAGCCATATCCTCATACGACTGCTCCGCTCCACCCGAGGACGGACCCGCTCCAGTCGGATCCACTGAGGATGGACCCGCTCCAGTCGGATCCACTGAGGACGGACCCGCTACAGGCGGATCCATAGCATCTGGACCCGCTGCAGTCGCTTGTGCGTCTCTCCACCGTCTAGAAGATCTACGCATACTACATTTAAAAAAATATATATAATCAATCACAATAATTAAAAAATAGTAACTACACATATTTTTATTATTACAACAACAATTCATCTCACCATATTTGTAAAATATATATCTAACCAATAACCGAAACACATGAATTTTAATCGAATTTTAATTATAACAAATTACCAAATAACTACATGTGCTCGTAATTTATCAAATAAATTTCAAAATAATCATTTCTTTTATTCAAATTTATGTTTGAAAATATTATTAAGTTTTATACATTTTGCAACTAGTATTTCTATGAAATTTCAATTAAAAAATACGTATCATACAACTTTTTACATCCTGTCACAAAAAGGTCCCTAGGCAGGGACTGTTTTATAAACAAATTAATTTTTCTAAGCAAATTATATTTACTACTAAATTTTATTCACCATTAACCATTAAATTTTATAAAAATAAAAAATTTTATTTACTATTAAATTTTATAAAAATATGAAATTTGCAAGAAAAACAAAAAACTGCAATTCACTTAATAACGAATAGGCAATTTTTAAACTAATTTTGATATACTTTAAAATAATTTATTTTTACTTAAAATTAATTTCTATTAATATATATACATGTCTTTCGTCAATTAACGTCAAAAACCTCTCAACCCTAAATTTTGTAAACCATAAACTCTAACTTTATATTTCTAAACAAATCAAAAAATTCAACCATAATAACCCCAAATTGAATCATAAACCCTAAATTCAAAGAAGGGAATCATAAACTATACATTTTTAAGCAATTCACAATTCATAACCATAAACCCTAAATTGAACTATATTACATTCAAAAAAATTAAGCAATTCTACCATAATTATTTTTTTATTAATAATCCCCAATCCAAACAATTCAATAAAGCACCCAATTCGACCAATTCGACCAATTCAACCAATTCAACCAATTCAACCAATTCCACCAATTCAACCAATTCCACCAATTCCACCAATTCCACCAATTCCACCAATTCCACCAATTCCACCAATTCAACCAATTCAACCAATTCAACCAATTCGGAACAACTCTAATTCAACCATTATCGAGTCACAATTCAACCAATTCATCAATTCAACTAATTCAACCATTATCGATTCACTAATCTTAACTCTAACCCTAACCCTAAATTTAACTAATCAAATCGAAAAAACTTACATTCAAGAGCGGGAGATGAGCGGAGCAGTCGCGACGGCAGCGGCAGGGGCGGAGACAGAGCGGCGACGCAAATCTTTTCTTCTTTTTCCTTCTTTTTTCTCTTTTTTCTCTTTTTTCTCTTTTTTTTCTCTTCTGGTTCGGAGCAGAGGCAGGGGGGCGGGTTAGGGCAGAGAGGAGTGGGTGGGAGGGAGGTCTGTTGGGGAGTATTAATGCATAGCGGACCGCCAGGGGGGGGGGGCGGTTTCCTTGGGGTAGTGGACCGCCAGGGGGGGGGGGGCGGTTTGCTTGGGGTAGTGGACCGCCTTGGGCCCTGGCGGTTTCCTTTAATAAATGGGCCGCCAGTGGGCCTGGCGGTCAGGGCAGGAATAAAAAAAAAAAAATGGCAGGGGCATTGTTAAAATTTAGTTTTTTTTTAGGGGTATTAATAAAAATGGCCGCATATCTATTGAGATATTTAACATATCGATCTTGGTTTCGAGGTACCTCAAGTTCTCTAGTTTTGTTGCTTAATTTCTACTATTTTTTTCATTTTATATTTGGTAGATTTCTACATCATCTATAATTATTAATTAATTAATATGGGGTAGATATAATATACATAGAGCACCGATTTCTTTTTTCTTTATATTGGTCTCACAATAATGGAAAGTTTTATGTTACAAAATTTTCATCTTTGAAACTTCTCAATCATTATCAAATATCATACTGTAAATGGCATTTTAATTGATCCTTGCATAGCAAACCCAACTCCGATATGGTTGGCACCACTTCACCAGTTGGAACTATACTTTCCAGTACATGATACATGTACAAACAAAATTCTCACTCATGAATTTCCTCTAAAATCATTAAGGAACAAGATATACCGCAGTGGTTTTTGTTCACAGATCAATTTTGCGAGTTCTATTCATCTATTATAAACCCCAAGTTTTCTAATTTTCAAGAAATTACTAGCTCAAGAAAGACCACGAAATTCCATCAACATTTATCTAGAGGATTTCACAAACTATTTCATTTCAGCTGTGTTGTTCGCTAGCTGGCATCCAATATCACACTCTATAATTTGAGTGCAAGGTATACCTCCACTTATATATATATTTTTTATTTCAATTTTGCATTCTGAAACTTGCGCATAATTTTTTGTAAGTTTCTTGAGAAAAAATTGAGGATTTGTACCAATTATTAATGTGTCAAAATGCATAAAAAGATTGTTGTGTCCTTATTTGTTTATTTCCTTAGAACACTGATCTACACTTGTTTCTTTATGATTGTAATGACTCAACTTATTTATTCATTATTTCCAACAAAAAAAATATTGTTCCTGCATGCAAGATCTATCCTATTGCCATTTTTTAACATGAATATTTTCTGTAATGAGAAAAATAACTGTATTTATTATTATTATTTTCTTTTTCTTTTGCAAAATCTATGTTGTATGTTTCAGTAATAAGCAAGTTTTATTTTTCCACGAATAAACTTTAAATTACCATCATCTATTATATAATCATGAATAAGTTTTAAATTGTTTTGTTGCTTTGAATACACTGAAACTGATTAGAGACAATTGCAATTCCACCATGCTTTTTCTGAAGTTCACATTTTATATTTTTTCAACCATTAATTAATTAATGTTATTGACTTGAGAGATTATGAAGCTTATAATTAGTTTATTGATTGTATATTAAATAATCGGTATAAAACAATTGCTGCTTTAATTTTTTTTTTTTCTAGTTTCCTTCAAGCTCTACAATTGAAAAAAATGTGCGATCAATTTCATATCGCAGGCCTTTCACACGTTTGAATTGCATGCAGCATCCATCAGCCCGGAGCTCTTTGTTTAAGAAAGTTGTTATTATGTAATGAATAATATTTTGTTGTGTGTTTTTCCTTCCAGTTTGGATCAAAATAAAGTTGAGTCTTAGTTCCTTGTAATGCTTATTTATGGCAAAAATATGTGATTTGCTAAGTTGTAGGCCTCATACTACCTTAGCAACTTGCGATATAATTTGTAATTCTAAGCGCACTATCCAGAAAATTCATGACCCAAGGAACCTTATTTTGTGTTTGCTTTGTGTATTATTTTTATTTGGAATTGAATTTGATCATTGTAAATTTAACTACCATGCATAGTCTGTATATGCTATTGGGATGCTTTACTACTTGGTGATAAACATTTGGAACTTTGATTATAAATTCAGTCCACTGACCTTATAAATAATCATTCTCGTATATCAATATTATTGTTGTTGTTGTTGTTGTTGCTGCTGTTGGTGTTGTTGTTGTTGTTATAATGGTGAGGAAAGAATGTCTTAATATTGTTTCTCACTGCGATGAAGAATTTATTGACTGGAAGGGGAAAAACTACTAAACTTCATAAAAATATAATTCTTGCAAATATGCCCTTAAAGTCTAAGAATAACAAACTCTGTTTGCCCCCTTACTAAGGTTTAAAATTTGCATGAAAGAGTATTACGCCTACTACAAAACTTTAATTAATGTTGTTGCCTAGTTCTATTTAACATTTTCAGATTGGGATGAAGGGTTAAATGGCTGGCAACAATCTTGTAATTTTTATTTGCTTTGTGTAATATTATTAATTGTATTTTGATATTGATATTTGTAAGTTTAACAACCCAATCACATATATATACTTATACGGCCTATGTCGAGGCACGACACGAGGTCTGTAATGAGGTTTATATCACTAGGTGTGCACGTGTGTGTGTGGCGTCCCGTCTCAAGGAGACAGTCACAAGCAAGTAGGTCGAGATTAAGAACTCGATGGTAATTGTGAGACACTATAACTGTACTCTGTGTTGTGTCTCGAGTAGTGAAAGTGTCAGCCCCGATTCAATGGAACTGTTCACCTTAAATAGCCTCCTCCAGCTCTGGCATCCCGCATTGTCAGAACTGTTAGAGGAGATCGCATATGAGCAATTAGGCTTCTGTGGAACGCGGTTACACCGCATAATCAAAATGCGGGGTTCACATAATGAGCGGTGACGTCCGCATAAAAGGTGGCCGATTCTGGGCTGGGCCTTATATCGGGATGCTCCTGTCCTGGGTTGGGCCAAGTAACTGGACTGCCTATATTTATTCCATCTTGGACCTTTTATTTGTTCCTGGGTTGATTTCATTAAGTAGCTTTCAATCCAAGTTTCTCTTTGTAGCCTAAAATTGATTTTATAAGGGCCTTGGGCACATGGCCCTATCATATACTATGTATGCATGCTATTGTACAACTTTAATGTAGTTGTATGCCAAACATTTTTAACTTTTCGTGATGATTTCAGTATATTATCCTAAAGAAATAATCATTCATCATTTTTCTTTTTCTTTTTAGTAATGGTAAGGAGTACGTACGAATATTAATATATATAACATGGAAACTTTCTCAAATGTAATGAGGAATGTAATTGATAGCTGGAAGGAAAACTAAATTGCAGTAAACTACATAATACTGTGATTCATGCCAATAAGCCCCTAAACTTGAGGTCTATATTATTTTATAAAAAAATCAGAGTGTAATAGAAATAAAAACACATTATGTACGTTCCTCCTTAATAGGGTTTGAAATTTGCATGATTAAAGTCTGATTTACCTTATCAGGGTTTGAATATTGTTTGTTTGACATAAAATTTAACAGTACTTTCACACACTGGATTGTCTTCCATTGCATGGGAAATAGGATCTCCAAATTATATAGGAATAACTTAATTCTTCCATTTTACAACTGTATCATGCGATTACCTATTATAATTTGAAATTCTTTACTGGAATTCAAACAAAAATTTATTGCAATTACCTTGACTCTATGTAATTTGAAATTGTGGGAATTTCTAATTTGTTTGGTGCGGTAGTGCTACATGATAAAATATGTCATATTTTCCTTATATATATTTTTTTTTTACTTTTGAAGAGGAAGTACGTATTGTCTCTTCTTCTTTCACCATCAACTATAAACTACTTAACAAAATAAAAGAATCGTCCAAAATACTGCCTTAGTTGACAATGGCACTACTGCAGCTTTGTTGACAAAATTAAAGTAGAGTTGATTTCTGCAATTCATTATTTAGTGATGATCAAAGATTCAAAATGAAATGCGGAACGCTTTAAGTTGATTTTTGCAAAACATGTCTGTGATCTGTTCTTAGGTAGTTTACAGTTGCTGAATAAAAAATAAAAAAATAATAATCACAAGCAGCGATAGCTGAAAATACCAGGCCTTTACATTGGTCCTGAATTCTTCATTGTTTATGAATGGGTGTGTTATCCATTTTGTTGAGTACAAATTCATATTAAATAAACCAGTGTGGCCCAATCGATTCAATGTTCAACTTGGCCCAGCCTGCTTGAGGTGGATGTGGAAAGTGGAAACCACTTGTAAACAATACGGGACTATATGATATTTTGTAAAGCATATACAGACATGTGTCTGTTTGTGTGTTATCCATGCAAAGATGTATATACATAGTTTGAATATGAAATGCAGTTCAGAAAAAAAAATGAAATATGTCATGAAAACAATCAAATTTTGGGAGTTTTGCCAGCAAAACTGGCAGTTCCTATATATATACATGTAATTAGAGATAATAATATACTAATACGATTCGGAACAATTAATTGAGTACAATTTATTAAAATAATTTCATAAAATAATTTTTAAGATGCAATTTCTAAGATAATCTGTTTTCAGTGATCTTATTAAAATTACTTTCTAAATATTATTTATAAATTAGATAGAATATAAGCTACAAAAATATCATTTTAATTTTAATTTTTTAATTTTTTCAAAATAAACATCCTGATTTTAATTTCTACAAAAGTTATTTACAAAAATTCATACACATACACATTATGATTTTAATTTTTTTAAAAAGCATACACATACAAAACTATAACACACACACACACAAAACTCTACACTATTTGGATCGGTTCCTAAATTCAAAACCGATCTAGATAGGTATCAGGATCAGTTCTTAGCTTAAGAACCGATTCATATGATGTATTTCTTAAAAATTTCTTATAATTTTTTTAAAAATAAATTACTTATTGAAAATTATTTTATAAATTATTTTAATAAGAAATGTTAAATAAAATTACTTCCTAAAAATTATTTTGTAAATTATTTTAATAAAATTATTTATAAATTATTTTAAAAAATAACCTTTTAAATATCTGATAAGTTAATTGGTAAAATTTATCTTATATGTTAGAATATAAAAATCTAATAAATTATCTTACAAAATAACTTATAAATTATTCTGTCTTACAAATTATTTCTAAAAAATTGGTTATTTTTTTTTATAAATTATCTTGTTAAATGTAAGCTACAAAAATTTGTAACATCAAATAGGTTTTTAAAAAGCAAGATATTTATTTAGTTTTTATATTTTCAAACCAATAAAAATAATAATATAATTTGTAAGAATTTATGATTAAATTAATTTACAAAAATTCATAAACATACACATTCTAATTTTAATATTTTAAAAAATCATACACATACACTATCTGGATCGGTTTCTAGCTTAAGAACCGATCCTGATGCCTGTCTGGATCAGTTCTTAAGAAAGAAATCGATCTTCATAGCTATATTACATATTAATAATTATTTTAATAAATTAGTTTAGTAAGAAATCTTACAAAGAAACTTATAAATTATTTTAATAAAGTTAGTAAATTATCTTACAAAGAACCTTATGAATTATTATATCTTACAAATTATTTCAAAAAATGGTTTATTTTTTTAATGAATTATATTTTTAAATATAAGTTACAAAAATTTGTAACATCAAATAAGTTTTAAAAAGTAAGATATTTATTTTAATAAGAAATCTTTACAAAATAATTTATAAATCAAAATCTGATAACATATACATATAATATCATAACATATAAATTATTTATAAATTATATAAGTTATTTGTAAATTATTTATAAAATTATTTAAAAAAATAACCTTCTAAATATCTGATAACTTATACATATAATATCATACACATAAACATCATGTTTTTAATTTTTTTAAATATCATGCACATAACATATACATATAATATGATAGAAATAAAATGAGATATCAGGATCGGTTCCTAACTTAAGAAACGATCTTGATATCTATTTTCATTTTTAAAATTAATAAAGTATCAAGATCGGTTCTTAATTTAGGAACCGATCCTGATGTGTATCTGGATCGGTTCTTAAGTTAGGAACCAATTCTGATGTGTATCTGGATCGGTTCTTAAGTTAGAAACCAATCCTGATGTGTATCTGGATCAGTTCTTAAATTAGGAACCAATCTTGATACATACAATCTGGATTAGTTTAGGTTAGAACCGATCTTGATATAGGATTTAGGGCGCCGGTCCAATACTTAGCCAAAAATTGAAAATTTTTAAAACCCGTGGCCTCTCTCTTCCTCTTCTCCTCAAACACTTAGCCTAGCTCCACCGTGCGTCTCTCTTCCTCTCCTTCTCAAAACCCAAGTCCGTCGGCTTGTTGCCTTTCCCTCTCCTCCTCCGTGACCTCTTCTTCTTCGTTCAAGGTTTCTCTTCCACCCCTACCTCTCCGTCGGCTCGTTGGCTCCGCCTCCCTCTCCCTCTCAAACCTGGCCATTTCTCTCAAACTCGGGTAAGTCCCATCTCCCTCTCCCTTTAACAAAATCGGTTTATTAGAAATTATTGAGAAATTATTATCAATTCGGATTAGAAATTGTTGTTAATTCAGATTATAAATTATTGCTAATTCGGTTTATTAAAAATTATTGCTAATTTGGTTTATTAGAAATTCAAATTATAAATTCACAATGCCTTATTGCTAATTAGAAATTGTTGCTTATTACAAATTATTTAAAAAATTTAGTACCAATGCTTATTAGAAATTGTTAGCAATCCTTTTATTTGCTTATTAGAAATTGCTTATTTGAAATTATTTATTAGAAATTGCTTATTTGAAATTGTTAAACCTTGTTTGTTAACCCTAGTTACTCAAGTATACTTGGTACCAAGGCATTGTGAGAATTTTATTTGGTATTGCTCAAGTATTGGTACCAATGCATTGCAAATTATATTGCTAATTTTATATGGTATTGCTGATTTTATATGGTATTGCTCAAGTATTGGTAATTTTATTTGGCATTGAGTTAACCATAGTTGCTAATTCTTGCTTCAAATATGGAAGGTGATAGTGAGATAGTCTCGGCTAAGAAACGAGGAAGATGGCCTAACAAAATTAAGGAGAAGTTTAACGAGAAAGGCAAAAAACTGAAACTTGACAAATTTCACAAGTCGGTTGTTACTTGAGATACGATGAGTTTTGCAACGAAATTTGTGATATTGGTAAGAAGGAATGTTTCTCTAAGGTTTCAACGATAAAAATATGTTCCAGAAGATAAAACGCAAAAAATATGGGAAATACTTCAGGTAAACAAATTTTAGTACTAATTTCACAAGATTTCATTTAATATTAACTAACTCTAAATTCTTGATTTCTATTTCATTTCAGGAAGAATAAGAAGTGGCTTTTAAATAAGGCCAGTTGGCCATCGTACGATACGATGATGTTCTGGGAAAATCTCTGCCAAATCGGGAACATCCCGGGAGGGTGAGAGGAGTGAGAGGTCTGATTCCAATAATAACAACATTCGGTAAGAGCTCAATAAGGAGGAGACGCACTACTACTTACTCGAGGTTCGAAGAAGAATTTGATGCGAGAGTGGATCAAAGAGTGGAGGAGAGAGTAAGAGGAATGGAGGAGAGATTGCGACAAGAAATGAAAGCTGAGTTTGCAATGATGCTTCAGTAGACAATGGGCCAACAAGAAAAGACGTATAGCTCAACAGTTGTTAAGAGCAGCTGCCAGTCAGTCAAACCATATGCAAATCTTTCCGAGTTTACTGAGGTAATGCAAATTCAGATTTGAATCAGTAGGCATATGCTTTAATTTCATACATATTTAGATTTTATTCGAGTAAATACATGTATTTGTACAGGAGGCAGAACTAAGCTGCAGACTCCAGGTGAATGTAGGTGGGAATACTCTTGTAGTGGCCTTAGGGACAATTCATGTTCCAGTTGTACAAGGTGGAAGAATTCACGGTTTGCCTATGCTGCCCGACCATGCAAGAGTAACGGTGGATGCTATTCGTGATGCAGACTTCATAGACCTCCCCTTACCTGTACCAAATGGCGAGCAGTTAACCCTTACATCGGTCATCGGTAGTTTCACTGCATGACCGATGTCCATGATATTGACAGGTTCAGATGAGGTATATTATTATTAAGTTCTTATACTTCTTAATTTGTATCTATATGATAGAGTTATAGTTGATTTTGGATTTTATTTCAATTTATTACGAAATTTTGCAGGAACCACGCGAAGAGGTGCAAGTTCCTGGAGATCGAAACACAACGAGTCACATCAAGGCATTTGATCATATCAATTTTGAAAAGTTGGGACGAACATTCAAGCAGCTGCGTGATCGGTTTTCAGAGCTAGATGGCAGTCCATTCAAAATCGATCCGCCACTTGATCTGTTCTGTTCAGCAGAGTCCATATATGTTTATGCAGATGATTATGTGGCCTTGCTTACACCACGGGAGTTCAGATATGAATGCTGTGAGTTTAATATTCATAATAATTGCAGAATTCAGTACTTTTACTTCAAATTTCATAAAATTGAGAACACATGCTTCTTTTTTTTCAGGTATTGGCACAAATTCATCAAGAAGAAATTTCTCGATGAGCAGATTGGTTTCATGGGCCCCCAGCAAACGAATGCCATCTTGCTGCATGATGACCGAGGAGGTGTTCTTCAATACATAAGGAAAGCACTCCAAGAGAATCGGAACAAGAGATTGATCTTCATACCTTACCATCAGATGTTAGTGTTATATATATATTCTAATTTTTTATATTTCTTTCAATTCATATAAATTATAGAATATGACATGCTACAAACCTAACATGCAGAAATCATTGGATATTGGCCATGCTTATGTCAAGAGAACGTGCATTGTACATGTACGATTCCGATAAGAAGAGCAAAAAAATGTTAATAATGATCACTGCTGCGGTCGAGGAGTAAGTGACTTTCTTAATTTTATGTTTGTTTAGAATTCTAATGATTTTATTATTATATTATCATTTTAAATATCTCTCGTAAGTACTGATTGTTCAATTTGTTCATATTTCAACAGTGCCTTCACCAGGGAAATGAGTACTTCTTTAACGGTTCATAACGATTGCAAGGTAATAGTTTCTATTGAGATATGATTATAGGGACCTAGATGTAAAAATTTGTGAATATCTAAACATATAAACCATTTGTATGCTCATTAACATACATTTTATTTTTTTCAAACTTGTTATATAGTGCCCACAACAACCAGCCGGCTGAAAATGTGCATATTATGTCATGTTGCTCATGCAAGACATAATAAGCGAACACCTCGATTCTTTTCTGAACTTAAGGGTATATATGCATTTATATATTTTTCAAAAGTGATGATGAATTGTTGCTTCAAATATAATAAAATACAAAATTAATTGTACATGCTCTTCTATCTTTTTAAAAATACAGGATATTCCCACTAAACATAATGTACAACGCTTGGGCGACTTTCGGAAAATGTGGGTTAAAATTTTTCTACATGAGGTTAGGCTGAGAAGAAGTACACCATTGTAGGATGTGTGTAATTTTAATTTGCATGAACATGAATTTTTTGTAATAATTTAGGATGTATATGATATTTAATTTAGGATGTATATGTGATAGTTAATTTATGATGTATATGTATATGAAACGTAATTTTAGGATGTGTGACATTTCATTTCGGATTTGTGATAATTTAGCAAGCATTTTGGCTAGCAAAATATGGAAGCTGGTCATTTAATAATTTTTTTTTATTCAATTTGACTATCTGGATAGGTTCTATTTAAAATCGATCCAGATTATTGACTATCTGGATCGGTTCCTAGCTTAAGAACCAATCCAGATAGTTTGTAATCTGGATCGGTTTTAAATAGAACAGATCTTAATAGTTATTTTCTGAATTTAAAAATTAAAAACTATTTAAAAGTAATCTTGATAGTCTCTATTTGGATCAATTGTTTACTATTAAAGAATCGATCTAGATAGTAACTAACTGGATCAATTGTTTAAAAAATTGATCTTGATAGTCTCTATTTGGATCGGTTATTTAACCGATCCAGATTATTGTAGTATCTGTATCGCCTTCATCAGGATCGGTTGTATTCCGATACTAATATGCGTATATAACCGATCCTGATTCGTTATTCTCCACTAGTGTATATGGATGTAGTTTTGTATACTTTAATGCAATCATAATAGCTTGAATATGAAATCCAGTTCAGAAAAAAAATTAAATATCTCATGAGAACAATAATTGGAACTTTCAGTAGGTTAACAAACAAAAACATTGATAAAATGCATATTTAAATTTCCAATTATTGAATTAATAATCTAGGTTATTGTGCCAACCGAAATTTTTATACATAGGAAAATAAAAATATTAAAAATAAGAAATATTGTTTGGGAATTTGAAAAATGGAAAGACAGTAGGGACCCATGGCGTCCCTGCGGAACACCATGGCACTCAAGACTATGAAAAAAAAAAAAAATTCATAAGTGGGACACCATGGGGCAATCCAATCCACGAAACGAAAAAAAATAAAAATGGAATGCTATGGGGCAACCCAACCCAGGAAAGAAAAAAAAAAAGTGGGACGGCATAGAACAACCCAACCTAGAAAACGAAAAATTCTTCCCTCCTCAATCTTGGGGACTTGTTTTCTGGGTTGAATTGCCCCCATGGCGCCCACTTTCAAAAAAAAAAAATTCATTTTTTTCAAAGGGTTAAGATGTGTCATAGCATTTCGTACTTTTGCAATGGTATGAGGGTGGCATAGTACCAGGCCTAACAACCGTATTCAACTGTTGGAGGACAAAACAGACAAATTAGCCAGACATCAGTGTAGAAATGAACCAAATATTTATGTTCTGTAAAATTGGTTATTTTTCTTTACTATAATAAAATTCTCTGAGCTCAAATTTAGTACTTTCAAGCTGTGGCGGTCAAAAATATGTTGGTGGTCCATCATATAAAATTTTTATGTTGTGTGAAGTTAATTTTACTGTATTCATAGCATTTTACTCTAAAATATATAAAAAATCACATATAAGCACATAAATTTTGAAAAAAAATTGGATGTCAATAACCCTTTTCAATATACATGGATCCCCCTCTGAACTAAGAGCATGATATATGAGACCAGTTGGTGACCCTGGTATATGAGCATACAAGTATTTATACTTATACTTGCAAGTATTTTTTAAATATGACACTGACCAACATATGAAAATATTAATATCAAGTATTACAAATATTTATATCTATGCACTGGAGTATTTAGAACTATCTGGTTAACTATTATTGTTAGAGAAATATTTACGCATGGATGATTAGGAAATGTTGATATGGGGATGCGGGATCCCTACTACTTTATTTGATGAAGATTGACACGGGACCATTGAGGGCTAGAAAAGGGATGGTCATATTAAGTTACGCATGTAAGTATTAATTTCTTATATTTTAGTATTTATATTTATGAAAATTAATGTAGGATGAGTGTGGTAACTAAAAAATAAGAATCATATAATTAGTGAGAACTATAGTATAAATTTTTTTTAATAAAAATGCAAATAGAAGAATAAAGTTGTGGAGATGATATAATTATTCTTTTATGCATCCAACAAAACTCGATACATCTTATTTAGGACATTCGGATTCGTCCGCCAGTCCATGGACACGTGTCACCACGTGCAAATAGCTGGTGGGGTCTGTTCCGTGAGATAGGAGTAGGTCCGATGGGCATTGGACCTACTTTTAGATTCAATTAGCTCTTTCACCGTACGATTAGCATTAAGTTCTGTGCACACGGAAATTAATAAAAACACATACGGATTTTAATACGGAGCGCACGAATTTTGATGCAACTGGGTGGACAGATCACCCATCGAACCAAAGTAGGTCCAATGGGCATCGGACCTACTCCGAAGTGCTGTTCCGTGTTTTGCACAATCATTTCCTCGATCTAACACGAAAGAGCGAGAGCAAGCCTGCTCTTTTTCTTTTTTTTACCTGGTTGCTGATCAAAATAATTCGTTACACTTACACACACCAACACAACACATATTGCTATGCAGAAATCATTATAAATATTTGATCGAAATTCTAACATACACATACAGGACGTCCGATCTAATTACACTTGCTCAAATCCAGACACCAATTCATTCAACGACAAGAAAATTTAGTTACATATGTGATAATTATTATTGGAGATTTTTATTGTTCTTGTAAATTATAGGGCCGTGAATTAATTTAGAGCGTTTGGCAAACAAATTTAAAACTCATACATAAATTAAATTGAAAAAGATAACAAAATTTACTTCATAATCAATGTTAAGCCTCTAAGTTTTTTAATTAGTTATATACTGAGAATGACATACAACGTCAATGCATTGACGAGTTATCATCTATCAAAAGTCAAAAGGAAAATGAGAAAATTTTCAAATTAAAAAAAAAAAAAAAAATCAGAGAAGATGCAGCGAGATAACAGTACAGAGCATCTTTTCTCCGGGAAGCGAGAGGAACATGTGGTTCGTCTCGTTCTTTTATGTTTTAACCCACTCGTTTTTTTCTTTTTTTTTTCTCAAGGACAAGTCAACAACCCACTTTCTGTTCCCCAAAATCAAAGATGCTCGATTAAAATAAATTCTAAGAGGTGAACCGAATCAAATTTTTTATATAAGTCTGAGATGCACCGAACGGTCCCCGACATTTTTATTTTTACCCAAAAAAAAAATTATTTTATTAAAAATAACCAAGATTTAAAAATAATTTTAAAAATACCCAACCCGTGGAAATTTTCCACGGGCCAGAATTTTAATTCCAACCCGTGGAATTTTTCCACGGGCCAGATTTTTTTTTTTTTTTTTTTTTTTTTTTTTACAAAAACAGAAATTTATATTTACTTTTTATTTTTTTATGAAAATATTAGAAATGTTGAATATATTTTTTTGAAAATAGATGTAATACAATACAATTTGATTTATTAGAAAGATTGTAACAAATAATTCGATCAATATTTTTCAGGCCGGATTTTTCGCGGCTGTAAGAAAAATTAATATATTTCATTATGTGTTCTTGTAAAAAAATAAAAATGCATGAATTCTGAGTTATTGATCCCGGTTCAAAAGTCACTTCTAGGTAATATAGAAATTATTGTGATCCTTCTAGTACATTTAATTTATAAAAAGTTGTATCTATTTTGAGAATTTTTTTTGAATAATAATCATTAAATAACTTTAAGTTTTTTTTTTTTTAAAATAGATACAACTTTTTATAAATTAAATGTACTAGAAGGATCACAATAATTTCTATATTACCTAGAAGTGACTTTTGAACCGGGATCAATAACTCAGAATTCATGCATTTTTATTTTTTTACAAGAACACATAATGAAATATATTAATTTTTCTTACAGCCGCGAAAAATCCGGCCTGAAAAATATTGATCGGATTATTTGTTACAATCTTTCTAATAAATCAAATTGTATTGTATTCCATCTATTTTCACAAAAAAAAATCCAACATTTCTAATATTTTCATAAAAAAATAAAAAGTAAATATAAATTTCTGTTTTTGTAAAAAAAAAAAAAAAAAAAAAACTTAAAGTTATTTAATGATTATTATTCAAAAAAAATTCTCAAAATAGATATAACTTTTTATAAATTAAATGTACTAGAAGGATCACAATAATTTCTATATTACCTAGAAGTGACTTTTGAACCGGGATCAATAACTCAGAATTCATGTATTTTTATTTTTTTACAAGAACACATAATGAAATATATTAATTTTTCTTACAGCCGCGAAAAATCCGGCCTGAAAAATATTGATCGGATTATTTGTTACAATCTTTCTAATAAATCAAATTGTATTGTATTACATCTATTTTCAAAAAAAAATATCCAACATTTCTAATATTTTCATAAAAAAAATAAAAAGTAAATATAAATTTCTGTTTTTGTAAAAAAAAAAAAAAAAAAAAAAAAAAAAAAAAAAAAAAAAAAAAATCTGGCCCGTGGAAAAATTCCACGGGTTGGAATTAAAATTCTGGCCCGTGGAAAATTTCCACGGGTTAGGTATTTTTAAAATTATTTTTAAATCTTGGTTATTTTTAATAAAATAATTTTTTTTTTGGGTAAAAATAAAAATGTCGGGAACGGTCTGAACCTAATATCCGTCGTTGTTATATTTGAAAAAAAAGATTAATCTGTTTTTTGACATTTAATTTTTATTTTCTAAATATAAAAAAAATCGGACTAGTTTCCCACAGAGCTTCAAAGCTGCTAATCCAACTTTCGTCTCTCACAACACTTCTTTTTATTTCATGTTCACACCACGCCATCTCAGAGCTCTCCACTCTACAGCCCTGTCGATATTTGGCCAAAAGGTTAAACAAAAGAAGAAGGACGAGGATAGACGCGCAAGTCTGTAACACCTGGTGCGGTTGAAGAAGGGCTGCTATTAGCTTACTCTTTTCTTTCTTCGAGAGGTAATTAAGTCCATAATCCCATTTAAATTTATTAATTTTCATTTTCAATTTCAGTCGGTCTGCCTTCTTATTGTACTTTAAGGGCGTGTTTCAGATGGGAGTATGCGGAGGGAGGAGAAGGGCGAATTCACTGTGCGGAGGTGAGAGTTCACCAGACCGGATCTGATCGAGCGAGTTCACTTGCTCCAGAAGGAGAGAATGGGAGACGGAGCGGAGGGGAAAAATCACTGTTTGAAGGTGATCGAAGGTGAGCTCCTTGTTTAATTTTGACAAAGTTGTTCTCTTTCAAATCAGAGTGTATATATTATTGTTTGGAGAGGAGTTTCAACTGTCTTCTCCCTTCTCTCTCCTTTAATGAAGTTTTACTCCATAGTTGTGGAATACAACCTAAGAGTGAAACAAAATTATTGTTGTTAAACTGTTAAATTTTAAAAGTTAAAATGGAGTAGAACTAGGGTGTTCTTAAGCTCACCAAAGTATTTGGTGAGTTTAACTCCAAAACTCATCAAATTGGTTTTAAATGACGAATCCGAACAGTTGAAATCCGTCTATCTTACGAATGATGTATCTATATGTGAAAATTTTAATCATTCGAATTAATTTATTATAAATTCAAGTGGTCAAAAAACGTTCAAAAAATGAATGCACTAAAATTAATTTATTAACCTTCTAATTTTGACCGATTGACTTTATACTAAATTAATTCGAATGTTTAAAATTTTCACATGTAGACGCATCACTCGTAAAGTAGGCAGATTCCAATGATTCATTTGAAACCGATTTGATGAGTTTTGAAGTTAAACTCATCAAACACTTTGGTGAGCTTAAGAACACCCTAGTTCTACTCGTTAAAATGATTTAGCTACAAAATTCTAAATAATAGAAATATTGTAAAACTTAAATTTGAACTTTTTAATATTTTTTTTCAAATAAATATTTACATCACATTAAGAGGCTCAGATAAATGGTTTGAATTTCGAAAATCAATTTTTTGAGTAATTAACAGCATTGTCGACGCATGTAGATGCATCACTAAATCAAAACACCATAGTTCTACTCAAATTTATCTATAAATCTAGTTGAACAGTTTGAATTGGTCAATCAAAACTCTAACATGAACATTTGGAGCTTAAAACGCCGGCTATATTTCTTCTTCTTTTATTTCTTTTTGAGGTTAAAAAAACTATATTATCGTTAGTTGCAGCTGGAATGAATTGAGATTTAACTAAAGTTCTCTATCCTAAAGTTTGCAGATATGGCTGTTGTGATCAGACTTCCATTTTTTCATTGGAATTGATCTTCGCATACAAATCTTAGCAAGGCCTTGATAAAAATTATTATCATCACAAATTTCCTGGTATCTTTAACAGATCTTGGTTTCCAGGTACGTAACTATGTCCTCTGATTTCGTTGCTTTCTACTATGTTTCCTTTTTTCATTGTTCTATGTTGTAGATTTCTACGATATATATAATTAATATTGTTCTATTTTGTAGATTTCTACGACATATATAATTAATATTGTTCTATTTTGTAGATTTCTACGACATATCTAATTAATATGGGATATATATTAAAATATATAGAGCACCGAATAGTTTTTTCTATATTATGTAGTATATCACCCTTAGAAGGTCAGATGCATAGAAGGAAAAATCGGCTGTTCAATTTTTTACTTTCTATGTGACTCGAACTAAGGAGCTCTTGAATATCAATTAAGTTAACCACATCATGTTATATTTTGTTGCTAGATACATATAAGTACAAGTGTTCAAACAGCTATTGAAGAAGAATAATGCTTGTATTATACTGTATTGGTGGATTATTTGATTGTAATTATTTGTCTAAATAAAAATTATTGACAAATTATTTTTTTTATTATAAAACAAATTTTTGGCAAAAAGTCCAAGTTTTCTATCCAATTCAGTCGATTCTGACTAATTACAATTCGGTCCGAGTTTCCTATCCGATTATGCTTTCCACAGTCAAAAAACCAATTCCGATTCCGATTCTAATTCTGATTTGTTCTTCTATGATTAGATGTCTCTATTGTACTTCAGCTAGCTCTTAGTCGACAACAATACTGTACCTGATAAATTATGTATGTGCATAATTACCTCGTCATTTATTTATAAATAATAGATGACATACTTATTAAATTCCCATTCGTAAAAAAAAATTAAAGTTCTATATATTTTTATATAAATATATAAAGAAAAAAAAGCTAATATTAGAAGGTAAAAAATATGGCTCATTACAATAACCAAATAAGACACATGATGGTCTCATGAATCATTTAAACCCAAGGGGGGCCTAAAGTCGGATCCGTATCCTCCCACGTACCTGACTCAACACAATTGAAATGGACGGCTCAGATTTAATTTTAGCCGGTGGGGGTTCGGAACCGTTAGGGAGCAGTATTATTTATGCTTTGAGATTCGTGCCAAGTTAAAATTTCTAATTTCAGACCATCCGATTCAATTGTACTCAGTCTTTAACCTGTGGGGATGTGAATTCCCTAAAGTCTCCAACGCATTGAGTGTCGGTGGTAGTTTCTTGAACGATATGATGGTTCCTCTTCTTTCATAAGTCGGATCCAACAAGTAGTCAACGCATGCTAGGTCTCACAATAATAATGTTTAGCATTAATTATGAACTTTCGTCCTTGAAATTTCTTTTTTTTTTTTGCAAAGATGCATGCCCGTAGGCTTTCATTTCCACTTTGATGAAAGATTACAATTATAAGAGATTAAAGTTCCTCAGCTAGCTCTAACAAAATTATGACTGATTCAAACTAAATATTGGATAAAAAAAACCAGTATATCCCTCCTCAAATAGGCTACTCATTTTTGCTAAATAATCTGCCAAAACATTTTGACTTCTTGAAACATGCCTACACTCAAAATAATTTCCCTTGAATAAACCCCAGATGTCATTTATCTCTGTAAAAGCCGCCAATCTGCATCTAAAGGCGGTTGCAGGGATGAACCTGAATTTGCTAGTGATTGGTTGTCGGTGAAGAAAACACAATCATTATCAAATACCATATTGCTAGTGGCATTGTAATCCTTACATAGCAAACCCAGCTGCTTCGGTAAGGTTGGCACCAGTTTGAACTATACTTGCCCCCCCCCCCCCCCCCCCCCCCCCCACCCCCCACACACACACACAAAAAAAATCTCACTCATGAATTTCTCAAACAACTTTTGGGCATTAAAACAGAGTGACATTGTACCCTGACTTTATCGGTAAATTGCACACCATAAACTACTGTAATTTCTTTTTCTTTTTTGGTAGAAACTGCCCTTAGGCTTTCATTCAACAGCAACAAATTACATAGTTCAAGTACAATCAGGGTAAAGAGAAAATATAACGCATATACTGATGTTACCAGCTAGCCTACACCAGAAAAATTGAAAAGAGGGTATGTGAATCCTACATATGAAAATTGCCCTGATCTCGCCAAATTGGCGAATAGGTGGGCCATATTATTTCCTACCCTTGGAATATGAATACAAGTATAATTCTGGTGTGATTTCAAAAGATTAGATATTTGCATCAGTTCAGAATACGATCTCCAGTCATCCGCTTGAAGTGATTTTGACGTCCCTCTCGAGCTCATCAATCTTACCAGAATCTCACAATCTGAGAAGAAGGTGCATTGAGTAGCTTGCATCTCAGCCACTGCCTCAATTGCCTTCAAAAGTGCTGCTGCTTCCATATGAAAAGGTGAAGTCGCATTGTTATGAAAGAGGAGGTGATACCTGACTAAGGTGCTGTCTGACATTATGACAAATGCGGAACCACCCTTATCTGATTCATCAAAAGAACCGTCTATCCAACAGCGCAGATACCCCATTCGAGTGTCAACTGCTTGAGTACCAGTAACAGTGGCCAAGGTAAGCTGAGGACACGAATTTGCTGGATTAGGAGCTGAAGGGCACAGAGATAGGTGGTCTAACAGGGCCTTGCACACAGTGTCATGTGGGTTGCATTGTTTCTTTTTGAAAATATAGTTGCACCTTGACTACCAGATGTGCCATGCCAGTAACATGAAGAGTGACAGTTGCGAGGATTACAAGGGTTGCCAGATCCTTGTGAGAGCTTCCCAAATTGTAATTCCATTTAGAGAGCTTGTGCAGAGACCCAATGGCGAAAGAAACCATGTCACACATGCATGCGAGCAAAAGAACAAACATGTGAAGGGCATCCTCGTCAGCAAATTCGCAAAGAGAACAGACAGGGGCAAGGTTCTTCATACGCTTAGACAGTTCAAAAGCGTTTGGTAATGCCTTATTCAAGATTTTCCAAAAGAAGATTTTGATTTTAGGCATTATACCTTTTAATTTCCAGATTTTACACCACAGCCCCTGCATTTCATTAGAGAGTGTTATACGATAGGTTGGGTGTAGCTGCACCAGCATGTCATATCCCTTTTTGGTTGTAAATTCACCATTTCTAGACCAAGTAAACATAATCTTATCAGCAACACCCCTGTGCAATACCTTGTCTTGAAGGTCCTCCATGATTGTCTGTGCCATGGGCTCTCCACACACACCTGAACTAACCGTGCTTGATTCCATACCAGGGAGTTGAAATTAAATAACCCTGCAACCTTTTCAAAGGGCCAATCACTGCCATTTTCCAGAAACTTTTGCCAGCCCCGAAACCAGGGCTGCCTAAATACCGAGCATGTCTGACCATCCCCCAAAATCCATCTGGTATTAGCCGCTAAAATTGCACGGTTTTGTAACATTTCTCGCCAGTCTGGTACAGATCGATTGCACTCGGATGGGCATTCCAAAATGACCTGTTCGGAAAATATTTCGCCTGTAAGACTTGGGTCCAAAGTGCCCCATCACCTGACACAATTCACCAAGCGTTCTTTATCATTAATGCCTTCTGAAGTGTCTCTAAATCCCTTAGCCCAAGCCCTCCTTCATCTTTGGGCTTCATCAACTACTGTAATTTCAAGCAACTCAATAAAATTTGAATCAAGCAACACCAGTGTTATAAAATGCGGTATGCGGAAGGCCACCGCATACCGCATATACGGTATACGGCCGCATATGAGTATATTTATGCGAATTTATATATGCAGAATTTTAAAATAAATGAGTAGATTTACCTTCATTTATTGCAAAGTATTTACCGTCCAGCATTTACTAAATATTTACCTTCATTAATGAGAAACATTAAGGCTCATTTACTGTTAAGTGAGATTAAATGGGTTATTATTAAACATTAAAGGCTTATTAAACATTTACCTGCATTTCTTGGGCCGCGAGATTACATGGGTAGGACTAGGAGATATTAATGGGTAGAGGTATAAATGTATTAATAAAATCTAGCTTTATTGCGCCTCTTAACAAGGCCCAGCATAGCCCAATTCCTCCCTCCATCCAGCAGCACTAGGGATGGCAATGGGCCGAACCCACATGTATTTTGTCAATCCCAGGCCTGGCTTGCCTGTTAAAAACTAACGGCTCACCTGCCTGACCTGATCTGGCAGGCCTGAAAATTTAGACCCGGCCAGCCCATGGGCTTCCCCATCATTCCTGTACCTGCCTGTCTGGGCCAATGGGCCGCCTTACCCGGCCCGGCCGGGCCTGCCTGATGCCATCCAACAACAATTTACACAGCAATTTACACAATTTTCTTATACACCAAATTTTAATTTAACACTAAAATACCATACAAACAATACACAAACAATGCAAATACTACTAAAATCCATACAAACAAATACAAACAATGCAAATATCACTAAAATCCATACAAATACACAACAGAAATTACCACTAAAATCCATACAAATACAAGCATTACACAATCAAATTACACAAAATAAAATTTAATACCAAATGACATAGTTTAACACTAAAATAAATTACACAAGCACATTCTTTAATGCAATCAGCTTGATGCCTCATAATCTGACGTTGTTTTTCTTTCTCCAATATAGAAGACACCTAGCAAAATCACAATAGACTTATAAGTAAGTTCTATACACCTAACTATGCAATTCAGATTTATAATCACAGCAGCCTTGTAAACATCAAATTTATAAATCACAGCCTTAGATGCATGACAATCACTTTTAGCTCTTTATACAATTTGGCCCTTATAAATATGAAAGTAGAAAAGATAATAATTATTCATACCATTTATTCTTTCAAGAGTTGATAACCCCTTCATCATTAGCATTAACCAAACAATCACTTTCAACTACATCTTCACATTCATCTTCACCTTCATCTAAATCATCACAATATGTCTTGAATGAATTACGATTACTCAAATCTGAAAAAACAACCACTAAGAGTTAAACCGAAATACGAGCATATATAATTAAAATACGACAAAATGAGACTATACAACATTTATACCTTCAAATTCAGTCCTTAGCCAATTTTGTGCGCATGCTAGAGCTTCAACAAGTGAAGGATGGGCAAGCCAGGCGGGTATGACCGGGCCGCTGAGCTGAACGGGCTTTTTTGCCATCCCTAAGCAGCACAGAGATTCATCCGGTTTGTAGCTTGTCCTTTAGTCCCACGATATCAAAACAAATATGGTCAAGTCGCTGGAGTGCTATAAAAGAACGCAGAGAGGCGCTGGGAGGTTAACGGACCCGGGTCTGGAAACCAGACATTGGGTTCTAGATATTTTCGGGTCTGCGGATTCAAATAATGGATCTATAGTGGGTTTTGCATATTTTTGAACCTGATTTTAATTTAGACTGCATATGCAGTCTGCATAAGTATTTTTTATGCGGCAGCGGACCCATACGCATATGAGGCCGCATATGAGCAGCATATAACCGCATTTTATTACACTGAGCAACACTAACACCCAAATCTGCCATCCTTTCTACCTGATTGCATCACAAACTCATACGATTGTACCGCTTGAATGGATCTAGACGTTGGTAAAAGTTTTACAAACTGTCATTGGCCAATGCAGTGAACACTCCATGAATTACCGAAGTTTCTTACAATTGGTTTATTACTTTGTTTTTTTATTGAAGTTATCTTATCTACACCTCTGTTTTTTATTGCTCTCTTCAGATACTGAGCCAGAAGAAAAGGGGAAGTGAACAACAGATACACAGGCCCTACACAACAGAGCGTGTCAGGTATAAAATGCAGCTCTGCAAGCACATACTCTTTATTTCCCTAGATATTGATCGGTAATAGTTCGCCCACTTTATTTTTGAATTAATCAATACACTAAGTTAATTGATTTAATTGGTTAGTTAATGTCTTTATTTTGGATTTAATTTTAGATAATTTACTCTAAAAAAATGTTTAAATATTATATATGATAAAAGAGGATGGATCCAATTATACTATTTTATGGTGACATATCTTGACCATATATTTATTAGTTATTTTTGCGATTTCAAAATCTAAACAATTGATCTGAGCTCGTTAGGAAAAACTGCTTGGGCTGGCAGTTTATAAATATGACTTAGGACTTCCTTCGACTATATCATGCACTGATTTGGGCCGATCCAATGTCTAGATGGCCCAGAAGTGTTTTAAGAAGGCCCCTCTTATCTCCTTTTCACTTCTCCCATGTCCCATCCTCCATTTGTAGCGATTTAACTAAGTTTTGCCTCTCCCTGGTAGTTGCTGCCGCATGGAAATAGCTTGAGTTTCCACCACTGACTGCAACTCAAAACCAGACACTGACTACAACTCAAAACCTATTAATTTCTCCTCGACCAGATGCTTAAATGATCAACTGATCAAGCTCTAGATCCTACGTCATGGCACCCTTTATTTTAGTCTTTCAAGCCTATGTCAATCCAAATCACTTAAGATTATCTGAAGGTTCCATACATAAAATTCAAACAATATTTATCTTAACATATATTTAGAATAATAGTTATTAGTTTTTAATTAATGAATAGAAAACCAATTTTCAATAATAGATAAAATTGAAAATTGTTTATATAATGAAATGGTAGGTTTTATACGATTGCCTAATTTTGATATATATTTGCTTTGAACAGCTCACGAATGAATGAATAAATAATAGTACAGTTGAACCCGATTAACTGAGCATGGCTGAGGCGACCATTCTTCCAGCCCTCCTGATCCTTGGAGAAACCTTAACTAATGAAGTAGCCAAGCTAGCAATCTCAAAATTTTCAAAGCTTTGCTCAACTTACAAAAACCTTCAAGCAAACATGAACAATATTAGTAGTGAACTTCGGGTGATGCAAGGATTTCTTGATGGGATAGAAATGGACGATGAGAGCAATAAACCTCAAGTAGCTTGGATAAAAGAGGTACATGAGTTAGCAAGTCACATTGAAGATATCGTGTCTGAATTTGCATACCTAATTAATAATCAAAAGTTTGATGGAATATCCGTTAATGTTACCAAACTTTTTAAAGATCCAAAGTTATTGGTAGACCTTAAACTAGTTGCCTCTCAATTGCTCGAAGCAGAAACAAGGATTGTGAATCTTGCAAGGATGAAAGAGAGATGGGTGCCGACAACAAATGTCAGTATTGGGGAAAAATCAAACTACTCAAATAATATGGCCACCTCTGCCCATTTCATTCGTGAAGATCAAATTGTGGGAATAAAAAATAACAGGGCAAAGTTGACGAGCTGGGTAAATTCTAAAAATCTAGAACTCTCTGTGATATCTGTTTGGGGAATGGGTGGTGTAGGCAAAACAACCCTTGTTACTAATGTTTTCAAGAGAGAAAAAAATAACTTTGATTGTCATGCATGGATTAATATCTCTCAATCTTATACCGTGGATAATCTTCTCCAAAATATGATCTCCGAGATTTGTAAAGAAGGGCAAAATAATTCAATCAACACAGGCAATAAGGATCTCAGAGAATTAAAAGAAATCATGGTCAAACTCTTGAAAGAAAAAAAATATCTTATTGTGTTAGATGATATGTGGGATCTAAAAGCATTTCAAGATATAAGGGACATGCTTGTTAATGACCATCAAGGAAGCCGAATTATGATTACGAGTAGAATTGCAAATGTAGCATCTCTTGCTCCAGAAAGAAATAGGTTAGAGCTAAAACCTTTACCAGAATTAGATTCATGGGACCTGTTTTGTAAAAAGGCGTTTCCTATTGAAAGAAACCATGAATGTCCTCGTCCCTTGAAGAAGTGGGCAGAAAAGATTGTTTCGAAGTGTGACGGGTTGCCATTAGCACTTGTTTCGTTGGGTGGTGTATTATCTTGTTCTGAGAAAACAGAATCTGGATGGAGACGTGTACATGATCAACTTACATGGGAGCTAGACAACAACCCAAATTTGGATCCACTGAAAAATATTCTTAATCTAAGTTTCAAGTACCTTCCAAAATACCTCAAGAATTGCTTTCTACATTGTAGTTTGTTTCCAGAGGATTTTCCCCTTCCAAGAAAAAAACTACTAAGGCTTTGGATAGCCGAGGGCTTTATACAACAAACAGGGAGAAGCACATTAGAAGAGGTGGCAGAGGGTTATCTTATGGAGCTCATACATCGCAGCATGTTACAAGTGGTAAAAAAAAATTGGTTTGGTCGAGTAAAGAGGTGCCAAATGCATGATACATTGAGAGAGTTGGCCATCTCTTTATGCAAAAGAGAAAATTTTGGATTGATGCAAGAGGTTAACAAGTCAGAAAATGCCGATAGTTCTACTCGTCGGCTATCAATAATCAATCTGAGGGAGACAGTCAATCATGATGTTTGTCTACCAAAACTCAGAACCTTTATGTCAGTTGACGGTGATGTGGTCTCATCTCCTTTGCTATCCATGATTTTTGACAAGTCAAGGTATCTTACTGTTTTGGATTTAGAAGGCTTGCCAATAGAATCGGTTCCAAATTCTATTGGGGATTTGTTCAATCTCCACTACTTGGGTCTGAGAGAAACAAAGGTTAAATCTTTACCAAAATCTATTAAGAAACTTCAAAAATTGCAAACATTAGATCTCACTTATTCTCAAATACAAACACTACCAGATGGCATAGCAGGGCTAAAGAAGTTACGCCATCTCTTCGCTGAGGTGGTGGTGGATCCAAGATATATGTCATTACGGACTCGTACTGGAATCTCTTTACCTAAGGGCATGTTTTACCTGAAAGATCTCCAAACTATACAGGCATTAGAATCAAATGCTATGGTAGTAAGAGAACTGGGTAAGTTAACTCAACTGAGAAGCTTCCGAATATTAAATGTGAAAGAAAACCACTCAATAGAGTTATGCAAATCATTATCAAATATGAGTTCCCTTTCCTACTTAGATATTAATGCAAGCGATGAGGAAGAAATTCTGCAATTTGAAGGCCTGAACCTCCCACAACTTCAGAAGTTAGATCTCAATGGAAAACTGAAAGAAACCATGCTTGAATCACCTTTATTCAAAATATCTGGAGATAGAATCCAAACACTAGATCTCGGATGGTCTCAACTACAAAATGATCCTCTGCCATCTCTTTCCCATTGCATAAACCTCACGTACTTGAGACTCAAAAGAGCATATCAAGGACAACAACTAATTTTTAAGGCAGGATGGTTTCCTAAATTGAAGAAACTGGAATTGGCACTAATGCCTAATCTGATTCATGTGGAGATGGAGCAGGGTACCATGGCGAGTCTTGAATGGATTTGGTTGTGGAAACTGGAACAGCTAGTGGAGGTCCCAAAGGGAATTAAGCACCTCGTTTCTCTCACGTGGATGGGCTGCATTGATATGCCTGTTGATTTTGGGGGTTTATCTAAAGGAACTCGCGAACTATTTCATTTCACCTGTCGTGTTTTCTAGCTGGCAGCCAATATCACATTCAATGATTTGAGTGCAAGGTATGCCTCCACTTATATATATTTTTTTTTCATTTTGCATTCTGAAACTTGTGCGTATAATTTTTTGTCCGTTACATGAAAAAAAATGAGGATTTATACCAATTATTAATGTGTAAAAAAAAATATAATAATTATTGTGTCCTTATTTTTTTTAATGATTTACTTATGATAAAGTAGAGTTAGCTTCTCTATGATTGTAGCAGTTCTACTTATTCACTATTTGTATTTTTTGTTCCTGCACGCAACATTTACCCGACTGCCATTTATTTTTTCATCATTAATATTTTCTGTAATGAGATTACAAGAGCTTGTGAAAGTTGAAACAACAAAATAACTTCTTTTGTTATTTTTTTGCAAAATCTATATGTTGTATGTTTTTTGTAAGAAATAAGTTTTGCCACAAATAAATTTTAAATTACCATCATCTATTATATTGCTTCAAATTAGTTTTAGATTGTTTTTGCTATTTTGAATACACTCAAACTGATTAGATCATGTTGCAATTCCACCATGCATTTTCTTTAAAGTTTATTTTCTATATTTTTCCACCCATGCATTAATTAATTATATGTTCTTCACATGAGAGATACTCTATCTTAGAAATTAGTTTATTGGATGTATATTAAATAATCGGTATAAAATAACCACTATTTTACATTTTTTTTCAAGTTTCCTTAAAACTCTTCGATTGAGAAATATGTGCCCAATTTCATATCGCAGGCCTTTCACACATTTGAATTGCATGCAACATCAATTAGGCTGGAGCTATTTGTTTAAGAAGGTTGTTATTATGTAATGAATAATATTTCGTTGTGTGTTTTCCTTCCAGTTTGGATCAAAATAAAGTTGAGTCTCAGTTCTTTGTAGTGCTTATTTATGGCAAAAATATGTGATTTGCTGAGCTATAGGCCTCATACTACCTTAGCAACTTGCGATATAATTTGTAATTCCAAGCGCACAATCCAGGACATTGATGACTCAAGGAACCTTGTTTTGTGTTTGCTTTGTGTATTATTCTTATTTGGAATTGGATTTGATGATTGTAAATTTAACTACCATGCATGGTCTGCATATGCTATTGGGATGCTTTACTACTTGGTGATAAACATTTGGAATTTTGATTATAAATTCAGTTCAGTGACCTTATAAATAATCATTTCTCGTATATCAATATTGTTGTTGTTGTTATTGTCGTCGTCGTTGTCGTCGTTGTCGTTGTTGTTGTGTTGTTGTTGTAATGGTGAGGAAAGAATGTATAAATATTGTAACTTTCTCACTGCGGTGAGGAATTTATTGACTGGAAGGGGAAAGAACTATTAAACTTCATAACAATATAATTCTTGCAAATATGCCCTCATAGTCTTAGAATAACAAACTCTGTTTGCCCCCTTACCAAGGTTTAAAATTTGTATGAAAGAGTATTACGCCTACTACAAATAGGGCTGCTAATTGGACCAATTTGTCCGTGGACAACCGGGCTGGACAATAACTGGACATAGTTCGGACGGGCTGGAATTCGAACGGGCTCAAATATTCAGTTCACATTCAATTAAAATTTAATACATGAACTGGTAACGGACCAAACATAAACAATTACCGAACAAAGTTTGGTTCATGAATTAAGAGCAGCCCGTTTTAACAACCATTCGTTTGTTCGATCTCTTGATCTCTCTCACTGTCTCACATTCTTTCTCTCTCACGCGGTCACGCAGCCTCTCTGTCTGAGACCTCTCTCGATCACTTACCACATCTCTCTCTCAAGTCGCCTCACGGCTCACAACCGTTCCTGTGCAGCTGTGCGCCGCCTCTCCTCCGTCACTCTTCTACGCCTCTCTAGTGACAATTTTGGGCAATTTCAGGTATTCCTCTTCGCCTCTCTGTGATAATTTTGTTGTTTCTATTTCTCTTCGATGAGTTTCCTCCTTTTGACCTGAATTATTGATTGATCTCTGATGTTACTAAATCTATCTCCAAATCTTTTTGTGGGTTGATACCTTATCACGTATGACTATAACAAGTACTGGGTTTTGGTGTGTTGATCTCTGATTTTTTTTTTCATTGAAATTGCTTTCTCGTGGATAAATCGCACATTTTACTAGATGTAATAGTGATAACAGTAGGTAACTCTGCATGGTTTTATATCAATTACACCCTGAAAATTAGGAAAATTGGTGAAGAAAAGAGAAGAGTTCACCTTTGTTTATGTTCATTAATTTTTTTTTTCCTTCCAACATTCTGGTCTTGTACATAACAGGGAAGGGATTAAAGTCTCTAAATTGATAAATTGGTCCTGTACTCTTGTGAATATTTTATTTATGATGATTGAGCTGGAGCAATCTATGCCTACCATACATCACAAAAACTGCACATCATTAAATTGTGTTTTAGTCGAGTTTTGTAGATGTAGGACAAATTTATAGTCATGTGGTTTCTGGAATTATAAGATTAATTATAGTATAACATGTGATGATGCACTGCTTATGCAGATAACCAAAGACATTGATATCTCGTACATATGGGAGTATATGGGTGATAAGGGTACTGGGTCTATACTGACGCATGTCATGTCTCTGGGTTACTAACCTAGAGGCGCGCCTTCTTCGGTCGTTTCGTCTTCGACTGCTTCTCTACTAGCTAGGTTGGTTACACTCAATTCTCTGTTTTCTGTGGCTTGATTCTCTCTTCGTCACAGTAAGAGTTAACAGTGGATTCTCTGTTGTACTTGTAGACTTGTTAAGGTGTCTTACTATCTGTCTATCTGTTTCAGATTACTTTAGTTAGAAAAGTGTTTGTTTTTTACCTTCATATTTCTCGAACGTCAATGTTTTGGGGATATATTTCTCTTTTGGTATTGCATCTGTTATTGGCAATTGATGGATATGTACTTGTATGGGTTTCCATATCATACTTTGTGTCATTGCTATTGACTTGATCTTGCAAGTTAATCTAAAATAGTTACAGCGCCTCAAGAACTTTGGAGATAGTACATGTTGGGTGCTGCTAGGCTGCTGTATTTTATATGCACATACAATTGAGATGTTGGTGATGTGGTTCGACTTTATAATGCAGATTTGGACTGAAACTCTCTGTAATTTGTAGTTAGGTTGAATTATTTCTTCAATAGTAAAAAAAAATTGGGGGCATGTGTACAACAGAGAATCCACTGTTAACTCCTATTAGTCCTATTGGTCTTTAAAAATGGCTAAAATAAATGGAGAATCTTGCTTTGTTTTGTGCGAATTACTATTTAGGTGGAGTTGGAAGCAAAATAAAAATAAATTAAATAAGCAAAATAATTTTATTGGATGATCTTAGAGTTATATTTTGATTTGGTAATTTCAGGTGGGGGTGGAAGGAACACAGCCAGAGACTCTCTTGTTCTCATTTTTCTTCCTTTTATTATTAATCAGGTTTATGTCATAAACATGATTCTGCTTGCATTGATAAACGTCAGTATAAAATGAGAGCTGATATTTTACATATTTTTGTGTGTTAATTTTAAGTGTAATATGAAAATTTATTGGTTACTTCAATATGAAAATTTATAATTAATATGAGTATTAAAAAAAATTATATGATTTTTTCTATGCTGTTCTTCACAAAAATTTTGTTTTGATGTTCCCCACTATTTGGCTATTGACTTGGATTAAAGGAATCAATTTCGACTAGGAAATTTTTAGAAGATTAAGCTCTGGCCAGATTAAAAGAGTATATATTTAATATTGTTATATACTTAATGTCTTTATTTAATTTAGCGGACAATTGAAGCGTTTTATCCAATCGGACATAAAGCCTATGTACAGCACACAACTTATTAAACTAAGATTGTTTGGGCATAAATGGACAGGGCCTGCACTTTAATTGAAACGGACAGGACCTGTTTCATGTTGGACAGGACCTGTTTCATGTTGGACAGGTCCCGGGCTTTTCCTATATCCATTCAGTTTGGACAGAATATGGTTATTTGGTTCAAATTTATGAACCAGTTACGGTTTGGGCCGAATATTGACCAATTAGCAGCCCTAACTACAAAACTTTAATTAATGTTGTCGCCTAGTTCTATTTAACTTTTTCAGATTGAGATGAAGGGTTAAATGGCTGGTAACAATCTTGTAATTTTTATTTGCTTTGTGTATTATTATTTGTACTTTGATATTGATATTTGCAAGTTTAACAACCCGTTCACATATACTATGTATGCATGATATTGTACAGTTTAATGTAGTTGTAAGTATGCCAAACAGTTTTTTTTTTTTTTTTTTACTTTTGGTTATGATTTCAGTATATTATCCTAAAGAAATAATTATTCATCATTTTTTTTTCTTTTTAGTAATGGTAAGGAGTACAAATATTAATATATATAACATGGAAACTTTCTCAACTGTGATGAGGAATTGATAGCTGGAAGGAAAACTAAATTGCAGTGAAGTACATAATATTGTTGCTGACATAAAATTCAACAGTTGTTCCACTTACTGGATCACTTCCATATGCCTGGGAAATAGTATCTCCTAAATACATAGGAGTAACTATTCTTCCACTTTCCATTATAATTTGAAAAAAAATCTTTTCTGGAGTTCAAATGGACAATTTCAAAATTACCCTCACTATATATAACTAGAATTTGTGAAAATTTTCTATTTTGTTTGGCACAGTACGTAGTGCCCCATGATAACATATGTCATATGTACCTCATAGTTTTTTTTTTATTTATTTATTTATTTATTTTTATTTTTATTTTTTACCTTTAAAGAGGAATTATTGTCTCTTGTTCTTTCACATTCAAGTATCAACTTTTTTTTTTAAGCTTGTATCAACTAATTAACAAAATATAAGAAACATCTTCATTCTTTTGTTATATTTAGAAGCATAATAAACTTTAACAAAAAAAGGCCTTAGTTGACAATATAATGGCACTGCTGCAACTTTGTTGATAAAATTAAAGTAGTGCTTATTTAATTATGTGTTTCATTACGCAGTGAAGATTAAAATTGAAATGAAGAACGCTTCACATTGATTTTTTAACATGTCAGTGGTCTGTTTATGGTAGTTTACAGTTGAACTGAGAAAAAATAAAAATAACATATATAAGCACGAGCAAAGAACGCTGAAAATACCAGATAAATACAACAGCCATTGGAGTTGGGTCTTCATTGTTTCTTTTGGAAACAAATCTGCTATGATTCTTGAGATGATTCTTGAGAATCACAGGATCTGCTTTTTCAAATCTACCCATTCACTTGTTTTGAGATTTGTACATATAAAATAACAGATTTTGAGATTTGTGCATTTAAAAAATAGATGGGTGGATTTGGAAAAGCAGAGCCTGTGATTCTTTTGAGAATCACAGCAGATTTATTTCCGTTTCTTGAAGGGTTGTGTTATCTATTTTGTTGAGTACAAAATTCAAATTAAATAAGACCATGTGGCCCAATCGGGTCAATGTTCAACTTGGTCTACTCTGCCTGAGGTGGAAACCACTAGGAGACAGAACGAGACTACAATAAATTATTATAAGGTGGAACATTTATCAATTATAGGAATTATATGTTTTTTTTTAATTTGTAAAGCATATATATACACGCTGTACATGCAAAGATGCATAGTACAAAGCTTGAATAAGAAATCCACTAGAGAAAAAAAATATTGAAACAATGACAAAAGAAAAAAAATTATAAATTTTATTTGGGTAATTAACTTAAAAATGATAAAATGCATATTTAAATTTTGCAATTATTTAATTACTAATCTAGATTACTGTGCCAACCAAATTTTTTTCAATGGTATCAGTGTAGCACAATACCGAACCAAACTACAATTCAACTGTTGGCCAGAATAAGCACAAAACAGACAGAACAATACACAAATCAACCAACTTAATTTATGGTTATGTACTGATCATTTTGTTGCTGAAATTGATTTTATTTTTCTTTACTGTGATAAAATTCCCTGGAGATCAAATTTCCAATGAAAATTGGCGCATGAAAATGGCTTCTTTTTTTTTTTTTAGAGTTCCATGTAATAAATTGCTAGTTTTTCATCGCGATAAGTAGAATCCTGTAGCATGAAAAAGGTATATGATACCCAAATAAATTGTAGATTGGATGAACATTCAACGTTGCCTAGTAACATCACATATGGGACCAGTTGGTCGCCCTAGTATGAATGCATGACAATTAATAATTTTCTAGTATTGACAATTAATGTAATTTCACACACTGGACTTCCATATGCCTAAGAAATACAAACTTCAAATTATATCAGAGTAACTTCTTCCACTTTACTACTACTGTGCATGAGCTTACCTATTATAATTTGCAAATTCTTTCTTGGAACATAAACGAAAAATGTTGTAATTACCTGCACTGCATATAATTAAAATTTGTGAAAATTTTCTAATTTGGCACGGTAGTGCTACAGGATTGAATATATCTGTCATATGTTCCACGCCATCAAGTATCTCCATTCTTATATTATGCACATAAATGTTCTGATTATCCGCCAACGGTTATGATTAAAAGATCAAATTTCAAATCTAATATCAGCCCTCAAATCAAATAATCTGCCTTATTTTGATTAGATGCATCTTTTTTACATGTAAAAGTCTAAATTTAGTTAGAAACATACTCGCCACACATACTGTCACACGATATATTACAATTAAAATTGAATAGAAAATAAAATTCGAGGAAAAATCAATTTTTTCATTTCTTTATTTCTGTTCTTGAGCTATCTCCCATTCATGATATTCTTATTTAAAATCATGACGAATGATCAATTTATTTTTAAGAATATCAATTGCTGACATTTATAAAAATATTAGAAAAAAATTTAGTAAATCAAGATTAATAAAAAAGATATAGTAAATCAAGATCAATAAAATTCAAATAAATATCATTTATGGAAAGAAAAAAAAAACTAGATCTTCATCTCTGAATACAAAAGAGATATATTTTCTTTACTTTTTCCATTCGTACAACATTTACGTGAAATTTAGATAATTGAATCTACACAGAATCCTATTCTAAATATATTAATCTCTTTTTATTTGAAACATATATCACAATTAAGAATTACAGACATGCCCCATAATCATTCCATGAATTTTCTCCTAAACACCTCCTATCTCTATTTTTATATTATGCATGTACGACCATGATTGAAAGATGAAATTTGAAATTTAATATCAATCTTCCAATCAAATAATATGTCTCCTTTTAATTAAATGTATTTTTTTTAAATGTAGAAGTCTAAATTTAGTTAGAAACATACTCACCACACTTACTGTCACGCAATATATTACAATTAAAATTGAATATAGAACAAAATTAGAGAGAATCAATTTATTCATTTTCGTATTTCTCCTCTCTAGTCTAGCTGTCTCTCATTCTTTATTTTCTTATTTAAGAATCATGATCGATGATCAATTTATTTTTAAGAATATCAAATGACATCTTTTAAAACTACAAGTTAAGAAAATGTGAATAAAAATATATTTAAAGTGCTAACATGAAAGTTAATTGAGACCATCTGTGGAAAATGTTAAACATTTCAACTAGCACACTAATTATTCAATTACTGTTATTATGACAGAAGGTAGCCTCTCTTTTTTATATAGCCGTGCAGCTGCATGAGTGAATGTAGACTTTTTTTATTACTACAATTTCTTCAATTTCTTTTTGGTTTGGGCATTTTGTCGAACACTTTAAAGGCATGCATCCCTGTTACAGTGTTGTCAGTATATATACAAAAAGAAAAGATTGTGCTCCACTTAACCTAGATTCACTAATCGAGAGTTAAAATCAAGTATTATGCTCTATCTCAGACTCCATCTTTTACTCAATTTTTGACCGGCCAACAACACAAAGGAATTCGTACCTTAATAATACACCTAAAAATTGAAGAATTGGAAAGGAGAGAGACACCAGGAAAGCCTAGGATGTGTAACGAGAGGTCGGCAAGCATCGGTGATGATCGCGTGGAGGGGAGACACCGGATCTGATTTGGGTTCGGCTAGTGATGAGAAAGAGAGAGGGAGACAGCAGCGAGAAAGGGCGATAGTGTTTGGATTTGGAGCGGGGAATCCAATTAGGAGGGAATGAAAAATCTCAGGCGGGAATATGGTTTGGCGGCAGTCAAAACTCAAAAGAGATGGAGGGAAGATGTCAAAATATTTGAGGGAAATTAAAATTTGGTAACTTTTGCCTCCACGAAATTTTGGTTTGGTTTTGAAAAAAAAAAAAAACACCAAGTCCCAAGTTCCAGAGAAAACTCTCTCTGTATCGCATATTGAAGTTACCCACAAATTCATGTCACCTGAGGTATCATGATTTCTCCATTTTAGATTGGGGACGTCTGATCAGTTTTAGCACGAATATTGAAGGATCTGCCTTTTCAGCTAGGGCGGATTTAAACAGAAATATTTAGTTACCTCAGAGAATTTAGATTCCCCTCCACAACCTCTAAAATGAACACCTCCTTTCAAATCAAGACCATTCAACCCCCATCGGACGGATATAAATTACAAATCTACAATTTAAATAACAATTGTATAGCAATTAATATGAAAAAAATTCAAAATAAATATTTTTTTACTTTTTTTACATCTTATATTCCCAAATAATACTTATTAATGTCAATTTTATATAATTTCATCATTATTTGCCTCTTAAAATTGAGCTAATAATTTTGGACCGTTCAATTTTACGTTATCAATCAACGGTTGATTTGTAATAAAATAAATCCAAATATGTTTTAAAATGATCAGGAGAACACTCTAAATATAAAGAACACAAAATTTCTCTAGTTTGGTTATGTCTAAACTTCAATCTAACGTGAAGTGTTTATAGCCATTCGATGACGCAATATTCCGTCAATTCAATGGATAGGTAAATGAAAATAAAATTAATGAACTATTAGGATCGGTTGTGTGTTAGAACCGATTTTGATAGTATCATGATCATTTTTTTATAACAACCGATTCTAATATATGCTAATTATGATCGATTGTTAGTTAGAACCGATTCTGATACTATCAGGATCCTAAAAGTTCATAAATTAGGATCGATTAACCAAAAAATCTGATCTGATTAGTTTTTAGGAAACCGATTCAGATAAGTATTAGTATCGGTTGTTTCATATATCCGATTCAGATAGGTCGATCATGATTTCTGTTTTTCTACTAGTGATCACTACATATGAAACTGTTGGTACTAAAATTAAAAAATTAAAATAATTAAAATAAATCAAGTTGGACCAGTATTATTCACATCGTGATATCCTAGTCATTTTAAAGCATCTTTTGTCTTTATATTGTGCAAAATTGGAAACCATCATCAAGATAATCCAAAACTTTAATGAAAGCATCTTATGTCTTTATTGTGCAAAATTTGAAACCATCATCAACATAATTCAAAAATATCGCTACTAGACAATAGAAAGCACTGATAATTATTTTGGTAATATACATCAGTTCATTGGAATTTGATGAATTAGTTGATTATAAAGAACTGAAAATTAACAATGAAAAGAAAAATACAATAGGGAGGCATGCTAAGAAATAGTGGATAAGATAATGCATAATGGGTGCGACCCGTAAAACAAAGATAAATCGTTTTTATAGAAGAATATGTCTTACGACGTGATTAATAACAATGGATCTAGACCTTAAAAAGGCATGCTAAGACTTAGCCAAAAACAAAAAGGACAGGGTGTGTTGAAGGAATATTATTTTTGCAGTCACATCCTCAAAACGAACCAATATCAAATGATTAAAACAAATGGATTAAAATAATATTTTTTTATTTTTTCAGATTAAGTTTCAGCATGAAAATATAAGATCCATTTCAAAATAGGAGGAAACATATACAAAAGATGAATGGTATTTGTTTGTCTACAAAATTTTCGTTACAAAATTAAAAATGATGTACAGATAATAAAGTGTGAACTTAATTTAAATTTGTAAAATATATTTTAGAGGGTTCTAATGCCTCCATTTTTTTGTATTTCTATCATGTCTTACTTTTTATAATTACAAAAACCCAAAATTTGAAACTTAAATGATAAAATAAAATCATTATATATAATCTATGTTATTTTTTCTATAATTCTATATACATATAAAATATCATGTTATTATTATAATGTTTTAATTAGCATTAAAAATTTGCAAAAATATATCGATGTAGATAACTTTTAGTCTTATTAATTCATATAAATTCAAAATTAAAAAAATAACATTCTTTTATATAGATGTAAGAAAAAATAATATATATCACATTTACAGTTTTATTTTAACATATAAATTAAAAAATATATATTATTAAAAAATAAAAATGCACGATGTTGACGCACAAATAAAAGAATTTGAAGTCTCCGCAAGATTTTTATATATGCATTAAAACAATAATGAGAGGAGAGCATCGTTCACTGCCGTCGGACAGAGAAGATGCAATTCATGATTTTCTGTTCCCTGTACATAAAGTTGCTTTCATGGAGTACTAGTGCGGAGAATTTGTCTTACCTAAGGTAATAAACTATTTTTGCTTGAATCTTGACTGTCTAATTAAAATCCACACGACTTTTAATATAGTTTTGTGCATTCTAAGTCAGGTCGGATTAGTCCGGATTTTAGACAGCCGTGATCCGAACAAAAGTATTATGTTACCTCATAGAAAATGGATTCCTACTGCGGATGGCATGTGCTCTCCAGAGTCTAGACTTATACTATAATGATAAATAAATTATTGAGATTCGGTTCGGCAAATTTAAAAGTTCGTGATTCGAAAATAATTCGGATATTAATTGAGAATGATCTGGAATTATCTCAACCAGAAATCTCAGTCACACAAAAAAGCAAATTAAAACAAAAATAAAAATTCACGAATAATTCGTAAAATTCAAGAAAAATACGTAATATTCATGAATTATTCACTAATAATTTACTCCAAGTTCAGTCAACCAAATAATTCTTCATTTAGTTAGCTATCATCACAAAAACATCTAATTTACAAATAATTCTTCATTTAGTTAGCTATCATCACAAAAACATCTAATTTACAAATAATTCGTGAATTAAAAGCAAATTTTGTGACTATGCTCCAAACTAGAGGTTTGCTTTTACCCGCCCGGGTCGGACCCGACCCGTACCCGCCCGTGCCCGTTACCCGGGTTACCCGTCCCCGAGCCCGGGTATGGGTCGGGTAAACGGGTACACGGGTACGGGTAAAAAACGGGTAGGGTACGATTATTTGGTTCAAAACCCGACCAAACCCGGTCCGATTTAAGCCCGACCCGACCCGACCCGACCCGACCTACCCGACCCGGACCCGGACCCGACCCCGACCCGACCCGTCCCGACCCGACCCGACCCGACCCGACATGACCCGACCCGACCCGGACCGGACCCGACCCGACCCGAACCCGATCTGACCCGACCCGACCCGTTGAATTCAAATTTTTTTGAATTCAATTCCCGCCGGTTCAACCGGGCCCGGACCGGTCTAATCAAACCCGACCGACCGGACCCACCCGAGTCAACTCAGGCTCAGCCGTGGTTTTTTTTTTTTTTTTTTTTTTTCAAATTTTATTCCCTCCCAATATTTTCTTTAAATACCCCATCTTCCTCACCAAAAATTCACACTCTCATTCTCTCATCTCTCATTCTCTCAATCTCAATTCTCCAATTTAATTATTCACTATTTTTTAATTTATTGTTTAAAAAAATATATAATTGTAAATTTAATTCATTACACAAATCCGCAAACGGAATTACAAAGTTCGTCACCTCCCGCAAAATTTTTTCGCGAGATTTAAAGGTAACATTTATTTCATTTTAGATTAATTTATTTTTGTAGAGTACATTTAGTTTATGCTTGATTTATTGAATATTAAGTAATTAGATTTGTCATTTGTTAGGTTTGTTAAATTTATTAAGTAATTAGATTTGTTAGATTTATTGAATATGTTAGATTTATTTAGTTTATGTTAGATTTGAATATGTCAAATAATTATATTTGTTTTTAATTTCTGTTTTTGAAATTCTGTTTTTTAATTTCTGTTTTTTAAATTCTGTTTTTTAATTTCTGTTTTTTAATTTCTGTTTTTAAATTTTCTGTTTTTTAAAATAGATTAGTTTTATAGATTTGAATATGTGAAGTGATTATATTTGTTTTGAATAGGTTAGATTTATTTTTCAAAATTCGGATTTAATTTTAATAGATTTTTTAAAATAGGTTAGTTTTATAGATTTGAATATGTGGAGTGATTATATTTGTTTTGAATAGATTATATTTATTTTTCAAAATTCGAATTTATTTTTAATAGGTCTTTTAAAATAGGTTAGTTTAATTTCTGTTTTTTATTTTCTGTTTTTTATTTTCTGTTTTTTTATTTCTGTTTTTTAATTTTCTGTTTTTTAAAATAGGTTAGTTTTATAGATTTGAATATGTGGAGTGATTATATTTATTTTGAATAGGTTAGATTTATTTTTCATAGATCTTTTAAAATAGGTTAGTTTAATTTCTGTTTTTTAAATTCTGTTTTTTAATTTCTGTTTTTTAATTTCTGTTTTTTAATTTCTGTTTTTAAATTTTCTGTTTTTTAAAATAGATTAGTTTTATAGATTTGAATATGTGAAGTGATTATATTTATTTTGAATAGGTTAGATTTATTTTTCATAGATCTTTTAAAATAGGTTAGTTTAATTTCTGTTTTTTAAATTCTGTTTTTTAATTTCTGTTTTTTAATTTCTGTTTTTTAATTTCTGTTTTTAAATTTTCTGTTTTTTAAAATAGATTAGTTTTATAGATTTGGATATGTGAAGTGATTATATTTATTTTGAATAGGTTAGATTTATTTTTCATAGATCTTTTAAAATAGGTTAGTTTAATTTCTGTTTTTTAAATTCTGTTTTTTATTTTCTGTTTTTTATTTTCTGTTTTTTTATTTTCTGTTTTTTAAAATAGATTAGTTTTATAGATTTGAATATGTGAAGTGATTATATTTATTTTGAATAGGTTAGATTTATTTTTCATAGATCTTTTAAAATAGGTTAGTTTAATTTCTGTTTTTTAAATTCTGTTTTTTATTTTCTGTTTTTTATTTTCTGTTTTTTTATTTCTGTTTTTTAATTTTCTGTTTTTTAAAATAGGTTAGTTTTATAGATTTGAATATGTGGAGTGATTATATTTATTTTGAATAGGTTAGATTTATTTTTCATAGATCTTTTAAAATAGGTTAGTTTAATTTCTGTTTTTCAAATTCTGTTTTTTAATTTCTGTTTTTTATTTTCTGTTTTTTATTTCTGTTTTTTATTTCTGTTTTTTATTTCTGTTTTTTTATTTCTGTTTTTTATTTCTGTTTTTTTATTTCTGTTTTTTATTTCTGTTTTTTTATTTCTGTTTTTTATTTCTGTTTTTTTATTTCTGTTTTTTATTTCTGTTTTTTTATTTCTGTTTTTTAATTTCTGTTTTTTGATTTCTGTTTTTTATTTTCTGTTTTTTATTTCTGTTTTTTATTTTCTGTTTTTTATTTCTGTTTTTTAATTTTCAATGTATGTTAGAATTATTTTGAATAGGTGAAATAATAAGGTTACATATTTTTTTTAATATGTCAAGTAATTTACATTTATTATTTTGAATAGGTTTAATAAATGTCATCTCATCGTGATTCCGTGGAAGAGTACATCGCGAGATTTTCGGCCGATCTTTTTGGCCCGTCAATACCAAATTATCCACAAAGTTCCTCCCAAATTGCACCACCTAATCATCCACAAAATTTTCCACCAAATTATCAAAGAAGGGACCAAATACTAGATTTGAATTATTAACAACCCTCACAAATGAATGCACCGTATTATACTTCAAACGATCCAAATGTATACATTCCACAAGAAACACTTCAACCGACACCACAGTATACATATGGAGGCATTGGCTCTTCTTCTGTAGCATCCAGTCAGTTCACTAACACTGCTCCTGTAGGAGGTACACCTTCGACAGGTGAACCTGAAATTCAAGAAGAAGTTGTCCCTCCTTCGACAAGTGATCCGCCGCAAAAACCAGCAGGAAAGAAGACTAAAAGACCTCCCCCCGAATACAATCAACCGTGGGCGAAATTTTACAAAATTACCAGAGGGAGTAACAATTGTATGGCTTTTGGACAATGTAAGGTAAAAACTTGCCGAAAAACTTTTGAGTATAAACAAAGTAGTGGTTTGAGTACTTTTAAGAGACATGCCGAGTCGCACGAAAAAAAGGGTGAGTTTCCATCTGAAAATTCTGAACCGGGACAAATCCAAACCCTTATAAACGCGGATGGTACCAGAACAAATCCAAAATTCGATGAATCAAAAATGCTTAGTGAATTGGCCCGGTACATTACCCATAAAGAACAACCAATAAGTATGGGTGGTTGCACGAGTTTTGCCCGGTTATGCATTCGGGGGTTAGGTCAACCAATGTACAAGAGGATCCATCATAGAAAGATGGTTGGTGAAATAAAAAACCAGTTTACCTCCACCAAAAACGACCTTAAAGCTCTATTTGCATACCAAAACAATAAGGTGTCAATTACCTCCGACACATGGACTGCCGGTAAACATGGCCTTGGGTACTCTTGTATTACCGGCCATTGGATCGATGATCATTGGGTATTACAAAAAAGAATATTAAGTTTTCGAGTTTTGGATTCCCCCCACACTGCAACTGTAATTTTCAAATCCATTATTGAGGTTTTAGAAGAGTATAACCTTAAGAGGAATTTTGGTAACAAGGTTTTTTCTATATCCTTCGATAATGCTAGCAACAACATTGCTTCCATTGAGATTTTTAAACGGTCACTAAACCCGATAATGAATGGTGAAATGTTTCACCAAAAGTGTGCTTGCCACGTTCTTAACCTTGTCGTGAAGGCGGGTCTAAAAACAGAAGCCAAATGTGACATTATGAATTTTATAATAAATATTTTATACTAACTGATTGAGTTAAGGCGTCACGAATCGAATTATAAATATAGAAAAACGGTCCAGTGCGGATGGATGACCCGCACTGCGGGTGGCTTCACCCGCACTGGGACAATTTTCCTTAACGAATTCCTGTGATTTTCACTGGGTGCGGATGGTGGTGCGGATGGGCACACGCAGTGCGGGTGAGTTCTGTACTCTTCTGAAGTTGACGAATTTTCGCTAAGTACTGGATGCGGATGGGGATCCGCAGTGCGGATGATCGGTCCGCACTGGGATGTGTGTTTGCTATTTGCGCTGTGAGTGCGGCTGGACGGATCCGCAGTGCGGATGATTGATCCGCACTGGGGTGTGTTTGTTATTTGCGTAATGAATGCGGCTGGATGGATCCGCAGTGCGGATGGTTGGTCCGCACTGGGGTCTGTATTTCTGTTATTCTTGTTATTTTGAGGGACCTATTTGCAAAATGGATTAAATAAACATCTTCTCTCTTTCTCTTTCATCTTTTTAATAAATAAAAACTTTACATAAGGGCCTATTTGTAATAAATATTTTTAAGTTGTTAATAACTAAAAGTTGGAGGGTTATTTTGCAAAATTCCAAATATTAATAATCAAAACCTTTCTTCTCAATTCATTTCACCGAAGTATTGAAAAAAAATTCGTGAGCTAGGGCTTAGAGCAAACCAAAAGGGAAAGAGAGAGAGAGAGAGAGAAATTAAGCGCGGAATCTGATCGAACTGACCGGAAAATCGAGATTCGAGCTGAATTGACGATCCTTGATCGATTAGAAAGCTTCAATTTGGTATATATTTCTCCCTGGTAATTTCTTGAAAAACCCTAATTTATTCGATTTATTCGATTTGTCATGATTTCGGTTGAAACTTGTGATTAGGGTTTCGTAATCGAGTTCTAGCTCGATTAGTTGTTAATTTGTGATAATTGATACGATTTATCTTCCTTTTCTCTTGGAAACCCTAATTTCATTTGATTTGTTATATTTTGGTCAAATTTGAAGTCGAATTTGATTTGAAATGTTATAACTCGATAATCGGATTGATTTGTTTGTGGAATTTGGAATTGAACTAGGGTTTTGGGGTTGGATTGAAATGGAAAGGAATTGTGATAGTTTTAAGTGAAACTCTGGAAATTGTTGGAATTAATCGAGTTATAACTTCGTAAAACATATCGAGGCATGTTGTTTATTCAGAACTACCAATTGAATTGGAATTCGAATTAGGGTTTGGTAATGGTGTTGACCTATCCGATATTAATCGAACGCGTTAATCGAATTTAACGTGTAAAATAGGTGGTAATCATACGAGGCAAAGGATTTCTGGATCATTCGAGACGCCTGAGCCTTAGTCGAGCGTGCTATTACTCAGGTGCGGGATTTCTGGACTTGTCTGATAGTTTATATTCAGAAATTAAACTGTGTTTTGATTCATGTAATTAAACTGTGTTTCGATTCATATGCATTGCATTGCCCAAATAAAGTGAAACTCGAATTGTTTAAATCTGATTGATTTGCATGCTGGTATGGTTATTATTTGTGTTGATCTGAATGATCTGATTTTGGAATTAAAGTCACCGTGCTTTATATCACCATCGGTTGGTGGATATGGTATTATGGTCATCCACCGTGATGACGTCACCCAGGGGGTGAATCCGGATTTGTCAAGTCTATGCATGGACTGTGACGCTCAGTGTTCTAAAGCTTTAGATCGTCTGACCTTCGGCAGTTCCCAGTACCGGTTGGGACGAAGGGTAAGTGACTTTGTACTATGATTTTGGATGTGGTGACTGTGTATCGGATGGCATTACCCAGGGGGTATTGCGTTTGGATGGTCAGTTGGATTTATATGGATTTTCCGGATATGAATTAGAACCAGACTTTTAATTAAACAGTTAAGCCTGTAACTACAGATGAGTGTCATGAGAAAAGGTTTTACCTGGTACAGCCGTCTGTAGGTGTCTGTAACCCTACAGATGAGTGGGAACGAATTGGGGTCCAGTTTGGTGGAACATCTGTAGTTACTACCAGATATTCTGAAATCGAGTTAAACCAAATATTGTGTGCTTGAATTTTATCTTGGCAATTCCTGAATTTTGATTTCATTTGAATAAATGTTGTCGGGTTTGTGTATTTATGTTTATATATGATTATAAACTGATTTGAGCTTTATTTGTGTTTACTTTTTGAATATAATCTTTGATTGCAAGTCCAGGGACGATTTGTGGCAATTTATCGCACTGAGAATTCAATTCTCATCCCCTCTTTTGGGTTACTTTTTCAGGTTCCGGTTCGGCGGATCCGAGAGAGACACGAGGTCGGTAGGCCTGGTTTTCACCGCTGCATTAGCTGTCTGGTATTGTGACTAGAGACATGTATAGATTTATGTTTTGATTGTATATATATATGTGTTCTCTATGTCATTTGGTGATACGTATCCATCGAGATACGGATTTTGTATGATATTACCTGACCAGTTGGGATTTGTGAACTATTTTTCTTAGTTATTTGTTGATTTTGTTGGTGTGTTTTACTTTCTATTATATCGTACTCGCCTTGTAGGCATACGGGCAACTGTATGTCTACGGCAGGAGGCACCCGTCACGCCTCGTGGGGCTGCGGGGTGTGACAGGTCCTTCCCCGGTTGGTATCAGAGCATGGTTTAGAACCTGAACCAGACTTATTTGGATACGAGAGTGGTATACGTATTAATGGGGTCGTCGCGACTATACGAATTTCGTATGATAAGTAAGGAATATCGAATGTTATAAACTAACTTTGTTTATTCAGAAAATGGAAATATATCGATGATTGTTGATACTCCGACTGTTACGGAGTTGCAATCTATGATGGATTATGCGGAGCAGGTAGAGATGCATGGTAAGCGGAGGAAAGAGCAACTGACTGAGAGAAATGTAAAACAGAAGGATGCTCAGAGTTGGCAAATGTCGAGGTCGAGGGGAGGACCATCATTTGCTAGACCCCCTCGGTCGAATATGGCACCGAGACCCCCGTTTAGACAGATCTCTATGCCGGGTTTTAGACCGGTGATTCCTTCGCAATGGTGCCGATTGTGCAATCAAGCGCACGACGAGGTGGAGTGTAGGCGCAAGGCTAGCGCTTGTTTCGTATGTGGCAGCGCGGGACATTGGGCGAGGGAGTGCCCGAATGCGCTTATGAGGATGCCAGGCGCTGGTAGCGCGGGAGGGTCCGCTAGCGTTGGGCGCGGAGCGCCAACGTGGCGTGGACGTGGTGCATCTCAAGCTGGCGGGGCTAACGCTAGCAGGGCTAGCAGCGCCGGTAGCATCGGCAGGGTTAGCGGCACTGGCAGCGTCGGCAGGAACGACGGCAGGGCGGCGGCGAATGCGCTTAACATTGCTGGAACTTCGCGTAACGCTGCAACTGCGCTGGGAGATGGCCAGACTGACGTCATGACAGGTATACTCTCTATATCTGATCAGGATGCGTATTGTTTGATTGATACGGGGTGCAGCCATTCTATTGTGTCGAGGGAATTGGTAGAAAAAGGGAGTTGGGCAATTGAGACATGTAATCAAGTTGTAAATGTTCAAACCCCGTTTGGTTCAACTGATCAAGGAATCACTTTATGCCGAAACCGAAAGATTAAGATAGATGGGAGGGAGTTCGAGGCGGACTTGTTGGTGATGGAGATTATCGGTTACGACGTGTTATTGGGTATGGACTGGTTGACGAGACACGCTGCTACTATTGATTGTCCGCATCGTCGGATTCATTTCGCGAATTCAAGAGGTATGTCTTGCATACTCAATTGTAGAGAAATTGGGAAACTAACACCGTGTATTTCGGCTGTAGAGATGAAACATTTGTTAGAATCAGGGTGTGATGCTTACTTGGCGGCTGTGGTTTATGCGTCTGCGGCAGTTCCAGAAATCAGCACCATTCCGGTGGTTTCGGAATTTGTGGATGTATTTCCGGAAGAGATTGTAGGGTTGCCACCTGAACGAGAAGTGGAGTTCGGTATCGAACTGGTACCGGGCACAACACCGATTTCAAAAGCGCCGTATCGAATGGCACCGGCAGAACTGAAAGAACTCAAGGCACAGTTGGAAGATATGTTGGAGAATGGATTTATCAGACCTAGCACGTCGCCATGGGGCGCGCCAGTGTTGTTTGTCAAGAAGAAAGATGGAACATTGCGATTATGTATTGATTACCGCGAGCTGAATAAGGTAACTGTGAAAAATAAATATCCGTTACCTCGGATTGACGATCTGTTTGATCAGTTACAGGGATCCTCAATATATTCAAAGATTGATCTGAGAACAGGGTATCACCAGTTGAGAATACGACCGAGCGATGTCGATAAGACAGCGTTCCGTACAAGGTACGGGCATTATGAATACCTGGTTATGCCGTTTGGGCTGACGAACGCACCGGCAGCGTTCATGGACTTGATGCACCGTGTGTTTCACGATCTGTTGGATTCTACAGTTGTGGTGTTCATTGATGATATACTGGTGTATTCGCGTTCGCGAGAAGAACATGAGGTACATCTTAGAATTGTATTGCAAAGATTGCGTGAACATCAGTTATTCGCAAAGTTGTCGAAATGTGAATTTTGGTTGGAGGAAGTTACATTTTTGGGGCATGTGGTTTCTGGAAAAGGGTTAGCGGTGGATTCCGAAAAGATTCGAGCTGTGACAGATTGGAAAAGGCCGGAGACAGTTACTGAAATTCGCAGCTTTCTGGGGTTAGCCGGGTACTACAGGAGATTTGTACTCGGGTTTTCGCGGTTAGCCGCGCCACTTACAAAATTGTTGCACAAAGGCGTGAAATTTGATTGGGGTACTGCGCAAGATAAAAGTTTTGAGGAATTAAAGAGTCGGCTGGTATCCGCGCCAATCCTTGCTATGCCGACTGCTGATAAAGAGTACACGGTTTATACCGATGCATCTCGATTGGGTTTGGGTTGCGTATTGATGCAAGATGATCATGTAATTGCCTACGCATCTCGGCAATTGCGACCGCACGAGCAAAACTACCCGACGCATGATTTGGAGTTAGCGGCGGTGATATTTGCGCTGAAGATTTGGCGGCATTACTTGTATGGCGTGAAATGCCGAATCTATACTGATCATCAAAGTCTGAAATACATCTTCACGCAAAGGGAGTTAAATTTGAGACAAAGGCGGTGGTTAGAATTAATGAAAGACTATGACTTGGATATCCAGTATCATGCAGGAAAAGCGAACAGTGTAGCAGATGCGTTGAGCAGAAAAAGTCAGGTAAACCTGGCGTCGGTGATTACAAGTGAAACTCATCTTCTCGAGGAAATGCGCAGAATGGAAATACATGTTGGCGCGTCACGCGAATTAGCGTTGGAAGTTGCATCTAAATGTAATAGAAGTGAGGTTGGGACTAGCGCAACTGCAATTGCGTCGGTTGTGCTAGCAGCGGTTGAAATTCGATCGGAATTACACGAGCAGATTCGTGCAAAGCAACAGAATGATCCGAGATGTCAGAAATTCAAACTGCACTATGAGTCAAACGCTGATTCACCGTTTCAAGTTCAAGGAGATGGCATTTTGCGGTTTCACGACCGCATTTGTGTACCAAGTAATTCGGAGTTGAAAGATCTGATTTTGTCAGAGGCGCACAATTCGGGATACGCTATCCATCCGGGAGAGGTAAAAATGTATCAAGATCTAAAGAAGTATTTTTGGTGGCCAAAGATGAAAAAGGAAGTACAAAGGTACGTTGAAAAGTGTCAAATATGTCAGCAAGTTAAAGCGGATCGGCAGAGAAAAGCAGGATTGCTAAGACCGCTGGAAATACCTACAAGGAAATTTGAATCAATCACAATGGATTTCGTAAGTGGATTTCCGAGAACTGTCGGAAGGTATAATACAGTTTGGGTGATTGTGGATCGGTTAACGAAGATAGCGCATTTCATTCCTCTTCGAATTGAAACATCTGGGCCAGAATTGGCGGAATTGTTCCTGAAATATCAGTTCAAGTACCATGGTTGCTCGCGCAATATTATTTCTGACCGAGATCCTCGGTTCACTTCTCATTTCTGGGAGAGTTTTCAAGAAACAATGGGTACCAAGTTGAGATTTAGCACTGCGCACCATCCTCAGACTGACGGTCAGTCTGAGCGCACTATTCAGACGCTGGAAGACATGTTGCGCTCCTGCGCGCTAAGTTTACAAGGTTCGTGGGTTGATCATTTGTATCTGGTGGAGTTTGCGTATAACAACAGTTATCATTCGAGCATTGGTATGTCACCGCAAGAGGCGCTGACAGGGCAGCAGTGCCGTACTCCATTGTGGTGGGGACCAGCGGGTACCTATCCACCTACAGGGCCGCAAATGTTAGAAGAAATTGCTGAGAAAACGAAGATGGTTCTGAGTCGGCTCAAATCGGCTCAAGAAAGGCAAAAGAAATATGCGGATATTCACCGAAGACCGTTGGAATTTCAAGAAAGTGATCACGTATGGCTTCGAGTTTCGCCTGTCAGAGGCGTGCATCGATTTGGTGTTTCGGGCAAGCTAAGTCCTCGATATATTGGGCCATTCCAGATTTTGCGACGAGTTGGACCGGTTGCATACGAGCTTGCACTACCACCAGCGTTAGACCGGGTTCATCCGGTATTCCATGTATCACAGCTACGCAGATATGTGCGAGATCCGTCGCATTGTATTGATCACTCGGGTTTACACGTACAAGATGATCTGACATATCAAGAAGAACCAATGCAGATATTGGATCGAAAAGAGCAACGGCTACGAAGTAAAGTGATTCGGCTCGTGTTGGTAAAATGGGGACGCCATTCCGATAAGGAAGCGACGTGGGAGCTCGAAGAGAGCATCCGAGAAAAGTATCCGGAGTTATTCGACAATTAAGGTACGAATCAAGTTCAGCGGACTGAACTTCATTTTAAGGGGGGGAGAAATGTGACATTATGAATTTTATAATAAATATTTTATACTAACTGATTGAGTTAAGGCGTCACGAATCGAATTATAAATATAGAAAAACGGTCCAGTGCGGATGGATGACCCGCACTGCGGGTGGCTTCACCCGCACTGGGACAATTTTCCTTAACGAATTCCTGTGATTTTCACTGGGTGCGGATGGTGGTGCGGATGGGCACACGCAGTGCGGGTGAGTTCTGTACTCTTCTGAAGTTGACGAATTTTCGCTAAGTACTGGATGCGGATGGGGATCCGCAGTGCGGATGATCGGTCCGCACTGGGATGTGTGTTTGCTATTTGCGCTGTGAGTGCGGCTGGACGGATCCGCAGTGCGGATGATTGATCCGCACTGGGGTGTGTTTGTTATTTGCGTAATGAATGCGGCTGGATGGATCCGCAGTGCGGATGGTTGGTCCGCACTGGGGTCTGTATTTCTGTTATTCTTGTTATTTTGAGGGACCTATTTGCAAAATGGATTAAATAAACATCTTCTCTCTTTCTCTTTCATCTTTTTAATAAATAAAAACTTTACATAAGGGCCTATTTGTAATAAATATTTTTAAGTTGTTAATAACTAAAAGTTGGAGGGTTATTTTGCAAAATTCCAAATATTAATAATCAAAACCTTTCTTCTCAATTCATTTCACCGAAGTATTGAAAAAAAATTCGTGAGCTAGGGCTTAGAGCGAACCAAAAGGGAAAGAGAGAGAGAGAGAGAGAAATTAAGCGCGGAATCTGATCGAACTGACCGGAAAATCGAGATTCGAGCTGAATTGACGATCCTTGATCGATTAGAAAGCTTCAATTTGGTATATATTTCTCCCTGGTAATTTCTTGAAAAACCCTAATTTATTCGATTTATTCGATTTGTCATGATTTCGGTTGAAACTTGTGATTAGGGTTTCGTAATCGAGTTCTAGCTCGATTAGTTGTTAATTTGTGATAATTGATACGATTTATCTTCCTTTTCTCTTGGAAACCCTAATTTCATTTGATTTGTTATATTTTGGTCAAATTTGAAGTCGAATTTGATTTGAAATGTTATAACTCGATAATCGGATTGATTTGTTTGTGGAATTTGGAATTGAACTAGGGTTTTGGGGTTGGATTGAAATGGAAAGGAATTGTGATAGTTTTAAGTGAAACTCTGGAAATTGTTGGAATTAATCGAGTTATAACTTCGTAAAACATATCGAGGCATGTTGTTTATTCAGAACTACCAATTGAATTGGAATTCGAATTAGGGTTTGGTAATGGTGTTGACCTATCCGATATTAATCGAACGCGTTAATCGAATTTAACGTGTAAAATAGGTGGTAATCATACGAGGCAAAGGATTTCTGGATCATTCGAGACGCCTGAGCCTTAGTCGAGCGTGCTATTACTCAGGTGCGGGGTTTCTGGACTTGTCTGATAGTTTATATTCAGAAATTAAACTGTGTTTTGATTCATGTAATTAAACTGTGTTTCGATTCATATGCATTGCATTGCCCAAATAAAGTGAAACTCGAATTGTTTAAATCTGATTGATTTGCATGCTGGTATGGTTATTATTTGTGTTGATCTGAATGATCTGATTTTGGAATTAAAGTCACCGTGCTTTATATCACCATCGGTTGGTGGATATGGTATTATGGTCATCCACCGTGATGACGTCACCCAGGGGGTGAATCCGGATTTGTCAAGTCTATGCATGGACTGTGACGCTCAGTGTTCTAAAGCTTTAGATCGTCTGACCTTCGGCAGTTCCCAGTACCGGTTGGGACGAAGGGTAAGTGACTTTGTACTATGATTTTGGATGTGGTGACTGTGTATCGGATGGCATTACCCAGGGGGTATTGCGTTTGGATGGTCAGTTGGATTTATATGGATTTTCCGGATATGAATTAGAACCAGACTTTTAATTAAACAGTTAAGCCTGTAACTACAGATGAGTGTCATGAGAAAAGGTTTTACCTGGTACAGCCGTCTGTAGGTGTCTGTAACCCTACAGATGAGTGGGAACGAATTGGGGTCCAGTTTGGTGGAACATCTGTAGTTACTACCAGATATTCTGAAATCGAGTTAAACCAAATATTGTGTGCTTGAATTTTATCTTGGCAATTCCTGAATTTTGATTTCATTTGAATAAATGTTGTCGGGTTTGTGTATTTATGTTTATATATGATTATAAACTGATTTGAGCTTTATTTGTGTTTACTTTTTGAATATAATCTTTGATTGCAAGTCCAGGGACGATTTGTGGCAATTTATCGCACTGAGAATTCAATTCTCATCCCCTCTTTTGGGTTACTTTTTCAGGTTCCGGTTCGGCGGATCCGAGAGAGACACGAGGTCGGTAGGCCTGGTTTTCACCGCTGCATTAGCTGTCTGGTATTGTGACTAGAGACATGTATAGATTTATGTTTTGATTGTATATATATATGTGTTCTCTATGTCATTTGGTGATACGTATCCATCGAGATACGGATTTTGTATGATATTACCTGACCAGTTGGGATTTGTGAACTGTTTTTCTTAGTTATTTGTTGATTTTGTTGGTGTGTTTTACTTTCTATTATATCGTACTTGCCTTGTAGGCATACGGGCAACTGTATGTCTACGGCAGGAGGCACCCGTCACGCCTCGTGGGGCTGCGGGGTGTGACACCGTAAAACTATTGATAATTAAATTTAAGAATGCCCTCAACCACATTGTTTCAAACCAAGAAAGAAAACAACAGTTTGCTGCATTATGCGTCACCTATAGATTGAGTAAGTTGAAGGTACCTTGGGATATAGATACCCGTTGGAACTCAACATATAGGTTGTTGAACCGATGCCTTCCCTACAAAGCTGTCATAGGTGAGTTTTTGAGAAGCTCCAACCCCGAGGCATTGCAATTCGAACTCATTGACGAAGAATGGGATAAACTGCAAAGGCTTAGCAAATTCCTTGGAATCTTTTTTACTGCAACAGTTCAACTATCATGCTCGTACTCACCGACGTCGTTTGAGTTGCTGAGACATCTCTATGAAATCTCCAAGGTGTATTGCGAATTAGAACAATCTGAAATCTATGATGCATCTCTCACGCCAATTGTAGATGCCATGAAACAAAAATTCCTAAAATATTGGGAAGATGTACCTCTCCTAGCCATTATCGCAAACTGCCTCCACCCGGCATACAAGAAGTTTTACACGATCAAAGTAGTTGAGAGGTACAAACAGAATTTACATTTAGACTCAACCGGAGTGTAGGCTTACGTGAATTCGAAGTTCGATGAGATGTTTAACATATACCACTCAAGAATGAGTGACAACCGAAACCCAGCTTCGTCCCGTCCGGCCCCTAGGTATGAATATAAATATACATGTGTTTTCAATCTTTATTATTTATAATATCTACATTATTTGTCCACTAATTTTTTTAATTGTTAAATAGTTCCACTACTAGGAGCACTAGCAGTGGTGGATTATTAGCAGATTTTCAGTCGGAGAGCCAACCGCACACATCCGCAAACGAGTTATTGGGGTATATATCGATGATCAATGAAAGTGAAGAAGGACTTGACGTGATGGCATGGTGGAGGAGGAATCAAAGTTCCTTGCCAACGCTGGCTATGATGGCCCGCGATGTATTTGCTGTGCCCGTATCAACCGTCCCTTCTGAAAGTTGTTTCAGTTCGGCGAACAGGATTCTCTCCGATAAACGAAGTAAGTTGGGTGCACATGTTTTTGAGAGACTTGTGTGCTTGAAGGATTGGATTGCTGCTGAAGAGCGTACGCAACATGTGCCTCAACAACCATCATCATCTGAAGCCGACACTGAAGAAAGCGGTACCGAGGTGCGACGTGAGGCTAATTCTGATTCTGACGGTGCCGAAGAGAGCGAACAATGGTATATGAATCCAAACTACTAAATAGGTAGTGTCGGTATAAATTTCTAACATCTTTTAATCTTTATGGTTATTTTTTAAATTATAAATTTCTAAACATTTCAATTAGTTTTTAAGTTATCTATTTTAAAGAAGAATTACTAACAAAAAAAAAGTTAGAACTCCGCCTATGTTATTTTACATAGCCGGTCCCAAGCCCGGAATTAAGGAGGAGGGTAACTTTTATTTTTTAATCTATTATTTTAAAATTATTCATAAATATTTTTAAAGTAATTGATTTAAGAAATTTTTTATTTTTATTTTATTCTTTTAAAGTAAAAGATTTAATTATATTTTTGATTTATATTTTATGTAACCTATTAAAAATAAATGAACGTTTATAAAATATATTATAGATATAAATAAATTATGAAACTATATAATTAGAATGAAAATTTGAAAATAAAATAAAATGACTGGTGTAATTGTGTAAAGAAATAAATAAATACATTTGTATTTAGCCGAATAAATATACAAATTTTCGCATGAATATTTTTTATATATAAGTTACAAATTTTATTTATTTATATACACTATTTGATATTTAACTATTTTGATTTTAAAAGTCGAATTATAAACACGTAATAATATTCGTACAACACCGTAAAAAAATACCGTAAAAAAAAAGAAAAAAAAAAACAGAAAAAAAACAGAAAAAAAAAACAGAAAAAAAAACAGAAAAAAAAAACAGAAAAAAAAAACAGAAAAAAAAACCAGAAAAATAAAACAGAAAAAAAACATAAAACTAAACATAAAAAAAAAAGAAAAAAAAAACCGAAAAAAAAAGGACAAAAAAAACCGAAAAAAAAACAGACAAAAAACCCAGAGAAAAACAGAAAAAAAAAAAACAGGAAAAAAGAAAAAAAAAAAAAAAAAAAAAACCGGACCGGACCGGGTACCCGACCCGGACCGGGTACCATACCCGGACCGCCCTACCCGTGCCGGGTACCACGGACACGGGTAAAACTCGGGTCGGGTACGGTTTTTGAAAATTATACCCGAGTATACCCGCCCCGAGATACCCGTTTACCCGACCTACCCGTACCCGACCAAACCCGTGGCCCGACCCCGGATAAACCCGGTCCGTCCGGACCCGGTCCGAGAGCACAGCCCTACTCCAAACCAATCAAAATAACCCTCTACACTTTTATGCATGTGTGCATCTCCAATAGAAAATCTGAACTATTCTTACTACCCACTTCGTGCAACCACATATATAATTAGGGCTTGGTGGCTGATAATCGAACTTCTACCTCACACAATCCATCGTCGCTTACTTATTATTTCCTGTTCGTAGGACGCCATCCGAGAGCTTCAAATCCTCTCGATATTTAACCAAAAGGTAACAAAAAGAAGAAACAGAGAGAGGACCAGAAAAGACGCGCAGCAACACCTGGTGCTCTTGATGTTGAAGGGCTGTGCTAGTTTTACTCTTTTGTTTTTCGAGATGTAAGTGGCCCACTTAAAGTGGGTAATTCCATTTTATTTATATTAATTTGCATTTTCAAGTAAATTACATAAATTGTGCTACAATATTGCTTCGCAAAAGACCAAAATTTTCATTAATATCCTCCATTAAAAAAACCCAGAAATGCCCTCAAGTTTTTTTTTTTTTTTAATGCTCCAACCATCAAAATTTCTGGTGGTTTACTGTAGCACATAACTGCTAGGATTCCTAGGTTAAAAGAGAAGTATTCATGAAATGATTCTGAATAAGTGTAGCTGCAATTTCAGGAAATATAATGGCTAACTAGAATCTTGTAAGACAATATAAATAAAATCATTTGAAAAGATGACTAAAGGATATAGAACACTTTGTATTGTTGTATTTGAAATATATACACATTTTGGATTGGCATGGCATCAAAATCCACCAATTTTCTTCACCCACTTTATTTATCAAGTAAAAGAAACATTACAGTTCTCACCAGTGTAAATAAGTAGGACTTGATTATAAATATAAAAAATGGGTAGATATATACCTCCAAAATTGCACAGTCATATGTTCTTGACCGCAGAGCTCCATAGAAATCTAGCGCTATATAAAGAGAGCAAATCTGGTGTTAACCTTAGCACTGATAATTTTAACAGAAAAATTACCAAACTACCCATCAATAGTTATTTCTCATGACCGAATCCATAGGAATTAATTGTGAATTGTATTTAAAAACAAAAAATGGGATTAAAAAGATTACATTGGTTTGGAAATGTGTCGACTATGCATAAAACATCATATCTTGAAATACCATCTTTAGTATACATCCGATGAACTATGTTTACAATATCCTCTCGATCTGGCTGCCTGAGTCAATTATTTTTTTTATCACAAAAGTTACATTTAGGTACAAGGTTATGATAGTAATTGTTACAGAGAAGCATACCAGTAAAATTTGTCCATGGACCCGTCACATCAGAATCTCTCCATTTCTGGCCAATGCTAACTCTTGTTGGATTATCTGATAAATTCATTAGTGTGCCTACCACTATCTGGTTATTCAATATCATTAGTGTGTTTCCTTCCAATTCGTTCAAATATTATATAAAAAATTATACTTGCAACAAATTGCATTAATAGTTAAAAAAAAATTATATGAAGAACGAACCAAATCTGCCAAGACCAACATCTATATCATTGATCATTAAGCAGCTCATCTTTCCCTGTTCAAAGTATATTAATTAAGTAATTAAACTACAATTAACCAACATGCCATTATTTTGGGGTTTTCAACTGAGAGAGAGAGAGAACTTACCAACTTCAACCTGAAAATGAAAGAATTATCAAATTAGCCAAAATGGTGAACCAGATCAGTACCTGGCCAGAGATGGAAATGCTGAATTGTTGAATCGATGAGATGCACCCACTGCAATCGATTTCACTCACTATGGAAGCACGGGATGGAATTGATGAGATGCACCCACTGCAATCGACAGAAAAGAGAGATGCACAGAGAGGCGGAGGGTGGTGCGCGGTTTACACAGAGGGAGAGGCGGAGGGTGGTGCGCGGTTTACACATAGGGAGAGGCGGAGGGTGGTGCGCGGTTAACGCGGAGGGAGAGGCAGAGGGTAGTGCGCAGAGGTGAACGAAAATGAATAAACCCTACATGCTCGGGAGGTGAAGGAGGCGCGTTTTGATACGAACGAAAAGGGTGCGCGGGACTGAAAATGCGAATTTTTTTTCTGTTTTAGTGTCGGCTATTTATAAACAGCCGACACTAATAATTTAGTATGGGTTAAAATTAAAAATCCGACACTAAGTGTCGGCTGTTTAATAATAGCTGACACTAATTGTTATTTATTAGTGTCGGATGTTTATAAACAGCCGACACTAAGTATTAGTATCGGCCAAAATTATAAATCCGACACTAAGTATTAGTGTCGGTTGATTAATTCTTTGACACTAGGTATTAGTATCGGCTGATTATAAACAGCCGACACTAAGTATTAGTATCGGCTAAAATTAAAAATCCGACACTAAGTATTAGTTATTAGTGTCAGCTAATTTTAAATAGCTGACACTAATTGTATTAGTGTCGGTTTTTTGTAATCGACCGATACTAAAGTATTAGTGTCGGCTTTTTGAGGCGACACTAATTGTACGTTCTCCACTAGTGATCCCATACCCAAAACTCCAACAATATTTATCTTGATATATATTTAAGAGTAATAATTATTAATTTTTAAATAATAGAAAATCAATTATCCATAATATAAAAAATTGATTTTTTTAATATAAAAAATTGTATTTTTTTTGTAAGATTGCCTAATCTTTATGTTTGTTTTGAACAGCTCACGAATGAATGAGTAAATAATAATTATATTTGAAGCTGATTAACTGAGCATGGCCGAGGCAGCCATTCTTGCAGCCCTCAAGATCCTGGGCGAGATCTTGGCTAAAGAAGTAGGGAACCTAGCAAACTCAAATATTTCAGAGCTTCGCTCAACTTACACAAAACTCGAAGTGAACATGAACAACATTAGTAGTGAACTTCCGGTGATGAAAGGATTTGTTAATGAGATAGAAATAGACCATCCGAGCAATATGTCTCATGTAGCTTGGATAAAAGAGATACAAAAGTTAGCAAATCATATTGAAGATATCGTGGTTGAATTTGCATACCTAATTGGTAACCAAAAGTTTGATCGAATATCATTTAATGTGGCAAAGTTTTTTAGAAAGCCCAACTTATTGGTAAACTTTAAACGAATTTCCTTTCAATTGCTCGAAGCAGAGAAAACCCTTAAGCATCTTGCAGAAATGAAAGAGCGATGGGTGCCTACTACAAATGTCAGAATTGGCAAGAACTTAGACTACTCAAATAGATACTCACACAATGTGGCCGTCTCCGCACATTTCATAGATGAAGATCATCTTGTGGGCATCAAAGAAAATAGGGTGACATTAACAGAGTGGCTAAATCTTGAGGACCCGCAACTTTATGTTATATCCGTTTGTGGAATGGGTGGTGTAGGGAAAACTACATTGGTTACCAATGTTTTCAAGCGAGAAAGGAAAAACTTTGATTGTCATGTATGGGTTTCCATATCCCAATCATATACCATTGAAAATATTCTAAGGAATATAATTACTGAAATTAGTAAGCATGAGCAAAACCTTCCTATAGAAACAACTAACATGGATCTTAGAGGATTGAAAGAAAATTTAGGGGATATCTTGAAAGAAATGAAATATGTGATTGTCTTAGATGATATGTGGGATCCAAAAGTATTTTTGGATATAAGCGACACATTTGTTGATAACCATCAAGGTAGTCGAATTATAATTACTAGCAGAATGGCTGAGGTAGTTAACATTGCTTTAGAAAGAAATAGGCTAGAACTAAAACCTTTGTTAGAAAATGAATCGTGGGACTTGTTTTGTAAAAAGGCTTTTCATCTTGAGCAAAACCATGAATGTCCTCCTCCTCTAGAAAAATTGGCAAGGAAGATAGTTTTTAAGTGTGATGGCTTACCACTAGCTCTTGTTTCCATAGGTGTCATGTTATCCTTATTAGAGAAGACAGAGTCTGAATGGAGATGATTATTTGATCAACTGAACTGGCAAATAGACAACAACCCAAGTTTGGGTCCATTGAAAAATATTCTAAATCTCAGTTTTAACTATCTTCCAAGGTACCTAAAGAATTGCTTTATGTATTGTGGTTTATTTCCTGAAGATTCTCTGCTTGCAAGAAAAAAACTTATAAGGCTTTGGATAGCTGAGGGTTTCATAGAACAAAAGGGAACTAGCACACTAGAAGAGGTGGCAGAGGGTTATCTCATGGACCTCATACATCGCAGCATGTTACAAGTGGTAAGAAAAAATTATTCTGGAAGGGTGAAGAGGTGCCAAATGCATGATACATTGAGAGAGATAGCCATCTCTTTATGCAGAAAAGAAAATTTTGGATTGTTACATGAGGATAACATGTCAGAAAATATCGATAGTTCAACTCGTCGGCTCTCAATGATCAAACTAAAGGAGAAGATCAAGCATGATGGTTATCTACCAAAACTCAGAACGTTTCTGTCAGTTGACAATGATGTACTCTCATCTCCTTTGCTATCCATAATTTTTGACAAGTCAAGATATCTTACTGTTTTGGATTTAGAAGGCTTGCCAATTGAAATGGTTCCAAATGCAATTGGAGATCTGTTCAATCTCCACTACTTGGGTTTGAGAAGAACAAAGGTGAAATTTTTACCAAAATCTATTAAGAAACTTCAGAACTTGCAAACACTAGATCTCTGGTGTTCCAAAATACAAAAGCTACCAGATGGCATATCAGAGCTAAAAAAGTTACGCCATCTCTTTGTTGAGGTAGTGGTTGATCCTACATATAGTACATTTCATTCTATTATTGGAATCTCTTTACCTAAGGGCATGTTTTACCTAAAAGAGGTCCAGACTATACAAGCATTAGAATCAAATGCCATTGCTGTAAAAGAATTAGGCAATTTAACCCAACTAAGAAGCTTTCGAATAAGGAATGTGAAAGAAAATCACTCAGCAGATTTATGCAGATCATTATCAAAGATGAATTTCCTTTCCCACTTATCTATCAATGCAAGTGATGAGAAAGAGATTCTCCAATTGGAAGGCCTGAATCTCCCACAACTTCAGAAATTAGAGCTTTACGGGCGATTGAAAGAACAGATGGTTGAATCCCCTTTGTTCCAATTTTCAGGAGAAAGTATTCAGAGTCTAATTCTTAGTTGGTCTCAACTACAACATGATCCTCTGCCATCTCTTTCCCATTGTAGAAACCTTACTTTCTTGTACCTAAGAAGCGCATATGTAGGACACCAACTAACATTTCAGGCAGGGTGGTTCCCTAAATTGAAGTGTTTGATGTTGGGACTAATGCCTAATCTGATTCAAATGGAGATGGAGCAAGGCACCATGGTGAGCCTTGAAGAGCTTTACCTTTGGGAATTGGAACAACTAGTGGATGTCCCAGTGGGTATGAAGCACCTTGTTTCCCTTAAGATGATGTTCTGCACAGAAATGCTCGTTGATTTTGGGGGTTTAGCTAAAGGAAACCACCTACTATTTCATTTTACATGTGTTGTTCGCTAGCTCGTAGCCAGTAACACACTCTTCTTAATTAATTTGACTGAAAGGTATGCCTGCACTTAATTTTCTCCAACTTTTATTATAAAATTTGTTCTTATAATTTATTTTTGTTTGCCAACAAAAATTTGAGGATTTGCATTAGTTGTTACTGTGTCAAAATGTATAAAAAGCTTGATGTGTCCTTATTTGCTTATTTATTATTTAGAAAAAGACCAATTGCAATTCCACCATTTGTCTGAAGTTTATTTTTTATATTTTTTCCAATCTTAAATTAATTATCGTTATTCAAACGAGGGGTTTCCTAGCTAGGAAATTGGTTTAGTGTGTGCATATTTTGAAAATCAGTATGAAATAACTATTGATTTACATTTTGATCAAGTTTTCTTCAATAGAGAAAATATTAAATTCATTTTATATTGCAGGTCATTTGAATTACAGGCAGCATTAATAATCAGAGAGCATTTTTGTGTTGGAAGGTGGTTGTTAGATAATGAATAATTTTTTGGTTGTGTTGTTCCATCCAATTTGAATTGATATGAAGTTGAGCCTCAGTTCTTTGAACTGCTTGTTTAGAGGGGAAAAAAAATGTGTTTTGTTAATTATCTGTAGGCCTCATACTACCTTTTGCAACTTTGTGACACCATTTGCAATTCTAAGAGCACTATATCCTGTTATTTCATGACTCACGGAACCTTGTTTGTGTTTAGCTTTGTGTATGATTTTTATTTGAATTTGGATTTGATGATTGTAAGTTTAACTGCATTTCACATGCTATTCGGGTACTTGGTGATAAACCTTTGGAACTTTTGGCAATAAAATTCAGTTTGTGTCCTTTTTTATTAAATGGTTCGTCCTGCTACACCCATCATCTTGAAGATGCTATCTTCGAGAGTCGAACCTGCATCTCTTTCTAGAAATTGTGCTAAGTTCGCAGTTTGTGTCCTTATAAATAATAATATCTTGTTTACTAATTTTTTTAATTGTTGTTGTTCCTTTTTTGGTAATGGTGAGGACAAATTGTATAAACATTGGAACTTTCTTCCAGGGATGAGGAACTTATTGGCCAAAAGGGGAAAAAAAAAAAAAACCTATTACAAAGAACTTAATATAACAATGTAGCTCTTGCAGATATGCCCGCAGAGTATGAGAGTAACAAATTCTGTTTGCCTCCTAACAAGGGTTTAAAATTTGCTTGAAGTATGGTGCCCATAGTACGCAACAAAACTTTAATAATGTTGTTACCTAATTCTATTTAAGAAACTTTCAGACTCTCACGAGGTGTTGGATGGAATGAAATAAATTGTAATTAACTTTGAAAGCACGCTGTACAAAATAACCCTCTAGGATATTTTAGAAATTCTACACTCTGTATTACCGTTGGCACTTGCCAGGGTTCCGAATTTGCATGGAAGAAGTCTATTACTACTTCAATAGAATTTAATTTGACTGAATGCGATTTCCTAAAGTAAATATCTAAGGACGTACCCAGATTAGGTAGTACTCAGTATTCATTTCTGGCATTTTCCTTTCATGCATGACTTACCATCATGATTTCAGTTCTTTCATGGTGTTCAAATGGATAATTTATAAACTATATATATTATTTTAATGAGTGTATGCCAAGTCTATCACTAGAATTTGTGATGTGTTTGGCAGAATTGTGTAGAGAAATAAACTATTTGCTCTCAGAAAACTGACTAATTAAAAATTTAACATTTTTATTTTCCTTACACATATTACATATATATACTTTTTTTAATAAAGAGTAAAATAAGGAATTTATAAAATTAAAGCAAATTTTAATAAAAAAAAATGCAATAAAATTTTCCTCGTGTGTTTTCAAAATATGAGGTATTGTATGTAGCAGTTCATTGCGGGTACCATATATAATATCTTCTACAAGATTTGGGCCAAGTACAATAAAAGGATAATATGGACGGTTGGTTAATGGTTATAGAAGAAAAAATGTGCAAATTTCTTGTGAGGGGCATGCTCCCCAGGTGCATCAATTCCAGTTAATTTTCCATTACGAAATAATGCTTAATTTTGCCTATCTATTTTAATTATCTTCTTGTAATGTGGTATGTCATGTATGGGGTGTTACACGACTCCTTGCCTGGGCCGTTGCCCTCATGCAAATTTTGCATCTGTTCATGTTTCACAAATCACGGGGATTAGTAGAGTAGAAGGATGTTTTTAGTTTCAAACAAAATTTCGTGGCCCTCTGATCAAGACTAGTAGAGCAAGACATGAAATTAAACAAAATTTTGCAATTTTTTAAAGCCAAAATCTGTAAAGTCTTATATCAAACGTGCAAAACTTGTTGAAACAAACTTAGATCTTCAGTAACACACAAAATAAACCAGGTTCAGAGAACTTTGTTTGATCTTGCTACGTGCTAGTTCAAATAATTTATTATTTACATCACTACATATATAAGAAAATATTGAAAATAAGAGGAAACATATAAAGAAAAATAATTTTGTTCACCTAGAAAATTTTGATTACAAATGAAAGTATTAGTTAAGTATAAACTCAAATTTGAATATAAATTTGTACAAGATTTATACATGGAGATGAAATACGAAGACACGACTGGAAATGACAGACGACGTGATCTCCATGTCAGCATTGTTATCAACTCTCAAAAGTCAAAGCAAAAATTAGAGGACCGCATCTTGACTTCTTATAATAACATCAAGTGTGTTTTTAAAAAATAATATAAGAAAGAAAGAATAAAAAAAAATTAAAGCGAGGCTGACCATCCGACAGCTAGCAGAGAAGAAGCATTTAAGGATTTTCTGTTCCCAGTAAAAAAATGCTTCTATGGACCAGTGCGGATGGCATATGCTCTCTAGAGTCTAGACTCCAGGCCAGTTAAATATGGGGTCTGGATCCCCTAAAGTAACCCAATTTTTGGGTTTATATTCGAACCGTCCGATTCGAATCTGAGCCAATCCGGCCGAGGTGGAGCGTAAGGGCCCCTTTTAATCTGACTGCCCCATTCGAATCAGACGGTCAGGATTTAAACTTAAAAAAATTGGGTTACTTTAGGAGATACGAACTCTTATATGTCCCTCTACGGAGAAAAGAAGGAACTAAAGATCCATATATAATTATGGACAAATCGTATTTAAATTTATTTTTAAGCATCCGTGCAGCGGTAATAGAGAATCTGAACTCATCTTACTTGACAGATCAATAATGCTATAATTAATGTTGCTTCGCAAAACGTTCCATTAGCTAGTACTTTGACTTGGAATTTTGATTTTTCAAATATGATATATACGTACCAAATATTATCGAGGGCTAATTTTTATATTCTTTTACCTTTTCTTATTATACTTTTACAGTGGAAAATAATTATTGCTTAATTTTAAAATTAAATGACCAAGCAATCCTAATTCTTACAAGATTGTTAAATATTTTAAATAGATAAAATTTAACTATCGTACAAAATTTCAATACATTATTTTTAGCAAGCTAACTAATTATCTAAATTATTATTAAATACCATATTACAATTGACATTTTAATCCTTGTATAGCAAGCTCAGCTTCGATATTTTTATGATACGTTGAAAAGAAAATTAGGATATTTTTTCAAAAAGATCTTTTGGCATTTTGGACAAAATTGTCCGAATAAAGAATCTCGCCTTTTGCAAAGTAGTTTACAAGAAATAATAGAAAAAATATATGAAAACAATAAATTGAAAACTCTTTTGCCTAGGCATACACGTTATTTCAAAGTCAGCGCTTTCTATTAATTAGACCCAATTCACCTTCTCACATTTCCTCTTCATATCTCCTTCCTTGTCTTTCATTTCTGTTCAATACAACTGTCATACCAAATTCCCAGTTTTGGAGTTTTCTCATCTACACCCTCTGTTTTTTGTTGCTCTCTTCATACACTGAGCCATATATAAGAAAAGGAACAACGGATACACAACAAAGCGTGCAATGGGTTAGCTGCAAGTAAGCATACTCCTTATTTCCCTAAATATTGATTGGTAATTGTCACCCCCCCCCCCCCCCCCCCCCCCCCCCCGTCCCGACTTTATATTTAAATAACCAATCCACTAAATTTTTTGATTTAATTTTGTAGGTATTGTTTGTATTTTGGATTTAATTTTAGCTAATTTACTCCAAAAATATGTATATATATTATTTGAAATAAACTTTTACTTCAATTTGTGCATGAGAGAAACTAATAATCATATATATGTTTCAACTTGCCCTACAAGTTTTATAACATTTGAAATTTATGGCTTGCTTGAGATTGACAAAACTTGTTATTAATATAATATAATGTGTTTTTTAATGTAAAAATGTAAAATTTCCAAAAGCTTATTTTAAAATACATGAAAAAAGGTAAGTAAATTAATGAAATATAATCTAAGAAAAAAAATAGTAATTATTTTACACTTTAGTTATTTAAGATAGTTTGAAAATAAATATAAGAAAGTTATAATATTTGATATTTATTTTATAGAGCTTATGCTCAATTCGAGTTTCAATTAGCTTGAATTAATATGATAGTTCCATGGATATTTTGGTCGCGTTCGATCCATATGATTCGGCTTATAATTACATCACGCTACAGATTGAGTCAGTTGGCTCAAACTTTACCCGTGTGCAATTAATGTAGTTATAATTGAGAATTCATGTATCATTTATTCGCAATCAGAAGCCAATTTACAATGTATATCTGGTTTAATCAAGATTAGTTGATTATTTTCTTAAATTCTTTCAGGGTATTTCAAGAAAACTTAAATGCAAAATATTCATGCTGCCAAGTTGATTGAGTAGTCGGTAGAATCGGACAATAACTTGTTTAATTTGACTGTCTCCAGCTCAGGTATGTGTGCACTCACTTTTTAATCTTGAACATTATTTATAAGAATAGCTTATTAAATATTACAGATAACTAGTTAATTATTAAATCGGATAGAAAAATGTTGAATGAAGCAAAAAACTAGCTGATTAATAATATATATAATAACTTCAAATTTATAGGTCATTAATTAAAAATATATTTGTATATATAATAGACAAAATGTCGTATATGTTAAAAAAATATTTCAACATAGATTTCATAATTGAAATTTATTTTGGCGATGGACAAGGAGTGGCAGCCCCGGCTAGAAGGCACTACTTCTTTAGTTCGGTCAAGGAGAGAAGAGAAGGGAGATAGAGGGTTAGTACCAAGGTTGTAAATAGCGATTATAGCGCCATAGCTTTTAAGGTCCGAAAAAGCTTTTGTGTAACTATAGCTAGCTATTTAAAATCATTATAAAAGAAAATTAATTAATAGCTTATAGCTTTTAAGATTCAAAAAAACTATTAACGCATTTATTACGTAGCTATATTTAGCTATTTAGAACCCTAGTTAGTACCATATTCATATTTGAAACTTTCAAAATGATTTGGATAAAGAGAGAGAGAAAGCTCTACTTGAGCATATAAAGGCATGAGATTCAAATAATGTGTAATTACCATCATATCGTTTTAATCAACGAATGAGATGTCATATTGAAAAGACACTATGATAACTTTACATGAGCACGGTCTAGTAGACAATTAGTGTATCCAAAAAGAAAAAACCCAATTAGACTCAATATTGACAAATTCAATTACGTCCCTCCTAAGCAAAGTCATTCTCACTAAAAATGTTGATCAAGTCAACATTTCTCTCATCTATTTAATGAAACCCGAGTTTATCACGTTTTACCATGGTTAAATTAACTTCCTTGAAATAGGCATAATTTTGAATTTCAGTCCAAATCACACGTTCCACATATTGATGCGCTCATCTACTAGTCCTCTATTATTTGACACAATCCAATTAGCTGTGACCGGAATTCCGTTTTTTATTTCTCATATCTCCGTCGTTGAAGCTAGCTCTCTTGTTTATATTATATCTCCAGGTAGTTTTTCTCGTGTAGTCTTCCAGTCTCCAACTGAACAAACAGGGAAGTACAACTAATTAGTATCTCTCTTGTTTATATTAATTGAACCTCTAGCTAGTTTTTCAAGTGTGGTCTTCTAGCGTCCCACTGAAGAAACAGGAAGTACAATTAACTTACATAATTCATCTGATATACATTGCTGGTGATATACGGCATGGGATTTCATGAGTATCGGAATCGACAAAGTAATTTATGAAACCCATACTCTGTTGGTATGTATTGGAAATTTAATGAAAAGAATGTTCAGTTCTACTATAAAAATAGTTGTGGAAAATCCTAATTTATTTTTTAAAATGTGTGTGTGTGTTTGTGTATATATATATTAAAATTTATTAAACCCGTACATAATTCTTGAAATATAAACTATTTTATTTGTTGAATTTACTTTTAAATCTTGTGCGATTCAAATCTGAAATCCATGAAGGATTTTGATATGTCATACAATTAATTAAGCTACTTCGGCTAGTGGAGAACCAGCAATCAGGAACGTTCAAAAACATATAGTATAAAATAATTATATTCACTCGTATTATGTATATATTATTTTATTCAAAAGTTTTTTTACTAAAGTATCTTATATATATATATGATTCGAAAACGATCCAAAATTTGCTACCATTATGAATATGGATGCACACTTGGATCCTCAAATTCTAATCTAATATCATTCGTAAGTGAATCTTAAATAATGTTTAATGAAATCACATGCATATGGACTACGCGAGAATCTGATCCGAATCCTAATCCTAATCTGATTCATTACCAGCCCTAGTGAGAGCACCCATATAACAAAATACTATAACACAATACCAGTAATACTGGACACTAGAAAAGTGCTTAAATTGCATAAGATATTTCGAGTTACATTTTTGGTAGTAACATATAAGTTACTTGTATACCGAAGTCTGAGATGAACTTCAATGTAATTAATACCGTAGACAAACTTGACAAGAAGTCTGTGATGAACTTCAATGCAAGTTATCAGATCCATTAGCATGCATCTGCAAATTTGATAATTCACGTCCTTGTAATACTTGAATTTCTATTTTTCAAGCAAGACAAAAAAAGCCCTTAATTTAACTTGATTGGGAACATAAAATATGTCCTAGTTTATTTCAAAGTAACAGCAAAACACAAAGCCCATTACGACAATAATGTTACAAATTAACTAATCCCAAAAAAAACTGTCATCTGAATATTAATTAGTCATTAATCAGTAGACTCAGGGAGGGTGTCAACAAGCAATTTAACAAAAATTATATTTTGATGATACATTGGCCCATATTTTAGTTTAATTAAATTATTTTGTTCATTAATTATGTGAGTAAAGACTTTCAAGTTAATGATTCTATTCGATTACTTTTTTTCTCTGAATGCGATTCACTTCTGTATGTTAAGCTATGCACAAGATTTGTTAATAAATCTTTCTCCAAAAAAATTGAGCAGATTATTTTTAATTAAAGCCTCCATGTACGCCAACTAGTGTGTTGTTGTGTCTATGTATGGCTTAATTATATGCATAGAAGTGTAATTCAAACCCTCATAAACCTGGCATGCTAGACTCATTCATGAGTGAATTTTGTCAATAGAAGTTTTACTGCATGGCCTTACCATTTTTTCTACTTACAACAGATCAAAAAATTGTGCATCATATATGAAGTAGTAGTTAAAGCTAGTTACCGTAACGCGTAAAGATTGAGAACCATGGCTGAGGCTGCTATTCTTGCCGCACTCAAGGTCATTGGACATGTGCTGGCCAGCGAATTAGTGAAGCTAGCAGTCTCACAGACTTCCAATATTGGTACCACTTTCACAGACCTCAAAGCAAGCATCAACAACATCAGTCGAGAACTCAGGGTGATGAAAGGGTACCTTAATGATATAGATTATGAGGATAGTGAATCTCATGCAGCCTGGTAAAAGAGGTACAAAATTCAGCAAACAATATTGAAGATATAGTGTCTGAATTTGCATACATAGTTGGTAGCAAGAAATTTGACGAAAAATTGTTCTATGTGAGAACAATGGCAAAAAAGCCGAAAGTGTTCATTGCGTTGAAACGAATTGCTTCTGAACTGTCAGAAGTGGAGAAAAGTCTTAGGCATCTTGCAGAATTAAAAGATCGATGGGTGACAAAAAAAACCAACACAATTCGCAAGAACTTAGACTACTCAAATGAATATTCATATAATGCAGCCATCTCTGCTCTTTTCATTGATGAAGATAAAATTGTGGGCATCGAACAAAATAGACAGGTGATAACAAACTGGGTAATTTGTGAGAAGCCACAACTCTCTAAAATATCAGTTTGGGGAATGGGTGGTGTTGGAAAAACTACATTGATTACCAATGTTTTCAAGAGGCTAAGAAAAACCTTCAATTGTCATGCATGGGTTTCTATATCTCAATCATATACGATTGAAAATATTCTACGAAATATAATCTTTGAAATGTGTAAACATGAGCATAATGATCCTATAGACACAACTAATATGGATCTTAGAGGATTGAAAGAAAATTTATCAAAACTCTTGAAAGACATGAAATATTTGATTGTCTTAGACGATATGTGGGATCCAAATGCATTTCTGGATATAAGTGACACGTTTATTGATAACCATCAAGGTAGCCGAATTGTAATTACTAGCAGAATAGCAGAGGTAGCTAACCTTGCTCCAGAATGCAATAGGCTACAACTAAAACCTTTGTCAGGAAATGAATCGTGGGATTTGTTTTGTATTAAGGCTTTTCATTTTGAAAAAAAGTATGAATGTCCTACTCCCCTAGAAAAGTGGGCAAAGAAGATTGTTTCAAAGTGTGATGGCTTGCCTCTGGCTCTTGTCTCCTTAGGTGGCGTATTGTCATTGGTTGATAAGACAGAATCCGAATGGAAGAGGGTATATGATCAACTTAGTTGGGAGCTAGACAACAACCCAGGCTTGGGTCCATTGAAGAATATTATAATGCTAAGCTTCCAGTGCCTTCCAAGGTACCTAAAAAATTGCTTTTTATATTGTGGTTTATTTAAGGAAGATTCTCTGCTTACAAGAAAAAAACTTATAAGGTTTTGGGTAGCTGAAGGATTTATTGAACAAAAGGGAAGAAGGACATTAGAAGAGGTGGCAGAGGGATACCTCCTGGAGCTCATACATCGCAGCATGTTACAAGTGGTAAAAAAAAATTCATCGGGTAGGGTGAAGAGATGTCGAATGCATGAATCATTGAGAGAAGTGGCCATCCGTTTAAGTAGGAAAGAAAACTTTGAATGGCTGAAAAAGAATAGCAGGACAGTAAATTTCAACAATTCTACTCGTCGGCTCTCAATAGTAAAACTAAGAGAGGAGATAAGCCAAGATGTTTGTTTTCCACAACTCAGAACTTTTATGTCATTTGATCCTACGGTACCCTCATCTCTTTGGATAACTTTGATTTTGGACAAGTCAAGATATCTTACTGTTTTGAATTTAGAAGGCCATCTGATCAAAACCGTACCGGATGCAATTGGGAAATTGTTCAATCTTCGTTACCTCGGTCTGAGGGGCACAAAGGTGAAATTATTACCAAAATCCATTGAAAAACTTAACGATTTGCAAACACTGGATCTCATGGATTCTCAAATACAAAAACTACCTGATGGCATAGTAAGGCTAAAAAAATTACGTCATCTCTTTCCTCAGGTACGGGTTGATCCCACATATAGAACATTTCGAGCTCTTACTGGAATCTCTTTGCCTAAGAGCATAGTTTACCTGAAAGAGTTGCAAACTCTTCAGGCCTTGGAATCAAATGCTATTATTGTGCGAGAATTGGGAAATTTAACTCAGTTGAGAAGCTTCCGAATACTGAATGTGAAAGAAAACCACTCAGCAGAGCTATGCAGATCAATATCAAAGATGAGCTCCCTTTCCTACTTATCTATCTATGCAAGCAATGAAAATTATCTACTTGAATTAGAAGGTCTGAAATTCCCACCACAACTTCAGAAGTTAACTCTGTTTGGGCATCTGAAAGAACAGATGCTAAAATCACCTTTGTTCCAAAATTCTGGCGAAGGTATTCAGACGCTAAGACTCGGATGGTCTCAACTACAAGAAGATCCCCTGCCATCTCTTTCGCATTTGAAAAACCTCACATGGTTGAACCTTCAAAAAGCATATAATGGCACAAAACTAAATTTTAAAACCGAGTGGTTCCCGAAACTAAAGTATCTGTCATTGAGGCAAATGCCTAATCTGGTTCAAGTGGAGTTGGAGAAGGGCACCATGGTGATCCTTGAAACGTTTCAGCTATGGGAGCTGGAACATCTAGTGGAAATCCCCAAGGGCATTGAGCACCTCAGAAAACTCAAGTGGATGGTCTGCAAATACATGCCTGCTGATTTTGTAAATTTGGCTAGTGAAATCCAGCAACAATTTGATTTCAGATGTGATGTTGTCCAGCCAGCAGCTGGGATCTCATAAATAAGGTTTGCCTGCATGTACTATCATTATTTATTTTGCATTCTGGAACTTATATTTCGAATATCTGAGTTCGGCACTTAGAAGAAAGATTATGAATTAGCACCAACTACGTACCCAAGTGCTAAAATGCCAAAAAAAAAAAAAAAAAAATTGTGCAAATATTTTTCTTTAGTTTGTTCCTTAAGAACAATTTGAGGGTTGCACCAATTATGGATGTGTCAAAAAGCATACAAATATTGTTGTCCTTATCATTTTTATTTTCTTTTGAAACTGAACTAGAGTTGTTTTTTTATGATTGTGACGATTCTACTTATGTATGTTCAAATGTTGCCAATTTTTTTCATTGTGAAAAGTTTATGTAATGAGATTACAAGAGCTTGTGAAACAACAAAATAACTGCTTCTGTTTTATTCAAAATCTATGTTGTATGTATGTTTTTGTAATGAATAAATTTTAAATTGTCACGAATAATTAATTTAAAACTATCATGATCTATATATACTCTTGCCACAAATATGTTTTAAATTGTTTTTCAGTTTTGAATAAACTTGAAAGTAGTTATAAGACATATTGCAATTCCACCATGTCTTTTCTCAGAAGTTTACCTTTATGTATTTTTCCAACAATTAATTAGTTAATTAAGGTTATTCTCGTGATTCCCTAGGTTAGAAATTGATTTATTGGGTATTTTTAAATAATCGGTATAAAACAACTACAGTTTTACATTTATTTTTTAAGTTTCTTTAAACTCTTCAATTGAGAAAATATGCACTCCATTTCATATCGCAGGCCTTTCAGACATTTGAATTACAGGCAGCATCAATCAACGCAGAGCATTTTGTTTTAAAATGTTGTTATGATGTAATGAATAATCTTTCAGTTGTGTGTTTTTCCTTCCAGTTTGGATCAAAATAAAGTTGAGCCTCAGTTCCTTGTAGTGCTATTTATGACAAAAGTATGTGAGTTGCGAATATGTAGGCCTCATACTACCTTAATTAGCAACATGGCATATAATTTGCAACTCTAAGCGCACTATCTTGGAAATTCATGACTCAAGGAATCTTGTTTTGTGTTTGCTTTGTGTATTATTTTTATTTGGAATTGTTTGATGATTGTAAATTTAACTGTCAAGTTCTATGCATGCTATTTGGAATTGTTTCATGACGATAAATTTAGTTCAGTGACCTTATAAATAATCACTTCTCATTTATTGATATTTTTATTATTGTTGTATTTTTTGTTGTTGTTATTGTTGTTGTTGTTGTTGTAATTGCGAGGATTTGTTGTTGTATAAAAATGACAAAAAATCATAGCAGCATCACAGAAAAGAGAATCAAATGAACATAGAGATTTTAACGTGGTATCGCCTATAGCGCACTCCACGACACAAACACCCTCTCAATATTTTATTTCATCTCAAATAAGTTTTGTTACAACACACATAACACTTGAAAAATAATAGAGTTCTCTCTTAATTTTCTGTCTAAACTTTAGAGAGACAAAGCTTATATGCCCTCATAGGAGCTGTACACGCGTACAATCAGGAAAGAAATCATATGCATACAATCAGGAAATTAAATAAATCATATGCATACAATCAGGAAATATTTCTTTCAGCTCGCTATATTTGGTAAATCCTATCAAGGCAGCATGGTCTCTTGAATTATCTTCAAGAAATTTTTGGCAGAATCCATCTTCTTAATTTTCTCCTCTAGATTTGGTGTGGCACCGACTACACGTGTCAGCTTGTCATTCCAACAAAAAAACTATTACAATAAACTTCGTAACAACACAGCTCTTGCAAATATTTCCCTCAGAGTCAGAGAAATAACAAGCTCTGTTTGCCCCCTTACCAAGGTCTAAAATTTGCATGAAAGAGTATGATGTCTACTACACAACATAACTTCAATTAATGTTGTTGCCTAATGCTATATAACATTTCCAGATTGGGAAGAAGAGTTAAATGGCAGCAAAGAAATAAATTTTAATTAACTTTGAAATATGTACAAGCTTTTTATTTTTATTTGCTTTGTGTATTATTATTTGAACTTGGATTTGATATTTACAAGTTTAACAGCCCGTTCACATATACTATGCATGCATCCTATAGTACAGCTTTAATGTAGTTGTAAGCCAAACATCTGTAACTGTGCTGATGATTTCAGTTCATTATCCTAAAAAATAATCATTCATCTTTGTTTTTTTTTTCCTGTTTGGTAATGCTAAGGAGTTTGTGTGCATATAACATGATAACTTTCTAAACTACGATGAGGAAATGAGTGGTTGGAAGGGAAACAAAATTGCAGTGAACTTCGTAACAATGTGATTCATAAAAATAAACCCTACATTTTTATTTTATAAAAAAAAAACAGAGTTCAATAATAAAAACACATTATTATGTTCCTCTTTACTAGAGTTAGAAACCTGCATGATTGAAGTCTAGTTTACTTTACCAGGGTTTGAATATTGTTTTCCGGACATAAAAATTCAACAGTTCTTTCACCCCCTGGACTTCCATATGCATGGGAAATAGGATCTCCAAATTATATAGGAGAAGGAAACAATATTGGAGGTCCTCTAATTTTTTATTAGAAGTTGTTGTTTTTCCCCTTGTTCGATCACCAATAACTTGACAAAACAGAATATTGACTCACCAAGTATACTTATTTTTGGGTTTAGGGTGGTTAGCAATCCAACAACAGAATATTGACGCATGATAACTTGAGAAAAAGAGATGCAGAATTGTCAGTCAATGCACCCTTTGCAAGGTAGATCTAGAAACAGTTAATCACCTATTACAAGTGTACATTCACAATACAACTATTTCATGAACTAAAAAATCAGGAGCCATCTAATGCAAGGCCGGCATTCCCAATAATTGACATCGCAGATACAGACAGCATTGGAGCACTCATAAAAAAGGTACAAACTACAGTAGATTCCGGAAATTTAGTGGAAATCTAAGCCAACCAACACAAACATAGATCCTTAATGGTCATCCTTGTACCAAATTGCATGCCCAGGAATGAACTTATGGGATACCTCTCCTACTGGATTGCAATAAACCGGTCCAGTTTATGTTTGTTAGTCAAACTAAAACCTTTAGGATGATTTCCTTATGAGTGGGTGTGGGTTTCTCTTTTTGTGTTTCGGTGTGTGTGTGTTGTGGTTTGCGAGTCGGTGGGTCAACTCGATCCAGTCAAAGTCACTGATGGACAAGATCTAAGGAGGGAACTCGACAACTAGCTACCAGTTAAGTAACGTTACAAACATCACAAACCAATACCAGACTAGCTACATGTAGCACCTTAATCCTTGTATAATAAATCAGCTTCAGTAACGTTGGCACCAGATCATAGTCATTCTTGCAAGGTTGTTAATAGAAGGAAAAATCGGCCGATTCAGACCGGGATCGGCCGAGTCAGATCGGAATCGGCCGTCGGCGATCCGGCTTTATTCAAAATGTGAAAGAGATTCTCCAATTGGAAGGCTTGAATCTCCCACAACTTCAGAAGTTAAATCTCAAAGGGCAACTGAAAGAAACTATTCTTGAATCACCTTTATTCAAAATGTCTGGGGATAGTATGCAAACGCTATGGCTTGGATGGTCTCAACTCCAAAATGATCCTCTACAATCTCTTTCCCATTGCATAAACCTTACGTACTTGAACCTCCAAAGAGCATATGAAGGACAACAACTAAATTTTAAGGCAGGATGGTTTCCTAAATTGAAGAGTATGGAATTGCGACTAATGCCTAATTTGATTCAAGTGGAGATGGAACAGGGCACCATGGCGAGCCTTGAAGAGGTTTACCTTTGGGAACTGGAACAGCTAGTGGTGGTCCCAAGGGGTATGAAACACCTCGCTTCTCTCAAGAGAATGAGCTGCATAAATATGCCCGTTGATTTTGGGGGTTTAGCTATGGGAACCCACCGACTGTTTCATTTCACCTGTCATGTCCGCTCATGGCAACCAACTCAATAATTTGAGTGCGATCGAGGTATGCCTTTACTTATTTTTTTTTTCATTTTGCATTCTGAAACTTGTGTGTGTAATTTTTGAGTCCATCATTGCAAAAAAAATTGAGGAATTGTATAAATTATTGATGTGTCAAAATGCATAAAAAGATTGTTCTGTCCTTATTTTTTTATTTGCTTATGAAACTGAACTACAGTTACTTTGTTATGATTGTTACGATTCTACTTATTTATTCACTATTTGTTTTTGTTTTTTTGTTCCTGCTTGCAAGATCTATTCCTTTGGCATTTTTTTTTCCATCATGAATATATTCTATATAATGAGATTACAAGAGCTTGTGAAACAACAAAATAACTAATTTTGGTAAAAAAAAATAAAAATTTGCCAAACCAATGTTCTATTTTTCTGTAATGAGAATATATGCACTCCATTTCACATCGCAGTTTAACATTTTTTTTCAAGTTTCCTTAAAAGTCTTCAATTGATCAGAATATATGCACTCCATTTCATATCGTAGGCCTTTCAGATATTTGAATTACAGGCAGCATCAATCAGAGCCGGAGCACTTTTTGTTGTGTGGTTTTACTTTCAATTAGATCGAAAAAAAAGTTAACCCTCAGTTTCTTTTAGTGCTTATATATCATGGAAAAATATGTGATTTTCTAATATGTAGGGCTCATACTACCTTAGAAACTTGCAATATAATTTGTCATTCTAAGCGCACGATCCAGGAAATTGATGACTCAAAGAACTTTGTATATGTTTGCTTTGTGTAATATTTTTATTTGGAATTGGATGATGATTGTAAATTAACTGTCATGTTTTGCAAAGCTGCGCAGCTATTGGGGTGCTTGACTACTTGGTGATAAACATTTGGAACTTTGACCATAAATTCAGTTCACTGACCTTATAAATATTTTTTAATCGTTTATTCATATGAGTGATGCTACGGTACTATTTATAGTGCAGATTGGTTAGTACTATGGATAAATATTTTTGTTTTAAAGTCCAAACAGTCGATTTAAACCGTTTAATATGATATCTACATGAAAATATAATTGTAGATCAAATTTTACATCTTTTTATGATATTTCACTATTTTTTTTAGCTAAGTAGAAAATCACTTGATCTAAAAATTTGAGACCATTCAAAAGTAGTGATTTTTACCTATCTAAAAGAATAGTAAAACAATTCTAAAAATGTAAAATTTAGTCTGGAAATACATTTCATATGGTAATCGTGTTGAACAATTCAGATCAACTATTTGAACTTTGAAATTGAATATATTGATCCATAGTACCGATCAATCCGTGCTAAATAGAAGATGATTTGTAAAGGACTAAAGTTAGGAATTTGCAGTGTTAAAATCTTCAATTGAACTTTTGTTATTCCGTGTGTTCACTGATGGTTGTTTGTTCGGGCCAGTTGGTTGTTGAGTCGACTCGCTCCAGTCAAAGCCATAGAGGGACAAGATCTAAGGAGGATATTCAACAACTTGCTACCAGTTTTGTAACATTACAAGCATCACGAACCAATACAAGACTACATGTAGAACGTAAGTCCTTGTATAATCAATCAGCTTCAGTAACATTGTTACCAGATAATAGTCATTTCTTACAAGGTCGAGATTTCCAACAAAATCTCATTTGAAAATTTCGTCGAATATCTACCGTGCATTAGAGCTGTATTAACATACCAGAAAGTACAGGCCAAAGTTACTATAAATTCCCTCAATTCACAGGGACATTGATTAAACCACCCAACACAGCATCAATCCCAGGCAGATATCATTCTACCAGTTTTTTTTTTTTTTTTTAACAACTGATACTGAGAACAATCAAGGAAAAGGAATGACAAACAGAGAATGATCAAGTACCTGAAAGTCTGAAACAGCTTCTGTAGCAGTGGGGTCTACTGCTGGTATTGTTCATTATGTCATTAATGGACATTGGTTTCCATCAAATTAACTCCAAGCTTCCTGAGAAGGAAACCATCAGGATCAGTAGTATTTAGTTTTGCAAGGTACCTTTTCTGGTAAATTGTAATATTCAGTAGAGCATGAACCAGTATCAAGCAGCACTGTGATTGAATTAAAATATTCACAATTCATCATGGAACAATATTAGACTACAAGTGGTACTTTATCTATTCATAACAAATCCAGCTTTGACATGATTGACAACATTTCGAACTAATACTTTCCAGATCCGAACACAAACAGAAACCTCACATGGAAAATACCTTGAATGTTTTATCTGCATTAACATAAGTGAAATTACAAGTAAAGTACAATGCCACAACCTACTGTAACTTCCAGAAATTCAGTGGAAATCCAATCTAAATGGTCATCCTTACACCAATTTGCTTGCCCAGGCATGAACCTACGTGATATCTCTCCTACTGGATTGCAATAAAACAGTAATCTGTTAGTCAAAATAAAACCTTCAGGTTTTTATTTTGGCAAACCTTTAGGTTGATTTCCTTATGAGTGGGTGTGTAGTGTGTTGGGGTCAGTTAGTCGGTGGTTAAACTCATAAGAACCAATCAAAGCCACTGAGGGGCAAGATATAAGGACGAAACTCGACAACTTGCTACTAGTTAAGTAACCTTAGGAACATTAAGAACCAATATCAGACTAAATGCAGCACATTAATCCTTGTATATTAAATCAGCTTCAGTAAGATTGACACCAGATCATAGTTATACTTACAAGGTCTGGATATCCAATAGAATCTCATTTGAAAATTTTGTCGAACATCTTCATGCATTAGAGCTGTATTACCATACCAGCAAGTACAGGCCAAAGCTACTGTAAATTCCCTCAATTCACAGGGACATTAAACCAACCAAAACAACATCAATCCCAGGAAGATATATATCTTCATACCATATTGCATATGCAGTCACGAACTTGGGGGAACTGCTAGTTACAATAGCTCCATGATGGCTTAAGTGTCAAATCTGAGGTACCTTCTCAGATGGAAAGCTCCATGATGGCTTTAGACGTGGATAAGGCTTACATACTTTTGATTAGAGTGCACACAGCGTGAATCACAATATATAGCAGCGCTGTTGGGGTGGATGCATTTCCTCTGTACCAAAAACAGAGCAAAAGAACTGGCATTGAAAAGAGGAAAATCTCAAATTGCTACAAAGAGTTGAAGCAGATGGTCACATGTGATTTATTTACTATTCTGTAGGTTATCACCAGATGTCTTAATATTTACAAATGTAACATCTGATAAATAATAATAATAATAACAATAATAATAATAATAATAATAATAATAATAATAATAATATTAATAGTAATAATAATCAGTGTTGTAAATAACGGTATGCGGTCATCGGATGGACGGGGTACCGCCAAGCGATTAATCGGTATGCGACCGATTAATTGAAATATGCGGACAATTTAACGTTTTTATTAAATTTATGTATATATATCATAATTTATTAAAAATAATTTATTTAACTCATCAAACTTATCAAATAAATTTAACTTAATTTCATTATTATAACATGACACTACACTTATTTTGTTTAACGCATAAGTACTTTACATGTGTGAGTAACACATTTATTTAATGAAAAAATAAATTCAAGAGTTAAACTTTTTTCAAATACTAATAACATATTATGTGAAAGAAATAAAACATTCCAACATAAAATGTTTTGCCTCACTCTAATATAATTTAGTTGAATCATTTACATGTTACTTTTGTGGCAGATTACTATTGGTACCGATGATGTGTACAAGCAGCCAAGGCTGTTAAGATGTATGGAGGTAAAATCATGCGTGAACCTAGTTCGTTGCCCAGCATAAACACTAAGATTACTACTTGTGTGGACCCAGAAGGTTGGAAAACTGTAAGTTTGAACAACTCGTTTCTCTTTTTTTTTTGAATTTACTTTTTATTGCATACGAGCTGTGTCGGTTAGCTTATTTTTTTTTTTCATTTTTTTCACATGCTCCCTTACCTTGAAAAGTTACTGACAAGCTTGAAAAGCTAGCACAATCAATTCATGGGCAAAGTGTATCAGAAACATTAGTGATTTGACTCGTTTCTTATCTGAAAGTTAAAATGTGTCATGTGAAATTTACAGCGGGGTAGTAATTGTACCAAATTAGAACTTCCTGTGGAATTGCAGGCATTACCCAAAAATATAAGAAGCTTGACTCTGTGCACAAACTGTCTGAAAGTTTGTTCCTGATACGAAATTTCAGTTTAATCCCAGGTCATTTGTTTTTATTTCATTTTGACTTTTTTATTTTTGTGTTAGGTGTTTGTTGACAACATAGATTTTGCAAAGGAACTGGAGTAAGCAAACAAATTGGAAGAGCATCACATACCTTTTATTGGAGACAATAAATTGCCAGGGGTATAGTCGTCCTTTGTTGTTGTAAGAGAAAGTAGCAGATCAGCACGTAAGTAGATTTGTAGATAGGTTTAATTGTTCTCTTTTGGCATATGAATTGTTCAGATTCTTTGAATTAACCAGATATTATCATAAAGAGTAGCAGTATGTACATTAAGCCCGACATATATTTCAATTTTGTATCACTACATGGTACTCACATCAAACAGCAGCATCGGTCGATGACAGTAAATGTCACGCCTTGTGGCAGCAGGTGTTTGGACCTTGTGGTGTGAGTGAAATAGACATTTTTTTTTCAAATTAAAGCAAGAAATTTCTGGACAATATTATGCCGGGATTGCTGGTACGGAAGACAGCAGCGCAAGTGCGTTAGTGGATAGCGCTGTTATGAGCATTAGAAACAGCGAAGCATAGGATATTGTTTTTATAATTTCTTTCTAGGTGCCTTAGTGATGTTGTTATGCTTATGATGTTGTAAGCATATTACTCTTTAGGATATGGATTCTTTTGACATGTAATTTTTCAATTTGAAATATGTGAAATGAGACACCTGTAATAGTAATTTGAATTTACATTGATTGATGCATATTTGAATCCAAAGTGAAAGCAAGATTGTATATTCAACAAATATTTGAAATCCTAATCATGCTCAATACTTATTTGCTTAACAGCTAGTATAATTCAACTAGTTTTGATTCCTGAAATCAGTAGTTGAACATTATTTTCAATATTTTGGGAATAATGGATTTTTAGTGTTTATTTGATGTGTTGGTATATATTCAACTTATCATTTATTATTAGTTGTATATCAAAGTAGTGCTAATGGTAATTTCGCAAAAGAAACACTTGGGTTGTTCCCTGCTTTCAATCGGTTAAAATAAAAGCATCACTTAGTGATAAAATTTCTAGAAAACATTATGTTGTCGTTAAAACAATAACATTTTTTATTTCAAGTATCGAGCATTGGTAGCAACACTGGTACAACAACCCTTCAAATATTAACAATATACACAATTTACAAGTATGACAAAAAATAGAAATAGAAATAGAAATACTTGCATAGCATCACAAAGACAAATAAGAGTAATTTTCAAGGGGCATTGTTGTCATTAAAATGAAATATCACACTATACACAATTTACATAATTTACAAGCATGACAAAAAATAGATATAGAAACAGAAATACTTGCATGACATCATAAAGACACATAGGAGTTGTCTTCAACAGGGGCGGAACATAGTGGTGGGAAAAGGGTGCTAAACACCCCCCTATAGTTTGAAAATTTATAGTTTGATCCATTAAATTTTGTAATTTTTATATGCATTAATATCTTTTAGCCCCCTTCATAAAATGAAATTACACTATATTTGATTTTTCAGCCCCCCAATCTCTATTTTCTAGTTCCGCCCCTGGTCTTCAAGGGGCATTGTTGTCATAAACATAAAATATTACAACACGAACAGCTATTACCACAAATTGATATAAGGAATCTATACAACAACAATCTCCAAAAATTTTAAAGCTCATTATTGTAACTCTTATCAGAATTGTGCTTCTCTCTGCGTAATCTCTCTATAGCTTGGTTCAGCAGTGGATCTCCTGGCTTTCTATAGGTCTGATCATCAATTTTTACTCATATGCATCGCTCTGGCTTAGGATAAACTCCTTCAACTAAAATTAGCAGCATGATCATCAATATGTTATTACTTGTTAGAAATGTGAAAGTAAGATTCAATTTAGGTTTACTTGAAGCAAACTATGTACCCAAGAGTAAAGTACTCTTAATGGCAACTATTTCACAATTTCGCTGAATGCACAACAAAAGAAGATAATAGAGAACATTGACTCAATAAATTTAACACTACATTAAAACCTAAGATACCATGCTCCAACTATTGAATTTAAAAACATGGTAAGGAAATATACTCTCCATTGTCCTATAAACAATATCTTCAAACTAGTTCTGCTACAAGAATAAAATTATAGAAAAAAACGAATAGACTAAAAGATAGCAATCAATACCCAGACAATACCGTAGCTGTAGATCTAACTAGTATTTATTAAGCTTGGAAACGAACATCACATGTTTATATCTTAAACCATAGTCCACTGATCTTGAAAGCACAATTTAGATCAAAATTTGATGATAACAATACCCTGCCTTCAACAATCTTAACCATTAACCAGATCTACTCGTATCTACACAAAAAACCCCAAAATTTTGCCAAAAAATTCATAATTTCTCACATAACAAAATAAGGAGAAGATCTCACCTTGTAAGCAATCACAATTCTCGGCCTCCTTCCTCACCACATCCAAGACCGAATCAATCAGCTCAGCTCCCTCGGTGTAATGTCCCTTGGCCCAGTTGTTCCCAGCTCCCGACTGTCCAAAGACGAAGTTGTCAGGCCTAAAGACCTGGCCAAACGGACCCGACCGGACCGATTCCATCGTGCCAGGTTCTAGATCCATCAACACAGCCCTCGGCACGTACCGACCACCACTGGCCTTATTATAGTACACATTAATGCGCTCAACCTGGAGATCTGAATCGTCAGCGTACTCACCCGTGGGGTCGATGCCGTGCTAGTCACAGATCACCTCCCAAAACTTGGCACTGATCTGGTTCCCGCATTGGCCACCCTGTATGTGGAGAATCTCACGCATCTTGGACTGATTACTGATATTGCAAAAAAATCACATCTGAGTACTGATATTGCAAAAAGATCATATCTAAATTCTTCGTAAGAAACTAGTACATTTACTATAACATTTATGATTAATAACAATAATATAATAAGAACTAGAGAATTTATTACTGGACATCACAAAACTGGAAATAATCTAAACTAAACAAATTGATCACAGTACTGATGTCACGCAACTATCAAATTAGATTGTGGATTAAAATCTTAAAAAAAGGTGAAAATATCCAATACAGAGACCTATAATTGGCAAAGACTTTGACTTTGAAAATATTCAAATCAGCCCCTCAAAAGGTTTAAATTTTCTTCATCTTAGAACATTACTGGACAAAACCTAAATCGGATACAAGAGAAATCAGACGGAGAAGAGAAGAAGAGAGAACGAGAGAAACAGAGGGGAGGAGGGTGGGAGAGCTTACTAGAGAAATAGAGAGGGAAGTGACCATACATAGGAGAGACCAAGAAGAGAGACGCAAATCGCGAGAGGAGAGCGGCGATGCGATGCGGTGCAGCGCTGAGAGAGGAGAGGAGCGGGAGAGGAGAGGCGACATGAGAGGCGATTTGTGATTTAGGGCTGGGTGGAGAGAAATGGCGTGAGAGAGAGAGCGGTGGGTTGGGGATTTTAACACTGGAGACATCCAGTTAACAGATAAATGGAGAAGGGCTTCAACTTAATTTACCGATTTTTTTTCATCTCTGGCCGTTGATTAAAGCCCAGATGTGTGGTTCTGATACAGTGTAAAGATGTGTCATATTAAACCGTGTAAGTGAATCCCGGATTTGGCTACGGTGCTATGGGTTGCATAGAGGACTACGGTGCTATGGCTCAATATTCGAGTTTTCAAAATTCTAACGGTAGATCCGAATCGTTCATCTTATTCTTCATATTAATATGTATTTGAAGACCAAATTTTATATTTTTTGAAAAAAATTTACTATCTTTTTAGATAAGTAGAAAATCACTTGATCTAAAAAATTATGCACCATTCAGATATTTAATTTTCTACCTATTTAAAAAAATAGTAAAAAATTTTCAAAAAATGTAAAACTTGGTTTCCAAACACATATTAATATGGAGAACAAGGTGAACAGTTCGAATCGACCGTTAGGATTTTGAAAAGTCGAATATTAAGTCGTAGCACCGTAGCCCTCTATGCAACCCATAGTACCGTAGCCAAATCCGTGGATCCCTCCTCAAAATAATAGTAGTAGTAATAATAATAATAATAATAATAATAATAATAATAATATTGCTTTATTAAATTTCAGGCCCATTGGAATATAATATTTTTTTATAAGTTATTCATTACATTTTTATTATGTGATTATTATGCTATAATAATAATATCGATTTATTAAATTTCAGGCCCATTGGAATATAATATATTTTTTAAGTTATTCACTACATTTTTATTATGTAATTATTATGCTATAACTTTGAACTTTTTCCAGAAAATATATAGATTATTTCCCCATAACATTGTACTATTTGTTACTAAAAAACAATAATGATTAAATATTCAATTAAATATTTGAAATAAATTAAATGATATATCAAAATTTTGTAAATATATCCTACTTACATTAAAATAACATATCTATATTTTTTATTTTGATAAGTTATATGTTGGTTGTAATGGGATGTTTTGTTATAAATTTAAAAATCTATATTATTGAATATTTTATGGTAGAAATAGCTACATGACCTCTGGTAAATAAATTTATATCATTTGGCAAAAAATTTAAAATAAAATATTATAAAATAAATTAAAGAAAGATAACAAAATTTGTACTTTGTAAAGTGCCAAATCTAATCCATTCCGAGCTAAATGTCATTTATTTATTTTCATGTGTCTTTCAATGTCTTATTTTTGGAATAAAATTGGTTGGAACACACTATATGCTACCTAGCTATTTCTTAGAATTACTCTTTCATTAGATTGTTAGCGGGAAAGCGGGTTTCAGCTTAGAATAGGATCATAAGGCCCGTCAACTGGCCCAATCCCATCTGATCATCCCTTGAGAAATCATGTTTGAGAACTTTTGTTTGAGCTTGCAAATATGAATTATGTTATAAATATTATCTTATGTAGATCACTACATGCATATATAAGAAAATATCAGATCCATCTCAATTATTTGTTCATTGCAATGAGTGCCATATTAACTTGTTATTTTGTACAAAATAGGAAGAAACACAAGAAAAATAATTTTGTCCGTCTAGAAAATTTTCATTATAAAATTAAGTATAAAGTAGGTAAAAATATTAATTAATTATAAACTTAATTTTGAATTCAAGTTTGTAAAAGATCCATCTATATATATTGATGAATATATTAATTGAGAATTAATTAATGTTATCGTCTCTCAGTAGTCGAAATAAAAACGAGAGGACAGCATTTATATATACTTAGGGATGGCAAAAAAGCCCGTTCAGCCCGGCGGCCTGGTCATACCTGCCTGGCCCGCCCATTACCTGGTCTGCCCGGCACTATAATGGGCCAGGTAAGGCCAGGCTTCGAAACAGGCCAGGTCAGGCTTGGGATTTTATCAAAGCCCAAAGGCTGCCTGACGAGCCTCTCTTTTATAATACTAGTCAAGTGCCCGTGCGTTGCAACGGGGGTTGAAATATTATTTTGATCACTTTCTTTAAATAATTTCTTCATTATGTGTTCATCAATAATAAAAGCAAATTATAACCTTAGAGCTTAATACTATATTACGGCATCTCCATTGATGCAGTTAATTTGCAATTGCAAACAACTATCCTGAAATAATTGAAATTAATTTCATTTCTTAATTGCAAAACTCCTGCATTAATGCAATTTGCAAATCAACATCTGAAAAATAATTTTGCATAAACTCAAATACATCCATGTAAAATTGTAAATTAGAAAAATATAAGGAGAATAATGAAAATATTATTTTTACAAAAAAATCAGAAAATTCATATCATCTGAGATATCTTAAATTTTACCTTGCCTTTTTGGAAAATCTAAACCGTTCAAATACAGTCTACACGAATCTCGAAGCTCAATAATACTTTCTGCACGAATAGACATGCAAAAGTTGAGATCCAGAGCCGTTGAAATACTTTCTGCACGAATCTCGAAGCCCAATAATACTGGCGCCTGCGCTACCCCCGAATAGGCACCCGACACGTGGGTCAAGCAAAAGTTGAGATATCTCGGGAATAGGCACCGTCCGTGAGCCTCTGCGCTATCTCAACTTTTGCTTGACCCACGTGTCGGGTGCCTATTCGTGGGTAGCGCAGGCGCCAGTATTAATGCGCTTGGAGATTCGTGCAGAAAGTATTTGAACAGTTGAGATTTGCCATAAAGTCACGCAAAGTTTGAGGTACCTCAGAGGATAAAAAAGGTGGAAAACGCGTGAAAAAGTGGAAAACGCGTGAAAAAAGGAAGATTCAGTGATACAATTTCTGTGTGGCATTATATGTAGCATGGATATAAATCACTAAATTTAGATTTCTACACGTTTGACAACATGAAACAGGTGTATAAAATCAAAATTATTTATTAAAGGCTGAGATTAAGATCTGTTTTGATGAGTGGCTGAGATTTAGAGAATCAACGGCTCAGATCCTCTGTGGGTGAATAGGTGATTGGGAGCCAAATTTTTTTACGTTATATTTAGTGGTCCGGATATGTCTTCCAAAAAATTTAGCGCAGCCCAATCCTTTACCCTTACCCAAAATTTTTAGCGCAGCCCAATTAGATTTCAGGCTCTGACTGAGTCTCCTAATTCCTAAATCTAGGTGCTCTTTCTCTCTTTCCAAAAATCAAAAGCTATCTCCTAAACCTAGCCGCTCTTCCTCGATTCCTCCACGGCGGCCACCACAGTCGATCAAAAACCACCGATCTACACGGCTGCGCCTTTCTCCGACAAGCTTCACCATCGATCAAAGAAAAATAAACTCGCTAATCTGGAGTTTATCCGACAAGATTCTCCGACAAGCTTCTCTGACAAGCTTCACCAATCACCACCGATCTGCACGGCTGCGCCTATCTGGAGTCGTTAATTGCAATCAGGTTGATTTTCTAGCTTTGTTACTTTTATGTTTTTTTTAGCTTTATTTGCTATATTTTCTGGCACATAAAACTACACTGCAATGAAAGAAAAATAAACTCGCTAAAAGTAAGAACAAGAAATATTAATTTGATATCTGAAACATTAGATGGTTAATAAGGGTGAATTTTTACTTTGATTAGAGGAGATTAATCTTGCCTTTTTTTAGTTATGTGTTTTCGAAATGATAAATATATTTTTTCAATAAACCTTGTACTAGATTTATATTTTGTAGCTACAAAGCATTTTCAATTTCTGGTATTTGCTGATACAATTTTCATGAACTTAATTGTGAAATTTGAATGTTTTTTACCTTGTACTAGATTTATGTTTTTTCAATAAACCTTAGACAGTAAGGCAGTGACTAATTTGAATGAAATTGCTCATCAGTTCTTTTATTTTAGACAGTAAGGCAGTGACTGATTTTGAAATTGCTCATCAGTTCGTTTATTTTCTGCCTTATATAATCATGGTGCATATCTGAATTTTTATTTTTATTAATGTTCAGCAGCAACTGATCAAATACTTCTATTTTGGTAGGAAAAATGGAAACCCCACAAGATATTATAATGGAAACTTTGCAAGAACCCACTAATCAAGAGGAAGCAAACTCTTCCCCTAGAGAGGGCTCTGCTGCAACACCGACACCGACACCGACAACAAGTGGGACACCGGCCTCAAGTGCCCCTAATCAGTCTACACTTGTGGATACCTCTAAACTAAAATCTGATGTGTGGGGCCATATGACAAAGAAGAAAATTGATGGACAATACAAGGTGGTGTGCAATTATTGTGGTGAAAAACTTGCAGCAAACTCAAACAGTGGTACACGACACCTCAAATCTCACATAGAATCTTGTTTAAGAAAAAAACAACAAACATTCCCTGTAGCTTTCCAAAAAATGTTAGTTACTAAAAAAGTAGAGGGGAAAACTACCATAGCAAATTACACTTTTGATCAAGAAGCATGTAGAAGAACACTTGTGGAGATGGTAGTGTTGCACGAGCACCCTCTCTCAATTGTTGACCAAGTGGAATTCAAGGCTTTTGTCAACACCTTGCAGCCATTATTCAATTGTCCAACCCGTAATACTGTGAGAAGTGATGTTTTAAAACTACACAAGGAACGAATGAAGAAGACTATGGCCCTATTGAAGAGCAATCAAGGGAGAGTGGCTATTACAACCGACATGTGGACGGCAGACAACCAAAAGAAATCCTATATGGCGGTGACGGCACATTTTGTAGATGATTCATGGAATCTACAATAACGTCTATTAAGGTACATAAATTTTATTAGCTGCTGAAATTTAAATTTCATTAGGTTTATTAGCTGCTACAATGCATAGTTAGCTGCTGAAATCTGAATCTGAATTGCTTAGTTAGTTGCTGAAATTTTATTAGCTGCTGAAATCTGAATTGCATTTGGTATATTAGCTATTATAATCTGAATCTGAATTTTATTAGCTGTTGCAATGCATAGTTAGCTGCTAAAATCTGAATCTGAATTTTGTTAGGTTCCAACACTTACCTTCTCCCCACACCATAAAAGTACTTGCGGAACAATTGATGAATATTTTTTTAGATTGAAATATAGATAGTAAATTGTCTACAATAACTGTAGATAATTGTAGTACCAATGATGGAGTTATTGAAAGTTTAGTCCATAAATTAGATGTTGAACAACTCTTGCTAGGTGGGTCAGTTTTGCACATGCGTTGTTGCGCACATATCTTGAACATAATCGTAAAGGATGGATTAGATGTAATTGCTCCAAGTTTAGAACAAATTCGTGCTAGTTGTGTATATTGGTCCTCTACTCCTAAAAAAATTGAAAAATTTGAAGAGGCAACACGGCAATTGTGTATTAGTAATACCAAAAAGTTGTGTTATGATGTGAAAACACGATGGAATTCAACCTATAATATGTTACAAATAGCTTTAACATATAAGGATGTTTTCTCTCGTGTGAAAATACGTGATACACAATATAAAACTGTGCCTTCTGAGGCTGATTGGGAGAATGCCAAGAATATAAGCGAAAAATTAAAGATTTTTTACACTACAACCGAATTATTTTCCGTAACAAAATACACAACAGCCAACCATTATTTTCCAAACATTTGTGAAATTAGATTAGCTTTGTGAACTTGGTTGGAAGATTCTAACCCTACTATTGCGAATATGGCATCAAGAATGATAGAAAAATTTGATAAATATTGGAGTAACATACATGTAGTCATGGGTGTTGCCGCACTTTTGGATCCAAGGTGTAAGATGGCTGTCATAATTTATTACTACAAGTTGATTTATGGTAATGATTTTGAGCACGAAGTTGAAAAAGTTATTGAAATGAGCCGTCAATTGTTTTGCGAGTATCAAAGAAGAGTTGAGAAACCCCAAGATGAAGAACCACAAATGGAAAGGAAACAAGGTGGTGACCTCCCAATTGGTTTTTAAAAATTTGCCCACACCATAAAGAAAATAAAATTTGATAATACTACGGAGTTGGAACTATACTTGGAAGAAGCATTGCTTCCAAGTTGGGCAAAAAAATTTGACGTGCTAGCTTGGTGGAAGTCTAATGGAGCTAAATTTCCAACTTTGGGAACAATTGCTAAAGACATATACGCGATACCTGTTTCAACTGTTGCCTCTGAATCTGCTTTTAGTATGGGTGGATGAATAGTTAGTCCACAAAGAGATAGACTTCATCCTTCACTTGTTGAAGCTCTAGCATGCGCACAAAATTGGCTAAGAACTGAATTTGAAGGTATAAATGTTGTATAGTCTCATTTTGTCATATTTTAATTATATATGATCGTATTTCGATTTAACTCTTAACTTGATGTTTTTTCAGATTTGAGTAATCATAATCCATTCAAGACATATTGTGATGACTTAGATGAAGGTGAAGATGAATGTGAAGATGCAGTTGAAAGTGATTGCTCAGCTAATGCTAATGATGTTGAAGTAACTTCTTGAAGGAATAAATGGTATGCATAATTCTCCTATATTTTAGTATTTATTTAGTGGTTATATTTCCCTGTACATGTGATGGGTATTTTTGTAATTTCTATGTACTAGACATACATGATATAGTTGATTTAAAATTATAAATCAGTGTCAATTTATATGTAAGCAAACCAAAAGTTGAGTGTCAGTTTCAAGCTATGTAAAACAGTAGGAAAAACAAGAGAATTTATTGGTTTAGATTTTGTTATTTATTGGTTTGGATCCAAATCCTTTTTTCACACTTGAAATCCGAAATAGATATGTATTTATTGTGAACTATGTTTCTATGATTCTGAAATTTTGTGACACCTTAATGAATCCAGATTTATTGGTTTGGCAGCTGAAGCACAAGAGAAGAAACAGATTCTGGCGATTTGCTTTGTATGAATTTTAGTGTTAAATTGTATTTGTTTGTATGGATTTTAGTGTTAACTCGTATTCTGCATTGCTTGTATTTATTTTGTATTTGTTAACTCGTATTCTCTATTTTATCACTGTTTGTATGGATTTTAGTGTTAAATTATAATTTGTTGTGTATGCTGTGTAAATTGCTTTGTATGCTATGTAAATTGAGATCAGGCAGGCCGGACCGGGCCGGGTAAGGCGGCCCATTGGCGCAGACAGGCAGGCACAGGCAGGCGCAGGAATGATGGGAAAGCCCATGGGTAGGCCGGGCCTAAATTTTCAGGCCCATCAAATCAGGCCAGGCAGGTGGGCCGTTAATTTTTAACAGGCAGGCCAGGTTTGGGATTGACAAAATACCTGTGGGTTCGGCCCATTGCCATCCCTATATATACTTGTGTATATATTGACATCAAGCAAGTGTTCTTAAAGACGAGAAAAGAATAGAATGTAACATCCGTGTATTATGACTGTTGGTCTGCACGGCTACTCTTCCTTTTCCTTCAACATGAATCTCTTTATCGTCACCAACCTTTACTACCTTCTTGTATGACTCATCTAATTTATCAAACAGATATTTGAAACCCGTCATATGGTTTGAGCACCCGCTATCCAAAAACCAGATTTGACTCGCATCTGATTCTTTATCGGTTTTGGCCATGAACAACCGTGCCTGATTGCTCTTCTCTTCAACAAAGCTTGTCTGTCCTTCTTCTCTTTTCTTCTTGTAACAATCGGCCTACACATGACCAGGCTTGTGGCAGTAATAGCACTCCACGTCTTGACCTTCTTTTCTCTGTTTCTTGTAGCAATCGGCTTGCATATGCCCTTTCTTGTGACAGTAGTAGCATTCTACATCTTTCTTCTGTTGATTAGAGTGTGGTTGATTGTAACTTGGCTTGCCTCTGCCTCTGCCGCCTTGACTGCTTCGACCTCTGCTGTTACCTTGGCCTCTACCTCTGCCTTGCTGTTGGCTTCTTGAGAAATCACCCTTAGTATAGAAAGCTTTGGTGTCATCCTTCACTTCTAATCGGTTGAGACGAACTTCATGGACCTGCAGTGATCCCATCAACTCATCAAACGTGTAGGTGGACAGATCTTTGGATTCTTCGATCGCCACCACCACATGATCAAACTTGGTTGTCAGGCTGCGCAACACCTTCAACACAACAGTTTTTTTTGGAAGATCTTCTCCACAGCTTCGGATTTGGTTGACTATTGTTGTAACTTGCGTGAAGAAGGATTGAACTGACTCGCATTGTTTCATGTTCAATGTCTCAAACTCCCGTCTCAAGCCCTGCAACTTGATGGCTACCACCTTGGAACTTCCCTGAAAAGCGATTTTCAGAGTAGACCAGGCCTCGTTTGCTGTTTCTGCTGCTGCAATCTTCGCAAACACCGATTCGTGTACGGTTTGCTGTATGAAGAAGAGCGCCTTTGCATCTCGCTTGGCTGTGTCGATTGGTGTCGGATCAGGAATCGATATTCCTTTGTCTACTAGTTCCCACAAGCCATGAGATTTCAGCATAGTTCGCATCTTGATGCTCCAGAATTCGTAACTCTCACCCTTGAACAAAGGTACCGTCTGATTAGACATGCTGATGGTTGTGTTGTTACCTACTTCAGTCATTGGATCAACCTTACACTCTGATACCAATTTGTTGGGTTATGGGAGAATTAACCGTAGTAAAAAACACAAGGTTTGTTGCTAATTGACTAGGAATAGATCAAAACAGAAAAAATCAGTAAACTGTGCTGCTGTGCCAGTATTTTTCAGAGAGGATTTTTCAGAATAGAAACACAATCTATTTCATAAGCTTAAGAAAAATTACATAGTTCTACTGAATTTAAAGTACAAGAGATAACTGAACATAACTACCCACTAATAACTACCCACTATAGAACCCACTAATAACTACCCACTATAGAATAACCATATTGAAAATAATGCTACAACACTACAGCAGTTTCACATATCTGAAAAACTGCTATCTAACCAACTCAATTCCTACAGAAACTTTTCAGAACCAATATTGAATTTTTCAACAAATACATGCCCCAACAAATTGGGTATCATTCAAGAACTGATTGTATTGTGACTTGGTATAATTGGTTAGCACAACATCAGCTACTCCCCTGGAACACATGACGGCATGACCTGTGCATCTTGTGTCAGAGTTACATTGAGGTGACAGTGAGAAAGGTAGGAAGGATAATTTGGAAATTGTTGTTCAGTACCCGGTACAGTGTCATCATCAGTTGAGTTGGTACAAGGCTGACCATTGAATTGCTTTGCAAATTGCTCAGCCAAGCAACCAGCATTTGAATTTTCAGTTAGGGTTGTGAGGTTGAGAGATGCTCAGTATGAATTGATGTCTTTCAGAAGTTGAGTGCCTGTCTGTAGATTAAAAAGATAATGCTTAGGAAAAAAATCAGCTATATTTTAATTAAGTACAATCAGCCCAAAGAGGAGCAATTTCCAACAGATCCATAAAATAGAAGGTTCTGATTACTGAACCAGATATGCACCCACCATGCAAAAGAAATCATAATTTAAAATCATTTCAGTAAAAGAAACATAAATGCCCTTTGTTTCATGTATATAGCTTTACTGCCATATCTGGCATGAAAATTTCAAAATCATTCTTTCAACAGTTAATTTTTTGGTGAAACCATTAAAATTCTGCATCTACATAGAGGGTCAATAAACTCACAGTTAACTAATTCATCACACTGAGTACGTCTTCATGATTAGAAATTCTAATGAAAATAATAATTCTATTCAAGCTCATTAATTTTCTATTCAGAATAAACCTTCTTGGACCCTCACTATTTCATACAAAACTAACATTTACTTACTTTATAATGTATCGCCAGACATTTACATATACTATCAACAAAATAGAAGAAAATTAGATACCTTCAAGTGGGCAACTGATTTATCCCTGTCAGTAAAGCCAAAGCTCCATGTCAGGGGATCTCCTCAAGGTTCTTCAAAACCAAAGTTCCATATCAGCACTTAATGAATGAATTTAGAAGATATCATAAAATAAAAGAACAAATGAACTTAGTAATAAAATGCTACACCTGATGCCAAAAATAGTGACGGGCTTCGTGTTGGGATAAACTCAGCAATACTGCACTGCTTTGTGCCAGTATGCAAGAGATTGAAGAGAGAAGAATATTTTTCTGAACAGAAATAATGTTTTATTTCCTTTCTCTTACTCAGTTACATAGAGTTCTACGATATTTATAACAGTACAATAATTATCTAAAATAACTACCTACTAATAACTACCCACTACAAAACATGTGCTAAAAATAATAACCATACAGAAAAATAACTTGCAACACTCATAGCAGTTTTACACCTCAGAAAACTACTCTCTAACCAACTTAATTTCTGCATATTTTCTAGAATCAATTTCTGAATTAATTTCAACACTCCCCTTTAATTCAAAATTGGTTATATCAACTATCAAGTTGGATTATGAATTCTTCAAGCTTTTCTCTTGGCAATGCCTTCAGCAAAATGTCAACCTTCTGTTCTTCAGAACTTGCATGCTTGATCTCCATTTTGCTGCTGCCAATTCTTCTTGCAATGCTTGATGCCATGTTTCATTTCCTACTACTGCTTCAAAGATTGTGGATCTTTGCCTTCCACCTTCTGTATATGCCATGAAAAGCATGGATTGTTCTTTACTTTCTTCTTCATAGCAAGCTTGCTGTTCTTCCCTCTGTTTTCTGAAACAATCGGCTTGCACACATCCAGATCTGTTCTGCTAGAAGCACTAGACATCTTTTTGTCGTGCTGAAACTCAAACTCGCCAAATCTACAATGGCCACATCCACCTCTGCCTTTAGAGGACTCCCCCTTTCTGTAGAACGCCTTTTCATTGTCTTTCTCCTTTGATCTGAACTTTGCTTAATGGGTCTTCAGTGATCCCATCAGTTCATGAAAGGAATAGGTTGAAACATCCTTTGATTCTTCAACTGTTGCCACCATGTGATCAAATTTTTGTGCTACGCTTCTCAGAACCTTTTCCACCATGGTTTGCTCTAAGATGTTGTCTCCATATGCTCGAATTTGGATGACAACGATCATGACTCTTAAAAGAAAAATCTGCATTGATACTTCTATTTTCAAATGCAACGTCTCAAAATCTCGGCGTAGACCTTGCAGTTTGATGGTCATAACCAGAGAACTTCCCTGAAATGTCATCTTCAAGGTTGTCCTTGCTTCTTTAGTGGTTGTTGTTGCTGCAATTCTTCAAGGTTGCACACCAATCAACTCTACCATCAATTGCAAGTTGACTCTGACTTCAATTGCTAGCCCACCAAACCATCGACTCTAATACCATTTTGTTGGGATAAACTCAGCCATACTGCACTGCTTTGTGCCAGTATGCAAGAGATTGAAGAGAGAAGAATATTTTTTTGAACAGAAACAATGCTTTATTTCCTTTCTCTCTTACTCAGTTACATAGAGTTCTACGATATTTATAACAGTACAATAATTATCTAAAATAACTACCTACTAATAACTACCCACTACAAAACATGTGCTAAAAATAATAACCATACAGAAAAATAACTTGCAACACTCATAGCAGTTTTACACGTCAAAAAACTACTCTCTAACCAACTTAATTTCTGCATATTTTCTAGAATCAATTTCTGAATTAATTTCAACACTTCGCACCAAAAAGAAGGGTTTCCCACAAGAACCCTAAAATCCTACACGATAAATTTGAAACATAATCATAAAGCCATGAAACCAGAATAAATAAATAAATCAATTAACTTCCTGTTAATTGGTTTATTATTATTTTTATATAAACTTATTATAAATCAATCACCTTTAATAATGGTATCAGTTACTAGCATACTCAAATAAAATTTTAGTGACAAAATTGGTATTGCAAGACTAAAATCAAGCCAATGCGACAGGGTCATGTATGAATATCAAGCTTCTAAATAGCTTGCTATAGCGGTTTTGGACCCAGAAAGCTAAGTTACGGGCTAAAACTGCGCTAATCAAGCTACAGCCGCTATAGCGGTAATAGCGGTCCGCTATAACGCGTAGCGACAATAGCGGTCCGCTATGCTACATGGTTATGATTTTGCAATTTTTTTTTTTTTCTTCTGAAAATATGATTTTGCAATTTTAATGGCTCTTAATGTCTAGATTGATTTTTTTTACTTTATCAAGTTATATTAATACAATGGAATATGTGCGGGCTATACCGCTATATCAATTAAATTTTGTATCATGCATTAATATATGGTAGTGGTATATTTTGAATGTAAAATATATCGATAGTTTTTGAATTAGGGATATTTTGAATGATAATTTGAACTTTGTATTGGTTTAATATGAATATTATAACTTCTTAATTAATTTGGTATTTTTTTTCTTGATGAGATATTTTTAATATTAATAGAAATATAAAATATAATTTTTGAAATAAAAAAGCGCTATTTATAATAGCTTTCGCTATAGCTCCGCTATTCGCTAAACCTTTTTTTTTTCGTCTTCCCGCTATACCGCTATAAACGCTATTTAGAACCTTGATGAATATTGATAAAGTGTATTATTGCAACCAATGCAACATTGAAAGCTAATAAGTATAAAAAAGGGGGGTAAATTGCAAATCTGAAAGGCTGAAACTCTGTAATTCGGAAAAGAAACAATTAAGGCAAGCACAATAACTTCAGCTGCAAATCTGAAATTTAATTGAAAATCAAAATAAAGAACCAAAAATACAGATCAGTTTAAGATGGATTTCAGTCAAACTTATCAATTCAAATCAGCTCAACTCATGAGAAGTTTGATCTCTATACCGTTATAAGGCATTTCAAGGAAAAAAGATACATTGTTCTTACCTGGATTTGCTCCAGATGGCATTGACGAGAGGTGGGCTGATCAGCCTCCGTATCTTTGATTTTAAGAATCAATTTCGTGCTTCTCTTCAGATCAACCCTTCACGTTTCTTGCTAGGTCTGAATTGCGCCAGAGGAGAGAACTTGCGGCTGAAAGAGAGAAAGTGGCCGCCAAAATGGAAACCCTAGACTGCATGGAAAGAATAGCATAGAGTTTGAGCAGCAGTGTCAAAAAGGAGACGCGTCAATTCTAGTCTAGGTCGGTGCATGAAAAGCAGAGAAGAGTCGACGATTAGCGACGTTCTGCGTGGGGAAGGAGAAGAAAAGAGAAAACACGTCTGAATGCGTCGGGGAGAATGAAACGGATGCCACTCCGCTGCTCTCCTATTTGGAGAGGAGAGAAGGATCATGTTATTCAAAATCTAACCTGCTTTCCTATTAGAAGAGCAGTGGAGTTGTCTCCAAATGAAATGCATGCTCTGCGCACGAGAACAGATAAAAAGTTAAAAAAAAAATGTAGCGTGTAGTAATGGTTAAGAGTAACTTTGTATTGAAACGGATAGGTTGTTTACTAATTTTATGCTTCTACACATAAGATTACATGAAAAAAGTTATGTAAAATCAAACAGTGATCAATGGCTGAAATTGATGGAATGTGAGGTTGAGATCATCTCTGGAAATATAGCCTCTTCACCCCTCTAAAATTTGAGTGCGTATCCTCTGAGATATCTCAACTTTTGCGTGACGGACGTGTCCGGTGCCTATTCGGGGTGATGTAGGGGGTCAGTATTATGCTTGCTTTGAGATTCGTGCAGATCATATTTAAACGGTTGGGATTTTTCATAAAGTCATGCAAAGTTTGAGATATCTCAGAGGATACGAATTCCTAAAATTTAAGGTGGTTTTATAGGATTACTGATATGACGATATGCGATGCACTCAAAATGACAACTGACGTGAAGCCTCAAGGATTGTTATTATTTCTCAAGAGCTAAATTAAAATGAAAGGAGCATCTTCACTTCCTTATTGATTAGCATCAAACAAATTTCCAGAACCAACCTTTAATTTAGTAGCAAAAAATAAAAAAATTTATGACGTTAGAGATCACAATTTCAAAATTCAAATAAATATTCTTTATAAATATTAAAATTTGAAAAACTAAATTTTCATTTTCTTTTAAAGAAAAAAAAAATCAAGCAAATGTCACCATCCTACAGCAGAGTTATTGAGTGAAATACAAAGCATCTCACTTCTGTCTCCGGGAAGCAACGGAACATGTGGTTGGTTCATTTACCCACTGTACTGTTTTTTCCTTTCGAAAACGACAGACATCCTCTAAAAAACCTAAGAAGCTAAAAACATTGACTGCTATCTAAGAATCAAGGATTTTCTGTACCCGTACACTAAGATACTTCTATCATGAACCAGTGCAGCTGGCATATACTCTCCAAACTCGAAACCAATTAATAATGTCTATCTACAGAAAGAAATCATTTTTATCTTTTTGCCTTTTAATTAACTTTAGTAAAAAATTCTCCTAATATACTGCTTCACAAAATGTTCTATTAGCAAGTAATTTTACTTTGCATCTTGATTCATGAAATATCAGGGCTAATTTTTATATTCTTTTATCTTCTCTTATTATACCTTTTTTTTATAAAATTATCTTATTTTATTTTTAATGTGAGAAAGAAACTTAAAAAAAAAAAAAAAAAAAAAGGCAATTAGTCGTGTTTCATTAATGAAATTTTGGGTTATCGATCCTAGAACATAACCCCTAGACAAAGCATCGCAGCATTAAACCCCTGGTCCCTGGATATATAGTCTTCAGTGCAGTTTACACACATCCTGCTTCATAGACAGAACAAATTATTACATCTCAGTGATAACTCATTACATCATCAGTCTATAAAGAACTTGGTCCCTTACTACCTAATTATCCAATACAATTAATTCTGTTAATTAACAAAGTCAAATTATCCAAACGTAAAATGAACTATTGTTATTGAATGGTTAATTTCTAAAATTAAATGATCTATCTATCCTAATTCTTGAAAGATTGTAAAATATATTAAATTGAATATAATTTTCTGACAAAATTTCAATATATTTAGCACATTAAGCTGCTCAGAGGCATGATTTAAATTTTAACTAATGAAATTTTGGGGTCAAAACATTGCTGATCTGTATTTTGTAAATCATAAATATTGTTAGTACTTTTATCAAAGTTAGGGTCCACCAGGACCAGTGGATCAGGACAGCTGTTATAGATCTCCATCAGGTACTAGTCTTGATGCTCCAAATTTCAATTTTTCTTTTCTTTTTTTTTTTAGTAAAGTTGGAGGTCAGGTCATCCAACTATTTAATATTTTTATTATTGCAACAAAGGATTTCGCCCTTTTGGATTTCGACCCCATGAACTCTCATATAGAAAATTTCAATGTTATAGAAAGATGGAGGTCAATAATATTGCTATATATATTATTTGTAGTCTTAGCACCACTCCTTTTCTACTGCAGCATATATCCATAATTGTGAAGAAAATATTATCCTATTGTTATGAAAATTATATAAGCATTTTTTTTACTAAAAAGAAAACTATATTATCGTTACTTGCAGCTGAAATAAATTGAGATTGAACTAAAGTACTCTGTATTTAAGTTTACAGATATGGCTGTTGTGATTGGGCTTCAATTCTCCCTATTGGACTTGATCTTCACATCCAAATGTTAGCAAGGCCTCGAAAACAATTCTTAACATCAGTTATATGGTTTCGAGGTACCTTAATTAAGTTCTCTGGTTTCGTTGATTACTCCTTTTTTTTTTGTTTTTCTATTTGGTAGATTGCTACAACTTCTATAATTAATATGGTAAATGTAATATATACAGATCACCTAATATTATTTTTCTATATATTATAGTAATCACCCTTGGCAGGATCTTCAGATGTCCCTATTGTACGTCAGCTCTTAGTCAAGTTGATGGCTACACCTGATAATTTATGGTTCTCTAAAATGGACTGTTTATTATTTTATGAAATAGTAGGTGATCAGCCTACCAAATCTCCATTAATAAAAAAAAATATGTAAGTACGAGATATTACATTTGTTTAAAGAAAACGAAGAACAACTAGTGTTAAAAGGTAAGAATTATTATGGCTGATTACAAGAAGCAAATGTATATGCTATACACATGAAAGCCCTCGTGAATATTCATTTAAAGTTTTAAACCAAATGTGGCCCAAACTCCGAAGTCTCAAGTCTTAATTGCAAATTCTTAGGATGCATTTGGTTGATGCAAGAATAGAGCTAACTCAAGAATAGCACTATTTTTTTTGAGTTAATCCATATTTGAATTAAGAGCTACCAACTATTCTTTGTGTATCTTTGATGGATTAGCTCACTATTCTACTAACCCACCCCTCCATTCAAATGCACCTAAGGCATTGAGTGTCCATGGTTGTTTCTTGAATTACGTAACAGTTCCTCTTCTTCCATAAGTCAGATATAATCTGCAGTCAACAAAACGTATTGGTGTACAGTATGTAGGGACCGGATAGAGAATAGGATGCAGGAAGACTGTTTTAAAAACAAGACAACGCGCAGAAAAAGACTAATAATGTAATTCGATTAAAAAAAAATCATGGTTGTTATTTATCCCCAAAGTAAGAATGAAATGAATAAAAATTGCCAGTTATATCTAAAGAAATAATTAGAGAAAAAAAAAAAGAGAAAATGTTGTAAAAGTATCTTAGAAGTTGATTATGCTAAAGAAAGAAGAAAAAGAAAAAAAATCACACAGATTAGTTTACAATTTGACAAACAGATCGATCCATTGGTTTATAAACATCTCATATATATTACCATTGCAATTAAGGTTCCACACAGGGCTGCTAATGGTCAAGGTTCCGCTCAAACTCGACTCGGCTCAATGAGAGAAGGAAAATAACTCGGCTCTAGCTCGGCTTGGTTTTGAAAGAAAAAGCTCGGCTCAGCTCGGCTCGGACCGGCTTGGTCCGGCTCGCGAGTCGGCTCATACTATATTTGGGATGACAATAAATATATTCAAGTTCGTTGAAGACTCAGATTGAACACTTCTTGCAAGTAGAACGTATAATTACGGCTCTAGCTCGGCTTGGTTTTGAAAGAAGGTTCCAAGATTTTGTTGGATATTCTGACCTTGTAAGTATGACTATGATCTGGTGCAAATCTTACTGAAACAGATTTATTATACAATGATTAATGTGCTACATGTGGTGGTATTGGCTCCTGATGTTCCTAACGTTACTTAACTGGTAGAAAGATATCCCTGTGAATTGATGGGATTTACAGTAGCTTTACTGGTAATTAATGCACTACCTCACTTGTGTTGTATTAATTAATTTGCAACTTTTGGTGCTTAACCTCACATTTCATATCTGCTACCATCTAAGTTTACATTACAAAGGAGAACTAATTGCTGAATTCGAATCAAAAGGCAGGTTATATAGATAACTCATGTGCAGTAGCATTTACAACAAAACACACCATAGAATGTTCACATAGGCAACATACATACTGATACAAGCAAGAAAGATCAATAGCCATTTCATTATTTTACAAAATTTACTAGTGAAATCGTAAGAGGTAAGATAAGAATGCAATAATGTTTTTATTATTTCTTGATTACATTTCACAGTACAATGTATTGCCCTTTATATAGAGAATGTAGTTACAAGCTCAATCACAGAAGCATGTAGACGCATAGTCTGTTATAACTAATTATCTCAACTACCATCCTAATAGCCTACGCTAACTAACACCTGTTCTAACTAACTGTGTTGAACGATCTTGAGTATGCATTGACTGATCTTGAGCAGTCACTGTGATGACTCTATTAACTAGCTTTTTGTTTTTTCGTTAAAAGGTCAGATAGAGACTTGGTATCATAAAAGACCAGGAAATTTCCCAAGTAAATCATCTTGGCAGTTCCATGGAATATTGCATGCTAGTCTCTAGACTATACTGTCTAGTGACTTCTTCTTCTCTACCACCTGAGTAACTAGAATTTTCTGCAATCCTGGGCCCACTCAACAATGGCACAAGCGCATCTGTGTCCATGTGAGCTGACTCTTGCTCTATGGCTTGTCGGAGCCTTTCCAATTCGGATGCCACTTTCCTCATCGTTGGCCGCTCTTCTCCTTTCAAGCTCAAACATTTATTAGTAAGCCTTCCAATAGCTTCTATTTGCTCAAAACCAGCTTCCTCTATTATATAAGGCTCCATCATTTGCGCCAGCTGGCCTTGGCAAAAAAGCATGTTAATATATGCAGCTAAACCTTGGATTTCGGTCGGTCTATCAAGGGAGATAGGCTTTTCCCTTAACCACAACTCAGCTAGAACAACCCCAAAACTGTATACATCACTCTTCTCTGTTAGTTTATGCATAGTAAAGTACTCGGGGTCTAAATACCCAAAAGTCCCTTGTACAATCGTTGTTACTGTTGAATATTGATACAAAATTAGAATCCGAATATTTCAGATTTAGAGATCTGGATGCAACGTGTTGTGATGTATTTTTAGGCATGTAGTTGAGTTAGTGGGTTCTATAATTAGTCATGTAGGTTTTGTTTGTAATAGCAGGATACATGGGGAATAATTCTATTTTGGGGACTGCTTGCAATAGAAGGATAGGTAGTGGGGTACTAAATTTAGATGTTCTAGATTTAGATTAATGTTTAGCTATAAATTTAGATGTACTTTGTATCCGAATTAAGGAAGCAATAGAAGTTAAATTTCAGCAACAAATTTGTTCTCTCTATTGTTGTATCCTTCATAAATTTCCAACAAATTGGTATCAGAGCCAGGTTTGAGATCAGGGCAGATCCTACCATGGCAGAGAACATGAGCGTTTCGAATCCATCGATTCCGCTGTTCAAGGGAGACAACTATGAGTTTTGGAGCATCAAGATACGAACTTTGCTCAAGTCGCAAGGTCTATGGGAATTGGTGGAGACGGGAGAACCAGGCATAGATCCCACACCAGCAGAAACAGCGAAGCGAGATGCGAAGGCGCTGTTCTTCATTCAACAAGCCGTTGTTTACACGGTGTTCACAAAAATCGCAGCAGCGGCATCAGCAAAGGATGCATGGACAACCCTGAAAACTGCATTCCAGGAAAGTTTGAAAGTCCGCGAGATAAAGCTACAAGGCTTGAGAAGAGAGTTTGAGACGTTGAACATGAATCAAGGCGAATCTGTTCAAGCATTTCTCACAAGAGTCACATCCACCGTCAACCAAATCAAGAGTTGTGGTGAAGATATCACAGAAAAGATCGTGGTTATGAAGGTACTCCGCAGCCTTACGTCAAAATTCGACCATGTCGTGGCAGCAATCGAAGAGTCCAAGGACCTGTCCACATACTCTTTCGATGAGTTGATGGGATCACTGCAGGTCCATGAAGTTCGTCTCAACCGATCAGAAGTGAAGGACGACACCAAAGCTTTCTATACCAAGGGCGATTCCTCAAGAAGCCAACAGCAAGGCAGAGGTATAGGCCAAGGTAACAGCAGAGGTTGTGGAAGAGGCACAAGCAGCAGATACAACCGTCAACAACAACAAACAACAAAGAAGGATATTGAGTGCTACTATTGCCACAAGTTCGGTCACGTCAAGGCAGATTGCTACAAGAAGAAGTGGGAAGACGGACAAGGCAAGCAAGGCGTTGAATGCCACTATTGTCACAGAATTGGTCATGTGCAGGCTGATTGCTACAATAAGAAGCGTGAGGAAGAACAAGCCAATATTGTAGAGGAAAATGAGCAACCATCACTCTTCATGGTACACACCGAAAGCAAGATTGATGCAAGCAACAAGGACATAGTAGGAGCGCATATAAAAGAAAATGATGGCAGCAATCTAGGAAGTGGCAAAATCATGGTGAGTAGAAATATTTTGTTTGATGAAAAAGCCCTCAAGGTGGAGAATCTAGGGCTCAATCGTCAGAGGCCGTTGAAGCTGGTGTACAACCATGATATACGGCTGGCTCAAATGCCAGAAAAATGTAGTTTCAAGGTGTTGAGAGATATTGTGACAAAGATTTTTCCTTCATTAAAATATGTGCTGATCAAGTACAAGGATTCTGATGGGGATCTGGTTACCATTACTGATACACAAGTGCTGAGGATGGCAAAATCATGTTTCGACCAGCCTGTACAGATGGAGGCAGAGAAAGAAGAAAAGGGACTTTCCTTGATGAGACTACATATTGTAGAAGTCAATCCTGAGCAAGAGCCTACAATCACGAAGGAGGAAGATCATGTAGTCGAAGAAGAAGAAGAAGAGCCCATAGAAGAAAAGATAGGAGAGGGAGATGAAAAAGAAGAGTTTACAAAAGGAAGGAATATTGACAAGAAGAGAGAAGTAAGAATTCCAGCACTGGATGGCAGTGGATTGACTCCAGTCCTGTTAACCCAAGCAGAGGTAATCATGGAAAGAGGATGTGACATGCCAAGTCAAGTGTCTAGTTCCTTTGGAAATGGAAGAAGTTTTCTGGAGATGAAAAGTATCAAGGGAGATATTTTGAAAAAGATGATCACAGAAGATACTGTTATCAAGCAAGAGAAGGTAATTGGCAAGGTTGGTGAAAGTTCAAAGCAAGCAACTGTGGCGTTGTCAACTTCTGAGGCAGAATATTCAGCAGTCAGTTCAGTAGCATGTCAAGCAGTTTCGCTGAGACGTATACTTGCTGATTTTGAGCAGGAACAGCAGCAGCCTACAGTGATATTCTGTGACAACCAATCAGCAATAGCAATGGCGCAAAATCCAGAAGTTCATGAAAGGACCAAGCATATTGACATAAGTGTTCATCTCATTCGTGACCTTGTGACAAGTGGTGACGTTGAGATCAGATATGTCAATGCAGACAAGCAGGTAGCAGACGTGCTTACGAAGGCATTGGCACGAAGCAAATTTGAACAATTTCGATCGGCACATGGAGTTGGCAATTTTGTATCAAGGGGGAGTGTTGAATATTGATACAAAATTAGAATCCGAATATTTCAGATTTAGAGATTTGGATGCAACGTATTGTGATGTATTTTTAGGCATGTAGTTGAGTTAGTGGGTTCTATAATTAGTCATGTAGGTTTTGTTTGTAATAGCAGGATACATGGGGAATAATTCTATTTTGGGGACTGCTTGTAATAGGAGGATAGGTAGTGGGGTACTAAATTTAGATGTTCTAGATTTAGATTAATGTTTAGCTATAAATTTAGATGTACTTTGTATCCGAATTAAGGAAGCAATAGAAGTTAAATTTCAGCAGCAAATTTGTTCTCTCTATTGTTGTATCCTTCATAAATTTCCAACAGTTACATGAGCTTGGTCAAATGGCAAAGATCTTGATGCACCAAAGTCGGATATTTTAGCAGCGTAATTCCTGTCTAGCAAGATATTTGCTGATTTAATATCCCTGTGAATGATTGGTGGAGAAGCAGCTGAGTGCAAATAATCCAATGCTCCTGAAATATCTGCAGCTATTTGCAGTCTATCTTTCCACAGTAAAGGAATAGGATCATGGATGCGGTTAAACAGCGTTCCATTAGGTATAAATTCATACACCAGCAACGGGACTTCAGTCTCTAGGCAGCAACCCAAAAGCTTGACCACATTTCTGTGGTTTATTTGAGAAAGGATGATAATCTCATTTATGAACTGTTCTACTTGGCTTTCCTCAGAAAGCTTTGATTTCTTTATGGCAACCAGACTTTTGTCTTGGAGAATTCCCCTGTATACAGTACCAACTCCTCCTCGGCCGAGGACTTGGCTCTCATTGTAGTTATCTCTGGCCTTTTTGAGCTGTTCTTCCATGAAAATCTTTGTTTTTGGATCGATTCCTTCAGCACCATATCGTTGTTTCAGCACGTGCCCTCCATTTTGTCCGAAGAAATTGGCTCTCCTTTTTGTGAGTTCCCTTTTCTTGAAAGCCAAATAGGTAAAGAAACTTGCAGCAGTCAATATGAACAGGGAACCAAGCCCTAAACCTGCAAAAATTGTTCAGAATAATTTTTTTTAAGTGCTAATTTCTGCATTTATTTGTCAGACATGTCCTAGTTACTTCATGCAAAATTTATAGAAATAAAATCCTCCAATAAAATTCATTTGCTCAGTTAATAACACAAAATAACTTCAATCCTCCACTACCCAACCCTGAATTGCTCCAATAGAAATCAGAATGATATAACTTGAGATTTCAATATGATCCAAACTCAAAACAACTAAATCTAATAACGGATGTGAATTCCTCAGGTCCGGATGTAACCCAAACAAGCCAAGAACATACATTTTAGTTTGTTCTGGGGATGAGTATGGATGTCCATGTGAACAAAACAAGTCAATGTCCCATAACAACATATATAACACAAAGTCAGAGAATTCTTAGTCCCTCTTCGCATTTAGTTTGTTATGCTATGTTATTTAATTATGGTTGTTTTCAAGTCCTAAATGATTTCTACATGTCCATTACCTAAGGTAAGGTCAAGTGGAAAGACCCTCCTGCAGCCACTTCCTTGCTTCTTGCCATCACCAATCATACCTTTGGGGCAAGAGCAAGACACATTTCCTATTTCATTGATGCAATTCCCGATGCAAGGGTTCAAATCTGGATCCTTACATTCATTGATATCTGAAAAATAGTAAATAATTAAGTATGTTTTCAATTATCAGGCCTGGTTATGGATCATCTGAATGTTGGAATAATTAATTGAAATTGACTAGTACAGCATAATTGTTACATGTAAAAGATTTATTCTGTTGTCAAGAGTACAAGTTTGGAACTATTTGTTACAACCCGGAATACTGGTCAGGCATACAAAATAATTATCAAATGGGCATGACTCCACAAGAAAAAGAAAAATTAAAAGAGGAAACAGCAAAAAGAAAATTAATATAATAATACCTTTGTCGTGAAAGAAGCTAGTACTATAATATAAAGCGCATTTTCATAATCACAAATTAATACTGACATTTAGTACTAATTATTTCATCATAATAAGGTTCCAGAAACCATTTGATTTAGCGATGTGTGCAAGTAAATCTTAATTTGTGCAACAAAACCTACAAAATGAAGAGACATTGAAGATCATTGGTTTGAATCAACTACCATGACTTATAATTTCAAGAATTAAATTTTGGCCCCTTGTTCTTGCACAATAATGAATGAGTTGGTAGGTGCACTGAAATCATTTTTTGGTGAAACACATTGAAAAAGTATGTACCAGCGCATCCACCCAAGACATATGGATTTCCCTGGAAGCCCCTGGCTACAATTGCAGAAATAACCACCAAAACTTGTGGGTGAGTCATAGCAATCACTGTTATTTGTACAATGGTAGCTCTCTGATTGATTCCTTGCTTCTTCACAGGTCTGATCTCCAATTGCCCACTCGAGAGTTAAGGTTTGGATGTACGGATAATATTCTTTCTCTTTAGAACTGAGGTATGAACTGTTGTTTAACTTCCCCCAGAAATTGTACCCAAAATCTAATGCAGCTATTTGTTCGGAAATGAAGGCAATGGAACAATTGGCAAAGGGACCATTTGTGCTGCTTGTAATGCGCTTGAGTTCCAAACTAAAGCTCTTCATGCCATAACTAGGTAAGGTAGCTGTGCAGCAGCCCAATCCGGAGCAATAGGCGCCTCCAGGTGATGATCCGCAGAACGCAGCACATCCATTTTGTTGGATATATGAATATCCATGCATGTGATCTGTGACATTGATCTTCAGTAAATCATCACAGCCGACAAGTAGAAGGACATTTTCACTGGTAGATACTGTGTAAGGACTAAGGAGTTCCCAATAAGTTTAATAACCCAGAATGATTTTCTATTATTTCAGATCCATTATCTTTGTAACATCGGATGTAAATACTCCCAAAACTTACAGAGTGTATTTTTGTAGATAGCACGGATTATGTAAGATTGGCTGTTACTTGGTAGCAAGTAGGCTTCTCCAGAGTGGCAGCTCAACTCAAAGCCCGGCAAGGCTCTGCCGCGTGTGCCGAAGGGAAATGGAATGGAATCACAAGGTTCTCCTTCCAACCAACCAAATCTTTCAAAACAAGAAGAAGGACATGTGACAATCACCAATAGAATCACAATATACAAGATTGATCTCAAACTCAAACCTCTGGTTGTCATCCCTAACTTGGTTCGCAGATGTAAGAACGAAAGTTATTTATGAACAGAAAAGCCGAAACATAAATGAGAAGTGACTAGGAATTGCGGGAGCAAAGTTTGATTAGTAGCAGCAAAGCTCTAAGCCTTGGAAACAGGTTTGTGGTCATGCAGGGTTTAAAATGTGGTCATGTGAAGTTAGAAGATACCAATTGTCTGTACACGGAACTGCCAGCGCCTTTGCTTCCTAAGAATCAATATTTATCACTTTCATTTCCTAGATAATTAATTAGGTATTTATTACTTGATGGGATATATATAAATTTCTCTAAGATTTGTTAGAATAAGAAATTTCGACTGGGAGTCTAGGAGGCTATAAATAACTTACTTGACATCCACATTGAATGCTTGAGCAAAGTTAACGTGTACTATGCTCACGTTTCGTAACCATAGCTCTAAAATATATTAGATTAGTTTAAAGTGACAAATCCAAACTATTGATATAAATATACTTCACGAGTAATGTGTGTATATACAAAATTTTGAAAATTTTGAATTTATTTAGTACAAAGTCGAGTGATAAAAAAATGATGAAAAATGAATGCATCAAAATCACTTATAAGACTTTATTTTTTTTATTGCTTGACTTTATATTAAATAAATTTTAAAATTTTAAAATTTGGCACATATACACATCACTCATAAATTAGATCAAATTCAATAGTTTGAATTCGTCATTTAAAACAAATCCAATATATTTTAGAGTTATACCAAGCCTCCCATTTTTGCTGAGACAATGATAACAACATCTCTAAGTATTTTTGCTTCCAAGTTTATTTATTTATAAGATAAAATTTAATTTTATACAATTTAAATTTATGCATACTTTATATTAACAAGAATTTTTTTTATATATTTTACAATTATTATTTATAAGGTTCACAAATGATGGATTAGAAATTCAAATGATTTGCCTAAGGGTATTCAAAAAAAGAATACAAAATGATTGGCAAATGAGGAGCGAAAAATTTCTAGACCCTATTCGACATGTTCCAATGAGATACGACCTTGTAATATTTAGTGTGTTTAACCTCGCAACCTCCAAATTATCATCAGAATGTAATACACAAATGACTTTTAAATTATTCAAAATGTAATACACAAATTAATTATCTAAATAATAAAAAATATATCTAACATTTTACAATTTGAACTTGATTAATTGTTTTATTAATTGTGACGGCTATTAAATACATATGGTTAATGCTTTAAAATTAAAATACATAGGAAACCCAAACAAAGTTTTCTAAGACCAATCTCTCTGGAATGGAAACCAAACCTGGTTGAGTCAAGCCAATCCGTACATGTCCTACCTTGTACTCTGCTCATCCGGCAGGGTTTGACCACTGCGTTGGCTTTTTGACGATCCAAGATAGACTCAACAACCAAATATATATATTTCGACAAAAAGGCAGGATGAAATCCGTTTGTACTTTTTTTTTCTTCTACTACCCACGCATAGGGCTGGCAAAAAAATTCGAGTTTCGTAATTCGATTCGGGTTTAATTTGGGTTTGATTTGAGTTTTAATTCGATTCGAAATATGTTCGAATTGAAACAAACCAAACCAGGTTCGGTTCGGAATTAATTCAAATCAAACTCAAATCTAGTTTGGTTCGATCGAAATAGGTTCGTGATATTTTTGTGGTTCAAATCTCATAAAATTATCAGCCATTCATTTTACTTAGGGAAATTAAAATCTAGCCATTCATTGTACATGCCGTTCTTGAAACCAGGCATTTAACTTGTAAAATGTGTCTTCTACAATTGCAGCCACAGGTAACATCCGGCTCTGCTTGAATACTGCATTCAGCGACTCGGACCCGTTGGTGGTCATAATTCCCCAACGCCAAAATAGAGATTATTTTGGCCGACCTTCATTAAGTAGAGATTTGCCTTTGGCATGTACTACAGAAAAATAAGAAAATAAAATAATATAAGTAAACAATTGTACTAAAAAACCGTCGTCTAAAAATACAATAATATATGTAAACAACTATAATATATATACCTTTGCAAAACTGCGAGTCATCTCTACCACTCTTCTCGGCTTTTTCTTTCTGTAATTTCGTCTAAATGTTTCTAGAACCCACTTGTCATTTCCGGTTGCCTTGGAAAGGTTCTCCGCAACGTGTTGCATACACAACCTGTCCACACACTCACCAGTACGTGTTGACCAACCGTAATCTTCACGATCAAACACAAATTTTATTCCTTTGTGCTGGTCTGATATCACACAGAAAAACTTTCCTTCCCCAATCACCCGTCTTCTTAAAAACTGCATAAAGAATCCCCAGTTCTCACCATCCTCTTTACGAACAATTGCAAAGGCCAAAGGCAACAACTGGTTCTCAACATCATATGCACATGCTATCAGTAGCCTCCCCTCATAACGGCCAGACATGAAGCATGCATCAATGCTGATAACGGGTCTGATGTATGGCACAGCTTGGATACAAGCACGAAAAGCCCATGCTATGCCCTTGAATTGTTGAGCTCCCTCTATTAGCACTCCTTCTTTATCAAAAAAGGGGCCATGCCACCTCTCATATACAGTACCGATATTTGTACTTGCCATGGCCTGGAGCAATGGTGCCAGATAGCCGTATGAATCCTTCCAACTACCGAATATTCTGCAAATGGCAAGTTCACGACCTCTCCACAGCCTGTTGTATTTTGGGGTTACATATTTGTATTTGTGTCTGACGGTTCTAGCCACCGCCTTGATGCTCATGGATGGATCCTCCTTAATGTCTTCCTCAATTGCATCGGCAATTAGTGATGCCGTCAGCTGTGAATGGTCTGTCCTAGTGGATGCAGACTTACATGTATGGGGTGGTTCACACTTCTTAATCATCCATGCTTCTCCGGCACCTGCAGGGGTTGGAAAAAGGCGAAACTCGCACCGCGGGTGAGTTTTACATAGCACAACTAACCTTGTTCGATCCCTTTTGTGTATTTTACATTCCCAGTTGCCATGAACATGAGTCTCGTAGAATTTTTTTATAAGTTCATCTATGTTGGTATAAAGTTACCCTGGGGCAAGTTCGTCATTGTATACAACACGAGGGCCAAAATAACTAATGTCTTCCTCTTCAAAAGCTGTGGTATCGTTGAATGTGGCGACCGGATGCTTATTTCCCCGACCTCTAATTGAGAATTTTTCTTTCCTGGATAAACCTGGTACAATTGCATCGCCATCTGATAAGTCATCGGATTCTCAAATTCCTTCGTATTCATCCCCCGTTTCCATTTTCCTTTCTGGTATGGCATCAATAGCATCAACATTAATATCAATATCAGTTTGATTAACGGGTACCGGTCCTGACTCTGGCATAGTTGAAAATCTAGGGATTATGGGTGTCTGTCTGGGTGGTGGTGGTAACTCTTCAGTATTTTTAGGGGAGTTGTGGTACCCCTGGTTGTCATAAGGGGAGTGGTGGTGGTACCCCTGGTTGTCATAAGGGGAGTGGTGGTGGTACCCCGGGTTGTCATAACCGGAAGGTCCAGCTCCGGCCGCACTAGAAGGTCCAGCCCCACCTCGGGGAACCCTCTTTAAATATATGTCCATTACGGAGACCCCACTAGACTCAAATTGAGTGTACACAACTCTCCACAAATTCACATATGTTATTGGAAACCTCACAAAGTAAGGTCTACCCCCAGCCCCACCCCTTTGTGAGTTGTCAATCTGTGTAGCCAATTCTATTTCATACCTGTTGGGGTTTACAGCAGTCTTTTCGTATATTATCTGCTTAAGTTTCTGAAATGTGGTATTTTCATTAACCTCGAAGCCAAATGCCGCGTCTTTCGTGTAATATACGCCATCTACACCCTTTTGTAGCTTGCCACCCATATACAGTGCAACTAACATCTTTTACTTAACAAACTACATTTAAAAATAATAATTTAATAAGTATTATAATAATTGTTCAGTAATTATAACGAGCACAATAATAAATGGCTAATTAAAAAAAAAATTACTTGTTGCAACAGTAATACTAATTAATACTACAGTAATTGACTAATTAGTAATAATTAAAAAAAATTTACAAAATAATACCTGTCGTTACAGGAGACGGGCGGTTGGCAGTTTTTTTTTTCTTTCTTTTTGGTTCGGAATGAGGCAGAGAAGAGAGAAAATGAAGTAGAGAATGAGGCAGAGAAGAGAGGGGGTGAGAAAATATAGTCATAGCGGACCGCCCGGCGGGGGGGCGATTTGCTTGGGGAGAGGACCGCCCGGGGCCCTGGCGGTTTTCTTCAATATATGGACCGCCAGTGGGCCTGGCGGTCGGGGTAATAATAAAAAAAAAATTAAACACAGGGGTATTGTTAAAATTTTGTTTTTTTAAGGGGTATTAATAAAAATAGCCGCTTAAAAACAGATAATTTTAAAAATGCTTCTGCATTTGATTTTTTTTTTAAATTGTCCCGACCGCCAGGCCCACGGGCAGCCCAATCCCCATAGCAGATCGCCCCTGGTCTGGAAGGTCCTCTTTTTTCTTTTCTTTTTTTTAGAGATCTTAATGTTTTTCATTTAAATAATTTTGTGAATAAAAAGTTTTCTTGTTTAGAGTGTACGTCAAAAAAAAAAAACATTTGATATATTTATGAAGTGATGTCGTAACTCTTTATAACTTTAATTGATTTGATTTGTCAGTTGAATATCATAAGTCTAAAGATAACACTAATTAAGAACTTAACATTAATTCTTAATAATTTATTTTATTTGAATATACACAAAAAATATAGCTAGGTGAACTTAGGAACACCTTAGTTCTACTCTAGTTATGATCTCTCAAAAATCAAAAGTCAAAGCAAAAATGAAAGAAGAGCATCGTCGTCACTGCTGTGTTCTTGAAAGAAAATAATAGAAAATAAAAATCAAGAAGCAAGTGTCACCACCAGACCGCAGAGAAGTTGCGATTTAGGATATCCTGTTCCCTGTCCACAAAGATGCTTCTTTCTTTTGAGATCATTTTTTTTTTTTTTTGAGATCAACAAAGATGCTTCTATGGACCAGTGCGGATCAGCGGAAGGCACATGCTCTTCAGAGTTCAGAGACAAATTAAGAACACCTTAGTTCTACTCCTCTTATATATGTATCTGTGCATCTGTAATAAAGAATCTGGACTTCTTGCTTCATAGCTCACACAAACTGACAAACGAACCCTCTTTACCAGTTGACCGCAGACCTTCGTTAACGCGAATTTTTATGGGAGTGAAAAAAATTTGAAAATAGAATTGGGTTGAATATCAAAGTCATTTAACCTATTTAAAATTTAGAATATAGATATTGCGCAAGTGTATGAAAAATACATTAGGATATATATTAGTTTTTTTCTTTTACAAAAGATGTAATATTTAAATTAAACTATAAACTTAAAGATGTAATATTATTGATACTAAACACTGATTATGATTAATATTTTACAAATTAGATTCTACAAAGAAAATTGAATTAGTGAATTGAATATACATTGCAAAGTAATATGAGCGGCCATTTTTATTAATATCCCCTCTGAAAAAGAAAATTTTAAAAATAACCCTGCAATTAATTTTTTTTTATTCATGCTCTGACCGCCAGGCCCACGGGCGGCCCATATTCCTAATGAAGCGCCTGGCCCAGTGGCGGGTCACAAGCACAGTGGGGCGCCACACCCACGGGCGGTCCACATGCTATGTGGGGCGCCCCACCCACGGACGGTCCAAATGCTATGTGGGGCGCCCCCCCCCCCACGGGCGGTCCAAATGGGGTAATATTAATCCAGCCGAACCCTTCGCTCTCCTCCTCTCTGCCTCTTCCCCTCCGCACCAAACCAAAAAACAAAAACCGGCCAGTGCCGCCCAGTGCTGCCCAACCCCGCATCTCCTCTCTGGCCAACCCCTCTCCATCTCGTTCTCTCCTTTCCCTCAAGCCGCTTCACCGAGCCGCTTCACCGAGCCGCTTCACCGAGCCGCTACACCGAGCACCGCTGCCCCGAGCACTACCACTGCCTCTGCACCGAGCTTCTCATGTAATTTTTTTTCCGATTCAATAAGTTTTTAATTTAGGGTTAGGATTAGGGTTTTGGTTTGAATTAGTTCAATTGTTGAATTTGTTGAATTGTGGCTCGATAATGGTTGAATTAGTTCAATTAAAGTTGTTTCGAATTTGTTGAATTGCTCGAATTAGTTGAATTGTGGCTCGATAATGGTTGAATTAGTTCAATTAGAGTTGTTTCGAATTTGTTGAATTGCTCGAATTAGTTGAATTGCTCGAATTAGTTTAATTGCTTGGATTGGTCGAATTAAATGTGATATGGTTATTATGGTAAAATTATTATGGTGAAATTGCTTGAATTTTTTGGATGTGCTAGGGTTATTTAGGGTTTATAGTTGTAAATTACTTAAAAATGTAGGGTTTATGGTTCAATTTAGGGTTATTACGGATCAATTGCTTGAATTATTTAAAAATTTAGAGTTAGAATTTATGGTTTAAAAAATTTAGGGTTTAGAGTTAGAATTTATGGTTTAAAAAATTTAGAGTTAGAATTTATGTAAATCTAATTATATGATTTGCAAAAGATAATGATCAATTTTATTGGAAATAAAACAGATACGATATGTTTTTGTAGTTTTCTTTTTTCATATAATAATTAATATATTCTAGCATAATTTCACTAGTTACATTTTTTTTTCAAGTAAATTGCATGTTTTTCGATTTTATTGCAAAATTTTGAATGCATTTTGATATTTTTTATTTAAATTGTTGCATGCATTTTGAATGTAATCTAATTATATGAAATGCAAAAGATAATGATCAATTTTATTGGAAATAAAACAGATACTGTATGTTTTTGTAGTTTTCTTTTTTCATATAATAATTAATATATTCTAGCATAATTTCACTAGTTACATTTTTTTGATAAGCATCAACATGTAACTTGTTAATTTTATAATTTTACAATTATAAGTTATAAAAAAAGGTCATTTCTATACTTCTGACACTTATACAAACATATACAATAAGTTTAATTTTAAAAAGTAAATTTGACAATAATTTTTATATTAATTATATAATTAATATGTTATATTCTTAATATATTTAATAATTATTATAAAAATAATATAATATATTATATTTATTGTATAATCATTGAATATATTAATATCATACAATTATTTAAAATTATGAATAAAATTTGATTTTCTTAAGTTGTTATTGATTAATATATATTTTTTGGTTAATGTAGTATGCCCAGGTCTAGATGGTGGGGAGTACGACCTGAGCTTGCAGCGGGTCCAGCTGGAGCGGCTCCAGATGCTTTGCATCCGACTGGAGCGGGCGGATCCTCGGTGGATCCGACTGGAGAGGGCCAGTCGTCATATGAGGATACGACTGGTAGGGGATTTGAGGATCCGATTGGAGCGGGTCCGTCGTCTCAGGCCAGTTTTACATATGGCGTGCATGATCCTGACACATTTAGTCCTCTTCTATGGACCCATCATGTTAAGCACCGCGTCTCATTGGCATCTCTTGAGGTACGTGATTTTTATACTTAATGTAAATAATACTAAAAAAATAGCACGATTTGAGTCTAACAAATTGATAATAAATACAGGATGATGTCATGCTTACGGTGAGGCACCGCAGGTCTGAGATTCCGTTCGTTCCCCATAAAGAAATGGAGCGATACCTCTTGAACCTTGGGTTGTATCAGCTTGCCACCATGCCGCAGAGTAAGATCGATCAGTCTCTGATGCATGGTCTAGCAGAGAGATGGCGACCTGAGACCCATACATTTCATCTCCCGGTCAGGGAGATGACAGTCACCCTTGGTGATGTGAGCGCCTTATGGGGTTTACGTATTGATGGCGACCCCATAGGTGGCATCTCAGACCATCCAGAGCTACAGAGGATGATACCGGAGTTGTTAGGGTGTGATCCGAAAAATCTGCAGAAGAAATATAAGAAGAAGAAGGGGGAGGAGGAGGAGTTCCGGTATTCTGGGTACTGTATTTCTCTAAAGGCACTCCATACTCACTTCTTCCAGAATCAGATATTTTCTGAGACTACTGACATTGAGGCGGTCAGGAGGTACCATCACACTTTTTAAAGTAAGTTAGTAGTTCATCAATAAATCTCAATTATTTATATTGATTATTTTCTTTTGCAGGTATACTAGGGCGTATGTACTGGATTTGTGTGGTGCCGTCATGTTCGAGGATTCCAGCGGTGACGCGGTCCCGATTATGTATCTCTCCCTGCTGAGGAATATGGAGAATGAATCGAGATGGAACTGGGGTGGAGCTGTTCTCGCCCACTTATACAGAGGCATGTGTCATGCTTGTCTGGTAAGTCTGTATTAATATACATTGTTATTGAAGGTTGGATAAGAAGCACCAAGTTCTTATTTTAAGTTAAATTTTCAGGTGAAGAATAGACAGATTTTTGGACCGCTTCTTCTGCTCCAGCATTGGTCGTGGTTCTGCGGCCTTAGCACGCCATTCTTGAAACCAGGCATTTAACTTGTAGAATGTGTCTTCTACAACTGCAGCCACAGGCAACATCCGACTCTGCTTGAAGACTGCATTTAGCGACTCCGACCCGTTGGTGGTCATAATTCTCCAACGCCAACCTCCATCACGAGATTGATATATTTTCTCGTATGCTGGATCTTCGTTGACATCTCGGAGATTATTTTGGCCGACCTTCATTAAGTAGAGATTTGCCTTTGGCATGTACTACAGAAAAATAAGAAAATAAAATAATATAAGTAAACAATTGTACTAAAAAACCGTCGTCTAAAAATACAATAATATATGTAAACAACTGTAAGATATATATACATTTGCAAAACTGCTAGTCATCTCTACCACTCTTCTCGGCTTTTTCTTTCTGTAATTTCGTCTAAATGTTTCTAGAACCCACTTGTCATTTTCGGTTGCCTTGGAAAAGTTCTCCGCAACGTGTTGCATACACAACCTGTGCACACACTGCCCAGTACGCGTTGACCAACCGTAATCTTCACGATCAAAAACATATTTTATTCCTTTGTGCTGGTCTGATATCACACAGAAAAATTTTCCTTCCCCAATCACCCGTCTTCTTAAAAACTGCATAAAGAATCCCCAGTTCTCACCATTCTCTTTCTGAACAATTGCAAAGGCCAAAGGCAACAACTGGTTCTCAGCATCATATGCACATGCTATCAGTAATCTCCCCTCATAACGGCCAAACATGAAGCATGCATCAATGCTGATAACGGGTCTGATGTATGGCACAGTTTGGATACAAGCACCAAAAGCCCATGCTATGCCCTTGAATTGTTGAGCTCCCTCTATTAGCACTCCCTCCTTATCAAAAAAGGGGCCATGTCACCGCTCATATACAGTTTCGACATTTGTACTGGCCATAGCCTGGAGCAATGGTGCCAGATAGCCATATGAATCTTTCCAACTACCAAATGTTCTGCAAATGGCAAGTTCACGACCTCTCCACAGCCTGTTGTATTTTGGTGTTACATATTTGTATTTGTATCTGACTGTTCTAGCCACCGCCTTGATGCTCATAGATGGGTCCTCCTTAATGTCTTCCTCAATTGCATCGACAATTAATGATGCCGTCAGCTGTGAATTATCTGTCCTTGTAGATGCAGACTTGCATGTATGGGGTGGTTCACATTTCTTAATCATCCATGCTTCTCCTGAACCCGCAGGGGTTGCAAAAAGATGGAACTCGCACCGCGGGTGATTTTTACATAGCACAACTAACCTTGTTCAGTCCCTTTTGTGTATTTGACATTCCCAGTTGCCGTGAACATGAGTCTCATAGATTTTCTTTATAAGTTCATCTATGTTGGTATAAAGTTGCCCCGGAGCAAGTTCGTCATTGTATACAACACGAGGGCCAAAATAAGTAATGTCTGTCTTTTCAAAAGCTGTGGTATCGTTGAATGTGGCTACAGGATGCTTATTTCCCCGACCTTTAATCGAAAATTTGTCTTCCCTGGATAAACCTGGTACATTTGCATCGCCATCTGATAAGTCATCAGATTCCCAGATCCCTTCGTATTCATCTCCCGTTTCCATTTCATTTTCTGGTATGGCATCAATAGCATCAATATCAATATCAATATCATTTCGATTAACGGGTACCGGTCCTGACTCTGACATAGTTGGAAATCTAGGGATTATGGGTGTCTGTCTGGGTGGTGGTGGTAACTCTTCAATATTTTCAGGAGAGTTGTGGTGGTACCCTTGGTTGGCATAAGGAGAGTGGTGGTGGTATCCCTGGTTGTCATAAAGAGAGTTGTGGTGGTACCCCGGATTGTCATAAGAGGAGTGGTGGTAGTACCCCTGGTTGTCATAATGAGAGTGGTGGTGGTACCCCTGATTGTCATAACCCGAATTGTCATAACCTGAAGGTCCATCCCCAGCCACACTAGAAGGTCCAGCCCCAGCACAGGGAACCATCTTTGAATATATGTTCATTACCGAGATCCCACTAGACTCAAATTTAGTGTACACAACTCTCCATAAATTCGCATCTGTTATTGGAAACCTCACAAAATAAGGTCTACCCGCCCCACCCCTTTGTGAGTTATCAATCCGTGTAGCCAATTCTATTTCATACCTGTTGGGATTTACAGCAGTCTTTTCGTATATTAGATGCTTGAGTTCTTGAAATGTGATATTTTCATTAACCTCGAAGCCAAATGCAGTATCTTTCGTGTAATACACGCCATCTACACCATTTTGTAGCTTGCCGCCCACATACAGTGCAACTAACATCTTTTCCTTAACAAACTACATTTAAACAAAAATTTAATAAGTATTACAGTAATTATACAATAATAAATGGCAAATAAAAAAATAAAAACTTGTTGCTAGAGGTAAATGCAACACTTACTGTAATTGAACGATAATTCTACAGTAATTGTACAGCAAATTCTACAGCAATTATACAGTAAATACTACAGTAATCGTACGGTACATACTACAGTAATTGTACAGTAATTGAACAGTAAATACTACAGTACTTGTACAGTAATCGTGCAGTAATTGTACGGTATATACTACAGTAATTGTACATTAATCATACAGTAAATACTACAGTAATCGTACATTAATTGACTAATTACTAAATAATTAAATATAATTTAAATAATACCTGTCGCTTTTCGCCAAAAAAATCGCCCGCTTCTGCTGCCGGGAGTGATGGTAATAGTTGGAGTGGGCAGGAGAGAGAAAAAATGGAGTTATAAAAGCATGCATAATGAACCGCCCGTGGGTGTGGCGCCCCACTGTGCTTGTGACCCGCCACTGGGCTGGGTGCTTCATTAGGAATATGGGCCGCCCGTGGGCCTGGCGGTCAGGACATGAATAAAAAAAAATTAATTGCAGGGTTATTTTCAAAATTTTCTTTTTCAGAGGGGATATTAATAAAAATGGCCGTAATATGAGTGAACTGACATTAAAATATAAACTTAAAAATTAATTTTGTGTTTTGTTTAATTGAAATTTCTTGTATTTTTAAATTCTATGTGTTTAATTATTTTTAGTCTTGTGTTTAATCAATTATTATTGTACTGTTGCAATGCTATTTGAAGTTAATTTTAGTCTTGTGTTTCAATTCATATATTAATGTATTGCAAACTATTAGCTTAATCACAATTCAATGAATTAAATGAATAATCAAATTCATAAATTTAATAAGTTTAATCATTGTTTTAATTTGATTATTTGGCTCTTTTATTTTGCCTTTTTAACTGTATATCCAAGGATGAGATTATATGACTCTCAATTGAGACATAAATGGGGCATAATAATGCTTTGTAACAAAATGGGACCGGCTATAATTTTTTTTGTTTAATAATCAAGGCTCCATAAGGAGCAACAGATGTTGGGAAAAGAAAAAAACATAAGTGGGACATGATTTATTTTTGCTTCAGTGGGTAAAAACCAACCAAATATAAATGGTTTTTGTTTGTCTACAAAATTTTCGTTACAAAATTAGAAATGATATAAAAATACTAAAGTATGAACTTAATTTAAATTTGTAAAATATATTTTAGAGGCATTCAAATACCTCCATTTTTTATATCTATGTTATGTCTTCATTTTTATAATTACAAAACTCAAAATTTAAAGCTTAAATTATCATAAAAAAAGTCATTATATATGATCTATGTCATTTTCTCTGTACACATATAAAAAACTATGGGATTATAATTTTGTTTTAATTAGTATTAAAAATTTGTAAAATATATCAATGTAGATAACTTTTAGTTGTTAATTTTTCAACTTATTAATTCATATAAAATCAAAATTAAAAATAATTTATTTTTATATAAATATAAAAAATAATATATATCACATTTAACGATTTTATTTTAACATATAAATTTTAAAATTTTATTTTAAAAAAATAAAAAAAATTAAAAGCTCCATGACACACAAAATGGAAGAATTTGAAGTCTACGCAAGATTTTTATATATCCATTAAAATACGAAGAGACGTGATGCATTGAAAATGACAGACGAACTGAGAGGGCTGTCATCATTTCTTAAAAAGTCCAAACAATAATGAGGAGATGCAATTCGGGATTTTCTGTTTCCTGTACATAAAGATGCTTTTATGGAGAATTCATCTTACTTGAGGTAACAAAATATTTTTGTTTGAATCTGGACCGTCTAATTAAAATCCTCATGACTATTAATATGGTTTTGTGCATTTTAACTGGATTTGTTTAGATTTTAGAGAGCTGTGATTCAAACAAAAATATTGAGTTACCTTATAGAATATGAATATCTACTACAGATGGCATTTGCTCTCTAGAGTCCATATTTATACCATAATGATTAATAAATTATTAGGATGGAATCAAAAATTCGTAATTCATAAATAATTCAGATATAAATTGAGAATAATTTGAAATTATATGGACCGGAGATCTCAGGTCCACAAGGAAGCAAAAACAAAAACAAAAATTAATGAATAATTTGTAATATTCAAGAAAAATTATGTAATATTTGTGAATTATTCGCTAATAATATAGTCAAAGTTCAGTCTCGTTCAGTTTGTTATCATCACAAAATATTTAATATACGAATAATTTGTGACTATGCTCCAGACCAATCAAAATAACCCTCTACACTTTCATGCATTTGTGCATCTACAATAGAAAATCTGAACTATTCTTACTTAACAGTTCACGCAACCACGCCGTCATTCCCAGTTGACCACATAATTAGGGCTTGGCAGCGGATAATCGAACTTCTACCTCTCACAATCCATCGTCGCTTCCCACTTATTATTTCCTCTCTACATGGCCTAGCTTCGAATCCTCTCGATATTTAACCAAAAGGTAACAAAAAGAAGAAACAGAAAAAAGGACACAACAGACGCGCAGCAACACCTGGTGCTCTTCAAGTTGAAGGGCCACTTAAAGTGGGTAATTCCGTTTTATTTATATTAATTTGCATTTTCAAGTAAATTAAATAATTTGAGATTGGATTAAAGTTCTCTATACTAAATTTTGCAGATATGACTGTTGTGATCGACCTTCCATTCTTTTCTTGGGCTTCATCTTCACATCCAAATGTTAGCAGGCCCTCGATAAAATTAAATTCATACCATCACATATTGGGATCTTTAACACGTCTTGGTTTCGAGGTACCTTAATTAAGTTCTTAATTTCATTTCGTTGCTTTCTACTATGTTTCCTTTTTTCATTTTTCTTTTTTTTAGATTTATACAACATCTATAATTGATATGGGGTAGATATTATATATGTAGATCGAACACCGAATATTTGTTTTTCTATATATTATGAGTAGAACTAGGGTGTTTCTAAGCTCATCAAATTATTAGTATGGCTAACTCTAAAACTTATCCGAATAATTTTAAATGATGAATCCAAACCTTTGAAACCGATCTATATATCAAATTTATAAATTTTTGAATTAATTTAGTATAAATTTTTTTTTTAAAGTTAGTGACTTTTATGCGTACTAATAATATAATTGATAAAAAATAAATTTACAACAAGTCAAGTGATCACTCTAATTGCTAAAATTTACTTCTTTATTCTTCCGAAATTCACCCTCTAAATTCGTAAATATACTCTTGTACTAGATCTACTCTTCTATTCTACTTATATACAACTATAATACCTTAAGTCCCATCTCACTCCACGATCAAATCCGTTATTTCAACCGCCGTTGCACTCCGACGACCGGATCTACTCACCGTCATGCTCCGATCGAGATGAGAACTCTACTCTCCAAGCTCTGATCATACCACGCTCTTGGTTTCGGTTGTCCGCTCGGTTCCCTTCCCTCTCCCTCATTCTCCCCTCCGCTCAAGGAGGTAGAGACGAAAGAGAGAGGAGGGTATTATTATGTCGAAAGTGAAAACTCAAAGAGGAGAGGTGTGGAGTGAGAGGCGGCAGCTAAGTAAATCTAAGATTTGAGAAAATTGGAACAGCACGGCACGTCATGCAAAAGATCTGATCACGGCACAGTACGGCACGTGGTCAAGCGAATCATGCTTGGACACTTCACATGCTGTCACGGAGTGACTAACGTGCCGTGACCATCTTTCCGAATTTAGTCACGGCACGACACATAAAAATCCGACTTGGTCATGGCACGGCACGCGTCACATATTTAGCATTTTGGGGCTTTGCTAGCTTGGGTTGAAGATCAACCCGAAAATTATTGAAAGAAAAGCTGATCTTGGAATCGTATAAAATCTTATTTAAAATTGGTGTATATAGATGTCCATCGTCAGTCACAAACATATATATAGATTTCCCCTAGCTAATTCGTAATTAATTAACCAAAAGTTGGAACTCAGGAATTCAATGAATATCACTAAATGCCTCTTTGTTTTATAATGACCATCACCAAAAAAAAAAATGAACATGATGATGGTTTATATATTTAGACTATGTCTAACGAGAGTTCGTATAGTTAACTTGCCATGTAAACTGACACATGGGTCGCAAATGGATAAATTTTTTAAAAGGTAAAAAGTTTTGGATGAGAACTTCCATGGGATGCCAACTGCATGCATGCAGGTATGAAACTATCCGAATTTATTATTATGGATTATGGATAATTCTAATGTATGTACATTTAGGTTTTTTTTGTATATTTGAAAGAAATCATGAACGGAACATGATATATATATACCGCAATTCTTTGATTTGTTCAGAAGATCTTATGAGTCACATGTTTATCTGTTCCATGACCATGAAACCCAGCCATGTTTATCTGTTCCATGACTCAAGAACCTCATTCTTAGCTTGTGGTTTTCTGTAAAACCAAGTGCAAACCCGCTAAATGTGTCCCTTTCTTTCTGTACTTAGTTTCTCTCTGTAGAAACCTTCTCTAAATATTCTACTGTGTTCATAAGTTATTAGTTATTACTCAGACAGTGGATCATATTAATATGTTATACTAGGCGAAATAGTGCCTTGTGCATTTCAAAAATAGGCAAAATAGTGAGATGAGTCTCTTGGTTCATGACCAGATTCGTAGGGTGTGAATTGTTCGGTTTGTACCTAACTGCGCCCTGATGGACAGTTACGGCACTCAAAACCTTTTCATTTATCCCAGAACGAATGCTTAATTAAATGACTAATCGAAGCCCCATTCCGTGATGGAGCCTCAAATTTCCATTAGTCGTAACACCTTGTTTCATTGTTTTAAGTCTATATTGATCTCTGTCTCTCAAAAAAGTCTATATCGATCTAACTCCACCTTGTTTCATTGTTTTAAGTCTATATTGATCTCTGTCTCTCAAAAAAGTCTATATCGATCTAACTCATCTAAGATTAATCCAAATCACAAGTGTCTAGGAAAACACAACACCAATTTGTTCCATACACGAAATTCCAACTATATTTATCTTAACATATTTTTCGAATAATTAATTATTACTTTTTGAAGAATAGAATATCAATTATGAATAACAGAGAAAATTGAAAAAAAAAACATATATATATAGAGAGAGAGAGAGAGTGAAATTGTATAAAGATTTTATATAAAGGAAAATCAATTATTAATTTTCTATACAAAATTGAAAATTTAATGAGATAGCCTAATCTTGATATTTGCTTTGAACAGCTCTCGAATGAATGAATAAATAAGAAGTATATTTGAAGTTGATTAACTGAGCATGGCCGAGACGGCCATTCTTTCAGCCCTCAAGGTCCTTGGAGCAGCCTTGGCTGAAGAAGTAACGAGCCTAGCAACCACAAAAATTTCAGATCTTCGCTCAATTTACGCAAACCTCAAATTAAACATGAACAGCATTAGTACTGAACTTCAAGTGATGCAAGGATTTCTTAATGAGATAGAAACAGACAACCCAAGCAATGAATCTCAAGTAGCTTGGATAAAAGAGGTACAGAAGTTAGCAAATGATATTGAAGATATCATGGTTGAATTTGCATACCTAATGGGTAATCAGAAGTTTGGTGGAAAATCATTTTATCTGAAAAAACTTTTTAAAGAGCCCAAGTTATTGATAGCTTTTAAACGAATTGCCTCTGAACTGCTTGAAGCAGAGGAAAGGCTTAAGAACCTTGCAAGGATTAAAGAACGATGGTTGCCAACCATAGAAAAAAAAAATGAAAAGAACTCTAACTTCTCAAACAAGTACTCACACAATGTGGCTGTCTTTGCGCATGTCGTGGATGAAGATCATCTTGTGGGCATCACAGAAGATAGGGTGAAATTAACGAAGTGGCTAAATTTTGAGGAGCCACAACTCTCTGTTGTATCCGTTTGGGGAATGGGTGGTGTAGGGAAAACTACATTAGTGGCCAATGTTTATAAGAGAGAAAGAAAAAACTTTGATCGTCATGCATGGGTTTCTATATCTCAATCATATACCACTGAAACTATTCTACGGAATATAATCTCTGAAATATGTAGGGATGATAAGGGTGTTACAATTGATGCAACCAACATGGATATTTTGAGATTGAATACAACTTTACAAAATCTTTTGGAAGAACATAAATATCTGATCGTCTTAGATGATATGTGGGATCCAAATGCATTCCTTGATATAAGGGACACACTTGTTGATAACCATCGGGGAAGCAAAATAGTGATTACTAGCAGAATGGCTGAGGTAGCTAATCTTGCTCCAGAAAACAAGAGACTAGAGCTAAAACCTTTCTCAGAAACATATTCATGGTCCTTGTTTTGTAGAAAGGCTTTTAATCATGAAATAAACCACGCATGTCCTCCTCCCCTGGAAGAGTGGGCAAGAAAGATTGCTTCAAAGTGTGGTGGATTGCCGCTGGCTATTGTTTCCTTAGGTGTTATGTTATCCGTGTTTGAGAAGACAGAATCCAAATGGAGACAGTTATTTGATCAACTTAGCTGGCAGCTAAACAACAACCCAAGCTTGGATCCATTGAAAAATATTCTTATGCTAAGTTTCAAGTACCTTCCAAAGTACCTCAAGAATTGCTTTTTATATTGCAGTTTGTTTCCAGAGGATTTTCTTCTTCCAAGAAAGAAATTGTTAAGGCTTTGGATAGCTGAAGGCTTTATAGAACAAAAAGGGAGAAGCACATTAGAAGAGGTGGCAGAGGGTTATCTGATGGAACTCATAAATCGCTGCATGTTACAAGTTGCAAGAAAAAATTATTTTGGTAGGGTGCAGAGGTGCAAAATGCATGACACATTGAGAGAGTTGGCCATCTCTTTGTGCAAAAGAGAAAATTTTGGATTGATGCAAGAGGATAACAAGTCAGAAAATGCCGATAGTTCAACTCGTCGGCTGTCGATAATCAATCTGAGGGAGACAGTCAACCATGATGTTTGTCTACCAAAACTCAGAACCTTTTTGTCAATTGACAATGATGTGCCCTCATCTCCTTTGCTATCCATGATTTTTGATAAGTCAAGGTATCTTACTGTTTTGGATTTAGAAGGCTTGCCAATTGAAACGGTTCCAAATGCAATTGGGGATTTGTTCAATCTCCACTACTTGGGTCTGAGAAAAACAAAGGTTACATCTTTACCAAAATCTATCAAAAAACTTCGCAACTTGCAAACACTTGATCTCGCACTTTCCAAAGTACAAAAGCTACCAGATGATATATCAGAGCTAAAAAAGTTACGCCATCTCTTCGCTGAGGTGGTGGTAGATCCTACATGGAGGTCATTTCAGCCTTGTACTGGAATCTCTTTACCTAAGGGCATGTTTTACCTGAAAGATCTCCAGACTATACAGGCATTAGAATCAAATGCTATGGTAGTAAGAGAACTGGGTAATTTAACTCAACTGAGAAGCTTCCGAATATTGAATGTGAAAGAAAACCACTCAGCAGAGTTATGCAAATCATTATCAAAGATGAGTTTCCTTTCCTACTTACAGATTAATGCAAGCGATGAGGAAGAGATACTCCAATTGGAAGGTCTGAACCTCCCACAACTTCAGAAGTTACGTCTACGTGGGAAACTGAAAGAAACCATGCTTGAATCGCCTTTATTCAGAATATCTGGGAATAGCATCCAATCGCTATGGCTTCGGTGGTCTCAACTACAAAATGATCCTCTGCCATCTCTTTCCCATTGCAGAAACCTCACGGACTTGAGCCTCAAAAGAGCATATGAAGGGCAACGACTAATTTTTAAGGCAGGGTGGTTTCCTAAATTGAAGAGACTGGAATTGGATATGATGCCTAATCTGATTCAAGTGGAGATGGAGCAGGGCACCATGGAGGGCCTTGAAGAGATTTGGTTGACGGAACTGGAACAGCTAGTGGAGGTCCCAAAGGCAATCGAGCACCTCGTTTCTCTCAAGTGGATGATCTGTGATGATATGCCTGTTAAATTTGGGAGTTTTTATAGAGGAAGTCACAAACTATTTCATTTCACCTGTGTTGTTTGCTAGCTGGCAGCCAATATCACACTCAATAATTTGAGTGCAAGGTATGCCTCCACTTATTTATTTTTTTCAATTTTGTATTCTGAAACTTCCGCATATAATTTTTTTTTGTCTGTTTCTTGAGAAAAATTTGAGGATTTGTACCAATTATTAATGTGTCAAAATGCATAAAAAGATTGTTGTGTCCTTATTTATTTATTTCCTTAGAAAACTGATCTAGACTTGTTTCTTTATGATTGTAATGACTCAACTTATTTATTCATTATTTCCAAAAAAAATGTTCCTGCATGCAAGATCTATTCTATTGCCATTTTTTTCAAGAATATTTTCTGTGATGAGAAAAATAACTGTTTTATTATTATTATCTTTTTTTGGAAAATCTATGTTGTATGTTTCTGTAATAAGCAAGTTTTATTTGCTACGAATAAATTTTAAATTACATACCATCATCTATTATATAATCACGAATAAGTTTATTTGGCTGCTTTTAATACACTTAAACTGATTAGACACAATTTCAATTCCACCAAGCTTTTTCTGAAGTTTAACTTTTATATTTTTCCAACCATTAATTAATTAATGTTATTGACTTGAGAGATTATGAAGCGCATAATTAGTTAATTGGTTGTATATTAAATAATTAATCGGTATAAAATAATTACTGTTTTAAAACTCTACAATTGAAAAATATGTGCTCAATTTCATATCGCAGGCCTTTCACACATTTGAATTGCATGCAGCATCAATCAGCCCGGAGCTCTTTGTTTAAGAATGTTGTTATTATGTAATGAATAATATTTTGTTGTGTTTTTCCTTTCAGTTCCTTGTAGTGCTTATTTATGGCAAAAATATGTGATTTGCTAAGTTGTAGGCCTCATACTACCTTAATTAGCAACTTGCGATATAATTTGCAATTCTAAGTGCACTATTCAGGAAATTCATGACTCAAGGAACCTTGTTTAATTTGTGTTTGCTTTGTGTATTATTATTGTTTGGAATTGGATTCGATGATTGTAAATTTAACTACCATGCATGGTCTGTGTATGCTATTGTTGCCTAGTTCTATTTAACTTTTTCAGATTGGGATGAAGGGTTAAATGGCTGGTAACAATCTTGTAATTTTTATTTGCTTTGTGTATTATTATTTGTACTTTGATATTGATATTTGCAAGTTTAGTAGCCCGATCATATGTACTATGTATGCATGCTATTGTACAGCTTTAATGTAGTTGTATGCCAAATATTATTATTTTTTACTTTTGGTAATGATTTCAGTACATTATCCTAAAGAAATAATCATTCATCATTTTTTTTTCTTTTTAGTAATGCTTAAGGAGTACGAATATTAATATATATATAACATGGCTTTCTTAACGGTGATGAGGAATTGATAGCTAGAAGGGAAACTAAATTGCAGTGAACCACATAATATTGTGATTCGTGCAAATAAGTCCCTAAAGTTGAGGTCTACTTTATTTTATAAAAAATCAGAGTTTAAGAAATAAAAACACATTATGTTCCTCCTTAATAGTGTTTGAAATTTACATGATTGAAGTCTGGCTTACGTTACCAGGGTTTGAATATTGTTTGCCTGACATAAAATTTAACAGTACTTTCACTCTTTGAACTGTCTTCCATATGCATGGGAAATAGGATCTCCAAATTACATAGGAATAACTTCTTCCATTTTACATCAACTATATAATTAGAAAATGTGAGAATTTATAATTGTGAGATTGTGAGAATTTATAATTTGTTTGACGCGGTAGTGCTAAATGACAAAATATGTCAAATTTTCCTTATATATTGTTTTTTTACTTTTGAAGAGAGAGTATTGTCTCTTCTTCTTCTTCTTTCACCATCAACTATAAACTAATTAACAAAACAAAAGAAACATCTTCATTAATCATTATTTTGTTCTATTTAAAAGCATAATAATATTTACCAAAATACTGCCTTAGTTGACAAAATCAAAGATTCAAAATGAAATGCAAAACGCTTCAAGTTGATTTTTCCAAAACATGTCAGTGATCTGTTCTCAGCTAGTTTACAGTTGCTGAAAAAAAATATATATATTATAATCACAAACAGAAAGAGCTGAAAATACCAGGTCTTTACATTGGTCCAGAATTCTTCATTGTTTATGAAGGGTTGTGTTATCCATTTTGTTGAAGAGTACAAATTCATATTAAATAAGTCAATGTGGCCCAATCAAGTCAAATGTTCAACTTGGCCCAGCCTGCTTGAGGTGGAAACCACATGGAAACAATACGGGACTACAATCAATTATAAAAAGGTGAAACATTTAGTAGTTATAGGTAGAGGTTTGCTGTGACCCGATCCGCCCGTGCCCGGTACCCGGGGTACCCGTGCCCGAGCCCGGGTATGGGTCGGGTAAACGGGTACACGGGTACGGGTATAAAACAGGTAGGGTACGGTTATTTGGATCAAAACCCGAGCAAACCCGGTCCGATTTACGCCCGACCCGACCCGACCCGACCCGACCCGACCCGACCCGACCCGACCCGACCCGACCCGACCGACCCGTACCCGTACCCGACCTGGACCCGACCCGGACCCGACCCGAACCGTACCCGTACCCGTTAAAAAATTCAAAAAAATTCAAAAAAATTCAAAAAAATTCAAAAAAAAAATTCAAAAAAATTCAAAAAAATTCAAATTTTTTTGAAATTTCGAATTTGCCGCCGAAAACATAACTGAAAAAAATAAATAAAAAATAAAAAAATAAACGGACCGGGTACCCTACCCGGACCGCCCTACCCGTGCCGGGTGCCGGGTACCACGGGCAAGGGTATAACTCGGGTAGGGTACGGGTTTTGGAAAAAATACCCGAGCAAACCCGACCCGAGATACCCGTATATCCGAGATACCCGTACCCGACCCATACCCGTACCCGACCCCGGGTACTCCCAGTCCGCCCGACCCCGGGTACTCCCAGTCCGCCCGAACCCGACCCGACAGCAAACCACTAGTTATAGGTAGGGGTTTGCTAACGGGTAGGGTACGGGCGGGTAGGGTATACCCGGGGTCGGGTACGGGTATGGGTTGGGTACGGGTATCACGGGTATTTTTTTCAAAACCCGTACCCTACCTGTCTTATACCCGTACCCGTGGTACCCTTGACAGGTAGGGCAGTCCGGGTAGGGTACCCGGTCTGTTTTTTTTTTTTTTTTTTTTCCTCTGTTTTTCTGTTTTTCTATCTTTTTTTTTTTTTGGCGGCAAATTTCTGTCTGTTTTTTTTCGGCGGCAAATTCGAAATTTCAAAAAAAATTGAATTTTTTTGAAATTTTAAACGGGTACGGGTACGGGGCGGGTACGGGTACGGGCGTAATTCGGGCCGGGTTTGTCTGGGTATTGAACCAAATAACCATACCCTACCCGTTTTATGCCCGTACCCGTGTACCCGTTTACCTGACCCATACCCGGGCTCGGGTACGGGTACCACGGATACCGGGCACGGGCGGATCGGGTACGAGCCGCCCGACCCGGATTTTATCAAACCACTAGTTATAGGCACTATATGATATTTTGTAAAGGATACATATATGTGTGGCTGCGTGTGTGCTATTACTATACATGCAAAGATGCATATACAATTATACATAGCTTGAATATCCAGTTCAGAAAAAAAAATTAAATATGTCATTAAACAATAATTGGAACTTACAGTAGGTTAACAAAGAAAAACATTGATAAAATCCATATTTAAATTTCCAATTAAATTTTATTGTGCCAATCTAATTTTTGCAATGGTATCAGTGTCGCACAGTACCGGGCCTAACTACAATATTCAACTGTTTGGAGCACCAAACAGACAAACCAGCCATCAGTGCAGAAATGAACTAAATGTTTATGTTCAGTAATGAAAATTGGTTTTATTTTTCTTTACTGTGATAAAATTCTTTGAGCTCAAATTTAGTACTTTCAAGCCGTGGCAGTCAAAAATACATTGGTGGTCCATCATATAAAATTTTCATGTTGTATATGAAGTCAATTTTACCGTATTCATAACAGTTTACTCTAAACTATATAGAAAATTACGTATAAACACATAAATTTTGAATATAAATGGAGGCCAATAACCCTTTTTAATATACATGTATCCGCCTCTGAACTAAGAGCATCATATATGGGACGGGTGCTCATATTGACAACACTAATTCTTTTATTAACACAACACCTTCAAATAATTTTATTGTTTAGACAAATTTACTCTTCATTAATTATTTCCTTTTAAAATTAAATCTTTCACTTATATTGATGTCTATCAATATTTCCTTCGATGTTTATTTTTCTTTTGTAAAACTATAAATTATAGATGCATTACCATATATATGGCTTTATAGTAAAAGTAAAATGATTTACAATAAATTCATTAGATGAAATATCATGTTTCGTATGTGACCTCTATCAAAAACAATTGTCCTGATTCTTTAATCAGCACCATAATTGAATTATTGAACTTCAATCCCGTCCAAAACAGAAATTATAATTTATTTTTTTCAGTTTTATTGAGATACACGTATAGATTTAAAAGTGCATAATTAGACGAATAATTAAAATAACCTCAAGCAATATAGCTGTGTTATTTCGGACCAAATAAAATACAAGAGTAGAACTAGGTTGTTCTTAAGTTTATCAAATTTTTTGATGAGCTTAAATTCAAAATTTGTCAAATTGACTTCAAACGATGAATTTAAAGTTCCAAACCGTTAACACAGATCAACTTCACAAGTGATATATTTAATGTCAAATTTTAATTTTTCAGATTAATTTAGTATAAAGTCCAGAGGTAAAAAAATAATTTATGAGTTGATTTTTATTATTTTTTTATACTAATTTAATTCAAAAATTTATAAATTTGATTTGAAAACGCATCACTCGTGAAGTAAATTATCTTTAACAGTTTGGATTCATTATTTGAAGTCAATCCGATAAAACTTGGAGTTAAACTTACCAATACATTTGGTGAAGTTAAGATCAGCTAGTTCTACTCAAAATACATATACTAAATTATTTATTAAATTTGTTAAAAAAAAGAGAGAGCAAGATAATAGATTGGTTCATTCTCCTGTCAATCAATACTTACGATTTTAGATAAAAAATTTCCTCTTTTAAAAGGTTAACAAAATTAGAAGAGATGAATAGATGATTCAACAATTATAGAAATTAATAAGTAATAAATGATCATAGCATATAATTTGCATAAAGAAAAGATATAACAGCTACAATAATAATTATGAGGGGATAAAATTGACCATTCTATAAAGATATTTGAGAATATTGTGTTAATAAAATAAAAAAGTGGTGTTAATATCACTGCCCATATGGAACCAGTTGGTGACCCTAGTATGAATGCATGGCAATAATATATAATTTTTGAATATTGACAATTAATGAAAATTTATTTTAGGACTGCTGATTGCTTATTTAAGGAAAAATATCTTTCCTAGCTAATTGTGTACTGGTATTGTTGAAATTCTTCATTGCATTGAATGTCAAATTGTCAATATGACAATTGAATATTCCAGTTATCCAATTCAGAGATATCTGCACAAATTCTTCCAAATCAGTACGGTACTCATTTAACCTTTCCCAATCTAGTTTCACAATGCAACAACTTTTTTTAGTTTTTCTAATTAATTGAGGGTTAATAGTTAAAAAATTGTATGAACAGGTCGTTCCATGGTAAACAGATGTCAGTCTCTATCATATTCTTCCACATAAATAAAAAAATGTTAAGATAAAAAAACATCCCATCTCAGAGGACTATACAATATTATCATGAAACTCTATGATTAATAGTCCAACTAAAATTAGCTAGCAATAATAGAGACCCAAATAAACATTCTTAGTGCATTGCATTTGCATTTGCATACAGCAAAGGTCTCGAGTTTCTTTTTACATAATTAGATCAACCTGCTGCAATCCCTGAAACTTGTTTTCTTCTTAACAGGAGTGAACATTGTCACATGCACCAACAAAAATTGGTAGGGCCCATCTTTTTTTTTTAGTGTACTAGCTGTCCCCATACAGCATATAATTGCATATGACCCTCACCTCAAAAAAAAAAAATTGCATATGACCCTCTGGACTCTGCAGTTTATAGTACTATAGAGAACCAAATCACCAGTAGTTTTTATTGAAAAAATATATATATATCAACAAATTTGACTATAAAATTTGTATTCTTATTGATTTAGAGTTTCTTTGGTTGTAGAAGAATTACATCATATTTTGACAAAAATGATATATAATTTGGTTTATTCCTTTTTCTTTAGCATTGTAATGGTTGAGCAAGTTGCTTTTGAGTATGGTTGTCATTCCATTATCTCTTCCACAAAAAATATATATATATATATATATATTGAAAAATCAACTTGGAATATGAGAGAGTTGAAAAGACTAAACCAATAAATGTAGGCCTTGTGTCACATAGCTCTGGCAAGTCTAGGCTTTCTGGTAATAAAAAAAAAAAAGGAAATTTTTCATTTTTTGTATTAAGAGATGCCAGAATCTTCCAACCTGGTTCTGCAACTGGTGCGGTGGGTCTTGTTGCAATTAACTATGATCACAAGCATTTATTGAATGAACCTGGTGTCTGAGTTTTGACTAACGGAAACATCTGATTCCTGCTCTAAATAGTGTGCTCTTGTTGTATCAAGTGATGGTATTATTTGAGAGGCATGAGTCAAATACTCAAATCACTAGGCTGAGTGACTGAGTGATCATATATTTCTGTTTAAATTTAATTTCTTATTTTGAGAGCCTTAGTACCATCATGTATTCTTTTTTAATTAATCATCTCCGGTTCCTATAATATTTCTTCATTAAAATCCACCTAGAATCCTTTTTTCTTTTTTTTTATTCACTGCAATTAATACAGCAAATCAAATATTTTTAGTAAGAAAAGCAGAATTGATACATTTCTATATTTTTCAAATTTTGCTAGTTATTCCCCCCCATTTGTTTATTTTCAACATATACTATGGGCAAGTAAGACAACAATCATAACATGTATTTTATTTGCAATGAATTATCATTGTAAATTAACTTAGTTATAAAAAATGTAGTGAATTGTAAGTGGATTCTACAAATTATAATTGTAGAGGAATTAGACAAATATCCCAAAATGATGGCGTAATGGTCGGTGATGCTGCCAGATCAGATGACAAATCATTAAAATACAACTAATTACTTCTATTTACTGTACAGTATTCTAATTTTGAGACTAGCTGACTGTTACAAGTTGACCCAAAAATTTATACTCCTTTGGTTTCTGTGTAAACATATAAAAAAATAATATTATTTCACTGTTTTTAAGATAAATGGAAAAGAATAGTACACTAAAAAAATTATTAAATTTTATCATTTTTCTTTTCGTTTTCAATGAATGGGTTGCTAATTATCATTTTTTGAAGTTTCAGACATTAATGATATTTTTTTATTAAAAGACATTAATGATATAATTGAATAAAATTCAAAAATGCCTCTATGTCTTATGTCTATGACCGTTAAAGCCGATTGCAATGGTCCCTTCGTCTTAAATTTTTTTTCTTTTTTCCTTATAAAGCATGACACATATATCTTCATATCATTTTACAAGCTTCAATACGATACATGTTTTTATGTAATCAAATTTGGTTTAATTTATAACACAGTTTAAATTACCAATTATACTCTTAACCGCAATTTTCTATAATTTTATATTTCCTTTGTTGCATCTTGCATTGTCTATCTCTGTTATGGTTACCCGTATATTGAAAATTAGAGTGAGACTATAGTACTATGCATAATGCATATTAGTCTATATTATATATTGAAAATCTAACATATTCAAAACAAATCTAATTACTTCAGATATTCACAAAAATAATTCTAACCTATTTATTTGGCCTATTAAAAAACAGAAATTTAAAAAACAGAATTTAAAAAAAACAGAAATTCAAAAACAGAAATTAAAAAATAGAATTTAAAAAACAGAAATTAAAAAAACAGAATTTAAAACAAATATAATTACTTCACATATTCAAAAATAAAATCTAACATATTCAAAACAAATATAATTACTTCACATATTCACAAAAATAATTCTAACACATTTTTTTAACCTATTAAAAATAAATCCGAATTTCAAAAATAAAATCTAACATATTCAAAACAAATCTAATAACTTCACATATTCAAAAAAAAAACCTAACAAATTTTTTTAACCTATTAAAAATAAATCTAACCTATTCAAAATAAATATAATTACTTCATATATTCACAAAAATAATTCTAACACATTTTTTTAACATATTAAAAATAAATCCGAATTTCAAAAATAAAATCTAACATATTCAAAACAAATCTAATTACTTCACATATTCAAAAAAAAAAATCTAACAAATTTTTTTAACCTATTAAAAATAAATCCAACATTTCAAAAATAAAATCTAACCTATTCAAAACAAATCTAATTACTTAATATTCAATAAATCTAACTTAAACTAAATTTACTCTACAAAAATAAATTAATCTAACATGAAATAAATGTAACCTTTATATTTCGCGGATAAATCTTGCGGGAGGTGCCAAACTTCGTAATTTTTATACCTTCATAATTACGTTTACGTATTTGTAGAATGAATTAAATTTACAACTATATTTTTTTTAAATAATAAATCTAAAAATTGAGAATAATAAAATGAGATATTGAGAGAATGAGAGATTGAGAGAGTGAAAATATGGAAAGGAAGAGGGATGTATTTAAAGAAAATGTTGAAGGGGGAATAAAATTTAAAATTTAATAAAAAAATAAAAAAAAAACAGGGGTGTGACGTGTGGGCCCGACCGATCCGGTATGATTTGACCGGTCCAGGTCCGGTTTTGTTTGAACCGGCCAGGAGGGAGGGAATTTGAAATTAAAAAAAAATGGGTACGGGTACACGGGTATACGGGTGCAAGCACGGGCACAGGCACGAGTACACGGGTTCACGGGTACAGGTAAACCAGTCCGGATATGATCGGATTTTTTCCCGAAAAAGACGTGCCCTGCCCGTTTTATACCCCTACCTGTGTATCCGTTTACCCGCTTATACTCGAGGCTGGGACACAGGTACCCCGAGCGGTCTGAGTACGGACGATCCGAATACGGGCAGTCAGGGCACAGGCAGCGCGCGCGCGCGCACACACCCCGCGTCCCCCCGTAGTGTCAAACCTCTAGTAACATAGCCGCACTCTGAAAATTATTATATTTCATTTCATGCATCTTCCTATTAAGTATTAACACAACTGATCGTCACCCTTAATCAGAAGACCTAAAACTAATTAAAAGGCTAATTTTGAAAGCAATGATAGAATATAATATTAAATAACTACTAATCAACTTGACGGCTTTCTTACGGTACTTCATCAGCTACAAATTATATATTAATATAATAAACTATATCTCAAATCATCAACATATCAGCCATCATTTTCAATTATATTTTTAGTATATTTAATTACTTGTTGACACTTGACACACACACACACATATATACACCTGTCATTATTTTTCAGTAAAGCTTTATGTTATCTCTATTACAAACCTGAAATTTGATGTAATTTAATATTTTAGATTAATTTTAAAAATATTTATCTTGTATTCTTAATAAAAATATGCTATGTAGGATAATTTTCATGATATTCCGGCTGTTGTTATATATCCTTGTCAAAGTTTCTAACAGCTATCTGTGATGTGACTTATCATTGCAAAATAAAGCAAAAGGCTCTTTTTGAAAAATACTTTATTGTTACAAGTATTTTCAATTAACTAACTTGAACAAAGTCGATCTAAATGAAACAAGCCATTGAATGACCTTTTTACAGATGTGTATATATTTTGGCAAAAATGTTATTTCCTTCTTCTCTTTCCACAAAAAATTTGGTAATTAATTAAGGAAGCGTCTAATTGTCTACAGATATTGGTCCACCATTTATCCACAAAAAAATTATCATTTGACCTATGCAAATTCTGTAAATTTAATAATTTAATGATGTAACTTATAAAAACAATCTTATAAAAAACGTAATAAAAAATTTCAAACATCCAGAAACTTTCATCAACGGTTTGCAACTTGGCCAACTTGGCAAACTAACTGTACTTCGTGCGAGACCACTTGGCAAACTAATTATATTTTTCTTACTAACGGTTAATAAAAGTTATTTGCGGTTAATGGCAGTTATTTGCAGTTAATAACAATTCTACAAAAACTTCTAGAACATTTCACAAAAACTTATAAAACATTCTAAACCCGGACAACATCTACAACTTGCAGTTTTTTTTCAAAATAAATCTCAAAAATATTCAAAAATAATTTTTTCCCGCAAAATTAAAATTAAAATTTTATTTTTTAAATTTCATAATTTTTTCCTTCAATACTATAAAATTCAATACTGTAAAATTAGAAGTTGTAAATAGTAAAATAAACATATGTCACTATAAATTTCAACACTACAAAACTAGAAGATGTAAAAAGTCAAATAGATATATGTCCACTGCAAATTTCAATACTGCAAAGACAAATTTACAATATCAATACTCCATATCACTTCTCTATCATCTCTTTCCTCCATATTTTCACAACTTGAATACTGTAAAATTACAATATGAATAATGTAAAATTAATAGAAAAAATACCGTAAAATTAACAAATCAATATTTCATATCGTCTCTCTATCATATCTTTTCTCCATATTTTCACAAGATGAATACTGTAAAATTAACAGATCAATACTCCATATCACCTCTCTACATCTCTTTCCTCCATATTTCCACAAGATGAATACTATAAAATTACATGATGAATACTGTAAAATTAACAGGAAAATACTGTAAAATTAACAGATCAATACTCCATATCGCCTCTCTATCATCTCTTTTCTCCAGATTTCCACAAAATGAATACTATAAAATGACAGGATGAATACTGTAAAATTAACGGGGCAATACTGTAAAATTAACATATCAATACTCCATATCGTCTCTCTATCATCTCTTTTCTCCAGATTTTCACAAGATGAATATGGTAACATTAACAGGATGAATACTATAAAATGACAAGATAATTACTCCATATCACCTCTCTATCATCTCTTTCCTCCTGATTTCATTTGAAATGCTAGATCTGTTACTGCATACAACGAAAATAACAAATTCAACAGAAATAACTTACGAGATTTGAATTTCACTGTGCTCTTCAACAAAAACAACTTCTATCCGATCGTGCTCCACGGTTGAAGGTTCCATTGTGATCATGTATAAAAAATGAGATCGAGTCAGTAATCTCAATTAAAATAGACATTGCAAAGGAAAAATGAATCAGAGAAGGTAAATACAAAAAAACAACAATTACGAATCAATTTAAGTAGCGATGATATCGCGACTAGCTATGTAGAAATCGCGACGAACTAGAGAAGAGTTATCAGAAAAATAAAATGAATCAGGAAAGAAATCACGACGAAATCCTAAAGAGAATGAAATTGCCTCAGTTATGGGAAAATCTAATCGAGAAGACGGTTTGAGAAGTGAGATTCAAAAAAGATAACCCATGACCTAATCGAAAAGGTTTAAATAGGCAAAGGATTTGAATATCCATTAGAAGGTGGGGACTTCGATCGTTAAAATCTGTTAAAGGCAAGTGGATAAGGCTCGTGGACAGTCCGTGGACAAAAGCCAGTGGACCAAGACCTTTTCTCATGAATTAATTATCTCGCAATAAATTATAAGGGGAGTTTTATGTATACTCTTCAATAACTCAAAAATTACGTATTTTCCCTCTAAATTTTATAATATCATATTTATCCTTCTAAATTTAAAAGATTCGAGAATTTACCTAATTTATTGATTTTTTTATTAAAACTCATTTTAAATTTATATACACTTTTACTCTTTATTAAATAAAATCAAAATATGTATTATGTGTAAGAATATTGTTCAGTCTTCTACTTGGTCGATTTATGAGACAAAATAATTTATTTCTCTACTTGTGATGCATGCATAGTGCGATTAAGGTATACGCTCGATTGCGGGTCACAAGTAAGAAAATGAGTCATTTGCCGTACAAACCAGCCAATTAAAACACTGGACATTTCACTTTAAGTATACTTGTCACACCCCGTGGCCACGGATCGCGACAGTCCCCCACCGTAAGCATACAACTTCGTGTATGCTTACAAGGCAATTAACATTTACATTCAGAAGTTCACAAAAAAATAATATGAAAACAAGTTCATATATATAAATCCTGAGTACACAGTCTGGTCAGAGTTTAATACATCAAAAGTATCTCATCCGGATACTAACCCTAAGGCCTATCCTAAAGCTATACAACAAAAAAAATATATATCTAAGGTCATATAAGGGCATACTACCAAAGGCCTACTACTCGCGTGTCTCTCCGGAATCAGTCGTACCAAAACCTGTAAAGTAACCCGAAGGGTGGGGGTGAGAATAAATTCTCACTGCGAATTTGCCACAGTTAGATTATTGGACTTGCAATCAAACTCCATATTAAAAAATAAAATCTATACAATAGCAATTCAAATAGATACATATTCATAATTAAAGGGATGCATATGCTCGACAACAATTAATCAAATGACTCACAGTTAACAGAATTTTCAATATGAAGTTCAAACAAACACACATTTGGCTTAACTAATTTATTTATTAGGGCTTATAGCAACTACAGATGTTCAATCGAGCTGGACCATTTATCTGGCTCTCGTATGTAGGGTTATTGACACCTACAGACGTCCACCGAGCTGGACCCTTTATCTGACAACCATCTGTAATTGCTTAGCTTAACCATTTCCTAAGGTCTGGTTCAAGTCATATAAAGAAAATTCACTTTGAAATCATTCCAATTATCGTAATATTCAATTGACCGTCCAAACGCATTAACACGTAGGAAAATGCCTCCGAGCCACAGACGTTACACTTGTCACCCACGATTTCAATCCACATATCAATATAATCACTCACCCCTCGTCCCAACAGATACTGAAAAAATTGAGGGCCATTCATCTAAAGCGCTAGAAGGATCCCGAGCTCAAAGTCAGCTATACAGCTCAACTTCGTAAATCCACTCACATGTATATTCTCAATCAGCAATTCGTGATGACTCTCAACCATAATCAGATCATAACATATCAACACAACTGATAACCATACAAGCATGCAAATCATTCGAGTCAAGTCAATTCGAGTTTAATTTGATTGGGCTATGCAAATGATTTACGCAATTCAATGATGCAACAATCAGACGTTCAACATAACAAACGAATAAAGCATTTAATTCATGAAAATAAAATATCAAATAAGTCCAAGAATCCCGCACCTGTTTATGACGAGCGTATCGCTTAATTATGGATTAGACGTCTCGAAATGTCCCACGAATTCCTGCTCGATTGAGCCTACACCTATATTACATATATACTTGGTTTAATCTTGGTTCAACGGTCGAGATGCTTACTCGAGTTTATTAATGGCTTATACATTCTTTAACCAATTCCTATGCTTTGGTATCGATTCTTTTGATTCCTTCTTTCTTACTAAAAATCTCTAAAACGTCACACATTTACATCTAGGTCCTCTAACCATATACAATTCTAATTAGGTCAATTTGTAGGTATACCCATTTACCGTCTCACTATTTTGGTTCTCACAACCTTTCAATTTGCCGATTAATTAAACCCTAATTTGGTCGAAATTTGAATTAATCGCTAGATGTCAAGGTTGAGGGAGAGGTTTACCGATTATAAGTCTATTTGGTTGGCTAATCAATCAACAATATTTTCCAAAATTCAGATTTGGTACAAAATTCTAAAAATAGAAATCCAAAATAGAGATGAAATTGAGAAAAGAATCGACAAATAAATAACAAAGAAGCTTAAAGGAGATAGACTATTAGCAATTTAAACACAAATCTCGGGTTTATAACGAAAACCCGAATAATGGTGAAATTAGGGTTTCGAGAGAGAATAGAAGATGAGGGAATACCGGATGGGAGAGCAAGATGAGATGATCAACCGACTTCTCAATTCTTTCTTCAAATTAACGGGAGGTTGGGTGAGTTTTGGAGGGAGAGGAGGCTCTCTCTCTCTTTTCTTCTTTCTTTTGGTGGAACACACACAAGCACAGGGGAAAGGGGGCGGAAGGGAAGAGAGAAAGAAAAAGAGAAAATCTAGAATTTGGTTAAATGCGGACGCACTCAATTTCAGTGCGAGTCGGCCACCCGCACTCAGCACTTGGCAGAATTTCAGCAGCTCAGAAAACACAGAAATATACACGAGTGCGGACGCACTCACATACAGTGCGGGTCAGTCACCCGCACTTAGCACTTAGACATATTTTAGGAATTCAACAAAACACAGGAAATTCATGAGTGCGGACGCACTCAGTACTTAGTCGAATTTTCATCAAATTTGCACTTCTCAGAAAAATATCTGAGGCTAATGCGTCCGCATTCAAATCCAGTGCGGGTCAACTCATCCGCACTCGTATAAATTCATAAATTAACAAAAAGAAAACTGGAGTCAGTGCGGATCATCCATCCTCACTCACTACCAGTGCGGACACACTAGAAGAATTTCAGAAAATGAATTAAGGAGAACAGGAGCCAGTGCAGATCAGCCACCCGCACTCACCACCAGTGCGGACGCACTAAACCTGTAGATAGTCAGAATTTCATATTTTTGACGCCGTTTCAATTTTTAGCGAACTCGGAACATATTTTAAAGTCAACATTGGACTTGCTTATCTAGGGAAATATTATTTTAAATTTAAATTTTTATTTCGTTAGCACGATTTTCGATTCTTGCTTTTAAAACTTTTAAATATTAATTGTTAAAATTCCGTAACGTAACAATACTACATATTTTTTATGTTTTTAGTTAAGGTTAAAATGTATACTTTATAAATTTAAGATGAGTTTTAATAGAAAAGACAATTAAATGGACAAATTTGTGAGTTTTTAAAATTTTAAAAGGGTAAATAAGATACTATAAATTTTAGAGGAAGAAATATGTTAATTTTAGAGTTTTTGAAGGGTACATACGCAAAAAATTTCCTAAATTCCATGGATTTTAAATTTTTTAGTTTACATCATTTCAATTATTCTACATTTTAAAAATCCAATACAATTATAACATCAACATTTATAATTACAATACAAATAAAATGAAAATGCTTCTAGCACCAAAAATTTGGATTTGAAATGGCTTCTATCAGTAGCATTCCGATAACTTTTCTTATGAAGCAATCAAACAATTTCCTAACAACTAAATTTTCATTCCTCAAAAGTATATAATTCAAAAGAAAGAAACAAATTATCCGGTTGATACCATCCAAATATCCAATACAAATAATAAATAAAATCATCTATATTACCAATATCAAGACAAGAGCTGGTTTGACTTTTGACAAAGTAGAAATTTTCTCCTTGTTTTCATTCAATTTTGGAATTTGGACACAAACCAAACACGTCTTATTTTGTTTTGTATCTCAAGTAACTTTGGCCACAAACGAGAAGTTAAAAAAGGCAAACAAAAGCAACGTATTAACGCTCCAGCTGTGGTTGCATCTACCTCGCAAGTTCTAGACAACTTCACAGGTTATCTACAGTACTGAGACCACTGGAGGTGTCCTGTTCAAATCTGTAACACTAATTTATACCAACAAAAGTACACAGATGCGATGCTATGTACAGTTGTACTTTCTATCTTAAAATATACTTCATATTTACTCAGAAGTTACGCTAAACTAACTTGCGTATCCTTTTCAAATTTTAAAAATTAACAGTTCATCTAACAGTCTAACAGTCATGTGAAAAAGACAATTTATTAAGCACTTTCCACGTGAGATTTCAGGCTTGGAAACAGCAAGTTTTTATTATACATTTAATTATATGAATATTATTTTACAAAGTGCAAACCATAAATATTGCAGATAATCCTTGTGTTTAGCAAGTAAAGTTAAACCAAGACAAGATAAATGCTAAATTACTTTTAAATTTCTTAAAATATTAGTGTTTGATAGTAGAAAAAAAAATATATATCTTCATGTATAATGTTAGTAAGTGAATTATTTGAGATTAAAATCACTGACAAATTGGTCTTACTAATATTCAAATTCAACTTCTTTATATATTAAAAAAAAGAGTAATTATATGAAATCTCCACTCCTATTTCCCATCACCCCCATCTCTTAAACCTCGTATGCATGTTTTTAGAGGTGAATTTTTTTTTTTCAATGTCGTCCACATTTTTCACGATCTATGAGAAATTTTGCAAATCTAAAATCACGAACGTATTCTACACAATTTTATCTTTCAAATGAGATCCATGATGACATACTTTCAGGTTTATCGTCACACAAGTATTTATACCTCGTCGTGCAAGTATTTATACCTATACTTGTAACTATTTATCTCCAATCGTGGACCCCGCATCCACATCAATCTTCCCCAATCGTCTCTGCATCAACATTTCTCTAACAAAAATAGTTGACCACATAGGTATAAATACTTCAGTGCGTAGGTAAAAATACTTGTAATACTTGATATTAATACTTTTAAATGTCAGCAGTGTCATATGTGTAAAATACTAGGTATAAATACTTAAATGACGAGTTATAAATACTTGTGTGACGATGAGCTCGAAAGTATGTCATCATGGATCTCATTTGAAAGATAAAATTGCATAGAAGACGTTCTGTTGTTCTAGCAATAATCTTTTTTTGTCTATTTGACTAATTTGCAAAAATATACAATTATTAAATTTTATGATTTCTTCTACTTTTGAAAGGTATGCAGGTTCAAGTCAAATGAAATTGTAATATGGAATACTTGAACTGAAAAAATCATGAAGACACTTATCAAGAATACAAATTGTAAAATCATAAACTTGGTAAAGTAAGTTTGAGGCTGTTTAAACTGAGAACAAACATTGATAACGTTTGTAAAACATTGTAACATTTTTAGCCTGTCAGAAACGTTGAAGTAACATCTTGATCAAACTCAGAAGAAAGTTGAAACATTGTAACGTTTATAAAACGTTATAACGATTTAAGAATGTCAGAAATACTGAAGCACAGCTGTATCAAATTCAAATTTAATCACAAACATTAGAATCTCAGAAATACTAAAGCACAGTTGTATCAAATTCAAATTTAATTACAAACGTTGGTAACGTTTGTCAATCGTTACAACGATTTAATCAAATCAGCGTTGTAACGTTTTAATTAAATCTGAGATTCAAAAATTCATGTTTTTGATCAAGTTAGAGTCAGTGTAAATCGTTACGTAACATTTTACAATCATTGTAATATTTTACTGAGCTTTCAGAAAATTGAAATCCTAAATCGCATTTTGAATTAAAACGTTACAACGTTTTAATTCAAACAGCTGATTAAACAGTTGTTTCTATAAATAGGGCTTTGGACTTTCTTCCCAAAGCATCTCAGCCGACCCTAATTTTTTAAAACACAATTTTGTGAGAGCTTTAGTTACTCTATTGTTATGAGAGCTTAAAACTTTAAAATATCTCAAACAACCTCAAGCCCACTTTACTAATCTTAAGTTAGATTAGGTTAGAGTGATCTATTGAGTGTTTCTCTTGAGTAGCTTAAACTAAAAGACCTTGTTCTCATCTCTAGTTGGCTGATTGACTTTCCGCTTAGATTGTAAGAGCTCGACGGTTCATAAGTTGTAATTCTTTCGTATTGGATAATAGAAAGACGCATCTAGAAGAGGTTGCGAAGCTCCGGAGACGTAGGCATTTGTTTTGTCGAACTCCGTTATCATCTCGCGTGTTAATTCTCTCTAAACTCATCTATTTACTTTCAATTGCAATTTATTTTCAGTTTTTGAGTTATTAGCGGTGCACTTAGTATACACACGTTTGTGATTTTAGATTCGCAAAATTTCTTATAGATCGTGAGAAATGTGGACGAGATTGAACAAATAAAATTAGGAGAATAATGGAGAATGAGAGTGAAAGGACAATTATCAGGCTCTAAAAAAAGTATTAATGTTGATCCTATGTGTGTTAAGAAATGCTATGTCAAAGAAGGGAATAATTTATGTATGTTCTTTATCAAGGCGGAGCCAAAAGTTTATTCGGAGTAAGAAAAAAATATTATATTTTCATTATGGAACATAATTTTTGTAAAAACTTTATTTTGCAAAAAAAAAAAAAAAAAAAAATCAAACAGTCATATATTCATGATAAATTTGACTAGTATTGTTGAGCAGTCAAATTTAGGTTGGATGTCACTCGAATCATTTGTCTCATATCTCAAAATTGACCGATCTTTTTAAAAATTATCAAACATTTATTAAACCGTTTGAAATTATTGTCTATCTAAATCAGGTATGTACTTCAACAGACTTACTATAAATTAATGAGCTATTAATTGGATTTTAATAAAGCTTTTATATACTACACCATCATTATTGTTTGAGTTCAAGAAAAAAAAATATTATGTGAATTTATACAATATTTCATAGGAATTTAAAGTTTGGTTAACCCTTCAAGTGGCCAAATGATTATTGCCTTATGGAACATTTATTCATCTCTCCATGTGCAGAAGCCAACAAAATTGCAAACTATTAATATTGAATTAATTTAGATAACTATAGACTTGGAATGGTTCATTGATAAGGGATACACCTAACCAATCATTTCTCTCCTGTCATTATTTTGAAAATATTAATTATAAATGATTGTTACCACTTGTTTTATCACAATCACCAATATTTATTATTTTTAATACTTGTAGCTCTCTGTGAGGTGATATGTTACAATCCCCAACGGCTAGTATAATCAACATTTTGAAAAAACCATGTGATACAGATTTGAAAAAATAAATAACAATAAAATGCTAATAAAAGAATAACTGATCAGAATAGTTATATTAACCACTTTTAAAAAGGAATACGGAACATCTAAAAAATATAACTTTCGGGGTTTAAATTGGAAAAATGTAAGAGGATGTCAATTTCCTTTTTTTCTTGAGGGCCAGAAATTTTTGCTTTAAAATAAAATTTGCACAAAATTAAAAGTACATTGCTTGCAAAATTAACAATTTTGTACTCTAAATTTTATAATTTTTATAAATACTTAAACTTCTAGCTCTCTTTATAAAATAAAATTATATTATAATAACTTATTTAATCTCTCCAATTTTAATTTTCTAATTCCATCCCTGACATTATCTTATATGACATTTTTTATTTTTAAAATCACACTAAATTACCCTCTCTCTATTTGGGGTAAAGGAATATTTTAAATGCTTCAAGAAGGGATACGCGGTGAACCGAATAGGGAAAAGTTTTAATCCATGATCCTGATTGATTTGATTTGATTATGATCTTGGAACCGTCCGTTTTTCATCCAACGGTTGTCTGTACTTCCATCTTATTATTGTATTGAAGTCTTGAATTATAACCATTTATGAGGATGTAATTTGTAGTATTAAATACTTCAGATAATGTATTAAATTCTTTGAAATAAATTAATAATAAAATAGGGTTGTTGAAAGCAAAAGGCCAGCTTTCTAGCCAACCACCGAGCAATTGATCAATTATTTCGTCTTTATTTAATTGTGCATTTTGTGCATTTAATCATGTCAATTTTATCATTATCGGTACATTTACTAGTTTTAAAATTTAAAAGTAAAGAAAAAGAACGCACGAATTTATTAGTCCAAAACCAGTTATGTTCTCAAAAATTATAATTAATATTCAGAATTCGAAAATGATTTTGTCACCTTGACAATTCATGATTCAAATATATTATAAATATAAGTCAAAGATAATTCAATTTTTTCTATAATTGCTAAATAATACATCTAACAATGACATTTGTATAAAATACATTTGGCAGTCACTGTCAATATATATATTTTAAAAAATATTTTTATTAAATAAATAAAATGTTTTACAAAAATTAAGAATAATGTGGGACAAATATAAAAATACGGCAGTTATTCAGAAGAATAATTATGCAAATTCAAAAATATTTGGGAAAGAAACTGAAAAAAAGAATAATTATGCAATACAGCAGTTATTCAGAAGTAAATGGTAGGGGGTCCCAATGTCAGTAGCACGCTTTACCCGTTAAAGATATTAACTCATTTGGTTCAACACGGAACTGAAAATCAAAGAAACAAACAGAGGAAACCACCGCAAACAACACAGACCAAAATCCTCTCCAGCGTTGGAAGCACGTCCATCAGGCCTCAGGGTGAAATGACATTCATTTTAGATAAACACGAATCACGAGGTAAGAGATCAGGTGAATTTAGTTAAGTGTACCTCATTGTAGAGGATATATGGAAAATGGACACACTGATCGAGGCAGCAAAAGAAACGCCGTACAAAGGGAGTAAAGGACCGACACCTTCAGTGGAAAGTACCTGGAACAACAACGCTACACGCCGAGTCCATGTAAAAGACAGATGCTACGATTCTAGCCTTCTAGGAATTAAATTGGTCAATTTGTTATCCAGCACCAAATTGTCTACTATTTTAACTAAGCCACCTTCTTTGTGGCTCTAAATTTATCTTTTGGTCCTAATCTTGAGAGGAAAATAAAATATATAATATTCAATATATTATGTGCATTGTATTTTAATAACATTAATGATAAGTTGAATATTGAATGTACTATAACATATTAACATAGCTTGTGTAACAAGGGTCAATAATGACTAAATTACGTCTCAATAGTTTATTTTATTTTATGTGCATTGTATAGTTTGATAATTATATTTCTTCCACAATTGTGTTATGTGATATGACAACAGTGATGCTAATATCTTAATTTAAATTCATTGTATTTTTTTTTACAGAGCTAATATCTTAACTTTATTTTTGCATTTGCATTTCCTAGATTTTCCACAATTTAATAATATCGATTTACCTTACACTGTACGTAGATCAAACAATATATATTTAATTTTGAAGTATCATTTAATCCTGTAATATTATCTGGGACAGCATTTAATACACCCATGTAACAAAGCGCGTAGTTATGATAATATAATACCACCTTTGGTTCCGATCGCACCCCTTTATATATACCCTTTTCAGCACCACTCACACCTCCTCTCACTCTAAACCCTAACCCTAGATCTACTCTCACAGTCTCACTCCACCATCTCTCTCTCCCTCTCTACAGCAGATCCAGACAATGGCGCGCCTACACTTCCTCGCCGCGGCTCTCGCCGTTCTCTTCATCTCCGCCACCGCTCAGGCCCCTGGCGCCGCTCCCGCCGCCGCTCCTACCACCGCCCCACCAACTCCCGCACCCGTCTCGCCTCCTCCTGCAACTCCACCAACTCCCGCTCCCGTTACACCTCCAACTCCCGCACCCATGTCACCTCCTCCGGCGACTCCACCACCGGCCGCAGTCCCTGCCCCTTCAACCGCGCCCGCTACCCCCCCGGCAGCCACTCCTCCTTCGACTCCTGAGGGCTCTCCAAACGCTTCTCCTCCTTCTCCTCCATCCTCCATGACACCAGCAGAGGCTCCTGGCACCACCCCTAGCGGGTCAAGCGCCGCTGGATTCTCAGCCTCCTGGATTGCCTCTGCTGCGGTCGCCGCTGCCGTCGCCTATGCCTTCTAAGTCTGATGGATGTGGATCTCGTGAGATCTGTTCTTCGAGAGGGGTGGGGTTTTAATTTTTCGCACATATAATTAATGTTTGTTATTATCATTATTTGTTCTCTATCTGGAGATCATTTTTAGTTTGTGGATCGACATTTGCTGATTTCATTCTGATCTTTTTTATTTATTTTGTTTGAGACTTGTCAGAGAGAGAGATCGGGAGAGTTTAGTGGTGCCTCTGTTTGTATTATTTCATTTTCTAGTGGATTCTTTCTGTAATTTCGTTGTCTTTTTCCTTTTTCTTAGTTAATTTCATTTCACATCAAATTTCTCTTACAATTAGTTTGTGTACAAATGTATAATTGCCAGATCTGAACTTAGATACTGAACACTGCCACCTTAGTTCACTGATCACTGATTACTGATTACTGATCAACTGTTAATTTAAATAATCAAGTAATTAAAAGATATAATCTGAGAAGTGGGGTGACGTCACCATAGCATGAAGGCTGAAGCCCAGCTGTAACGCAAACTGGGAAACAGTACCAGTGGAAAAGCACGTGCATTGCATATTTCTAAAGCAACAAATGGACGGTCGTGATGCTTTCAGATTGAGAGAGGATGAAAGGAACGATCCAGATGGCAGATGGCAGATGGTGAGATTGAGAGGGTACTTCCTACTAACTAGCTTTGTCTTTTTTTAAAGGTTTAGGAGTTGAAAAGCGAGACTGGACTGATAGTGTGACAGCTATAGTTGTGGAACTGTGGATCTAATTTAATTTTAAATTTAGTTTATTGGGACGAATAATTCCTGTTCGGTAGTTAGGTTTATTATTAGAAAAATGCCAATGCCATAGCATGGACAGCTAAGAGGATGCACTTTAAATATGTTTTTTAGTGTGATTTGAAGTGTCAAGCTGTCAATTGCATGTGAGGTTAAAGTTTGTGATAGTGTTTTTGTGAACCCCACATCTAGAAAGTGACCTACTCTCTATATTTTGTATTTCATATTCCATGATTAGTATTATAAAGTTGGTGGTATGTGGCGTATAAAATGCGTTCTACCGTATTTTAGCAAATCTATATTTTGTTCAAATATAGTTGGCAATTTGTTATGAAGCAAAGGAAAACCCAAAAACTAATAAAAAAATGTGGATATGTATTATTCATTCATAGGAATAATAAGTAGGTTGTGAGTAGTTGGTTTATTTTATTTTATTTTTTACAATGCCTGTTGCTATCAATCAGTGAAGGTCCACCGAATTCTTGTTGGGTTAAATTCTGAATTTGCAATTTTGCCTGGTTTGATTTATACCTTGTATAATTGACCAAGCTCGAGATCTGATTTTTCATGTGAAAAGGGAGAATAAAAGACTATGATCTTGGCTGATTCCATGATTGAATAATTGGATTAGTGTTGAGCATGAGAGGAATAGTAACATTTCACCTAACATGACCAAACCCTTATATTCTCAACCATCAAAATGGGTTGTAAATGGGTTGTACAGATTGAGACCTAATTCTAATCATGTTGTCAAACTTTCCATCCCATGTTTTTTTTTCATGCAACGTGTCATTATCTTGCTTTTTTGGATCGTACATAAGTTAGTGATCAAATTTTTTTATGTAGTTGTTATAATTTTGTTTGTTTGGCATATTTTTGTTACTTTTTGCAAATTTTGGCTAATAACATCAATAAATATGGTAATGCATTATAATTGAAAAGCTAAGAAAATATATTATATTTTTGACTTGTTGACCTATACTAAATGTCATTGAAAATTTAAAATTTTATATGTAAACACATCACTCATAAAATAGAGAAAATTTAAAATTTTATATGTAAACACATCACTCATAAAATAGAGTGTGAATTTATTATTTGAAGTCTCGAACCCATAGTTTATAAAATGTATCAATTTGAACGGTGTGAATTTATTATTTGAAGTTTAATTGATAGGTTTCTGAGTCTGTGACACTTATGGCCGAAATCTATAATTTATATAACTAAAACTAAAGGAAATGTTATCCACTTAATTATATATTTAATTTGGGAGTCCAATCATTGTCATTAGAGACCATGCCACAAGAAATGAAATATCTCAAAATAAGATAAGAACAAATTCATTGTACAAATATGAAGCTACCAAAAAATGGTAAGATCAATTTTCATACAACTACGCAAATTGGCGTGAGTTGAGAGGTCTAGTTCTACTTTGCTTGTGCTATGCAAATGGAAATCCAATGCTATCTTTTCTTATGCTCCATGCACATGAAAAAAATAATATATATGTATGGACCTACCTAATTTTCTCTTTTTCTAGATTCTAGTGTTTTTTTTTTTTTTTTTTTTTTTTCTGAAATTCAAAACATGGCTATTACCTTTACCAGTTATAGATTTGCAATTAAGATTATTTGTAGACTCACTAAAAGTCTAAAGCAAATTAAGTTTGGTGTTGAAAAAAAAGAAGCCCAAAACCTAATTTGGACTGGAGCGGTCTGGTTTTTAACCAAACACAGTTGGGCTGTCTGCCAGATAATTGCACGGGACCACAATACCACATCCATGTAAACTCTCTCAGCACACAATCCAAACTTGCGTTCATTGAACAAAATCATTAATTTAATTCTTTGAGAAATAAAATGCGGATAGGGAGGAATTTTTGTGACATATGAATGAGATGGTACAAATTAAGTCCATCTGTCTATTCATCCATAATTTGAACGGTCATGATTTAAATATGGAGACTATTTGGTTTTGAGAAGACACAACTCATACTAATACGTTCTATTTCAGAGAGAGCAAGCCGTATACGAAAGTAACTAGGTTTTGGGCTCGCTCTGTCTCCGGAAGACAAGCCGAGCATGAGAATGTGGATGTCGATTTCCTAAGTAGGAAGGTTAGGAGGTATTCGGACTCTATCATGTATGATATCTCACTTGGAAGCAAAAGTTTGACTCCTCATTACTGGGGCTTTCTGTCTTAAATAGGTCGTCCCCAAACCGTTATTTCGTGTTGTCAGAGCGGTTAAGAAAGATTGCATAAGAGCGATGACACTTGCATAATTGGCGGTCACTAAATTGCACCCGTTTGTGTACGGACATGAAAGTGGTCAATGTAAGCTAAATTCGGGCTGGACGAGGCCTTGTCAGGCCTTACTGGGCCTAGTCGTTACCGAATTATAAGTTCTTCATATTCGATCTCGGGTTGGCTCCTGGGTGGGATCCGAATCCCGGGTCTATTCTTGGCCCATGAATAATATGTGAGGGCTTTTGGTACATGACCCTATCACATACTTTAATCATAATCGTTCAGATCATGAATAAATTAACAGATGGACTTCACTGACAGAAATTTCTTGTCCACATGTGAGCAGGAGATTTAGTTCCGGACATTACACCAGAGGAACCAATAATTGATTAAGTTAATTTAGAAGTTCATAAAGGAATCGTCACAATAATTTGATTCCTTTTATGCTATCGAAATATTACCGCATATCAATCTATTTTTCTATATTATTTTTTATTAATTTCTATAAACAAACAATTATGTTCATTAAATGTAGCAACTAGAGTTAAAAACATATATATAAAAAAAAGATGAAATGAAAGATAATAGGATTCAACAATTACTATTTAGTATTTTTTTTTTTGGTCTCCTTTCATATATAATAAATTCCAATAATTAATTCGATCCTCTAATTTTAATGAGGGTTCAAATGCCTTTATTTTTTAAAACTTTAATAAATCAAAATGTAAAACTTAAAAGTTAAAATAAAATCATTAGATATGATCTATTTTATTTTCTCTATATGCTTATAAAAATCATCACATTTCAATTTTGTTTTTATGTGAATCAATAAGTTTAAAAATCAACGTCTAGAAATCATTAACATTAGTGTATTTTTTACAAGTTCTTGATGACAATCAAAATAAAATTGAAATATCATAATTTTTTGCACGTGCATAAAAAATGATGTAAAACATATCCAACGGTTTTATTTTGACTTTTAAGTTTTAAATTTTGAATTATTAAAGTTTTTAAAAATAAAAGCATGATAGAGACACAAAAAATAAAAGCATTTAAACCATCCTCAATTTTAATTTTACCACAACCTTAACTTTTTTGGGCACTTTTGTCCCTCCCTCCCTCCCTCCAATTGATTTTATTTTCATTAAAGGCCACACATGTTTATTTTTTGTCTTCTTGTAATGTTTTCGTTTCCAACAAAAAGTATTAGCATCTATTTGTGGGCATCAATTTTGTCCTTCCCTACCCTCACTGCTTTTGGCGAAGTTGCAGAAAAGGATCGCGTACTAATAATGGCACTCAACTTTTCTAAGAGATCGATTGATCTGCATAAGTTTGTAATCTGACCCATTTGGCCCCAAATTTTGATTCTTCTTTAAAACATAGACAGTATTGAATGGATCGCTTTTCTGAGTGATAGCTCGCTAGGTAACCCAATTATAGCTGGAAAGATACTCCTCAGCTTCCTCTGCATTAACATATAGTTTCAGTTTAGCTCCACACCGTTCGATTATAATTCCGACCAATCAGATCCATACCTGTAATGCACAAAATACTTTAATATTCGTGCGGAATTAAATCGAACGGTTTCAATCTACACCCAAAATTTGAGTTAACTCAGAGGATACCAATTCAGATTACCCTCAAACACCTGAGCTATCTGAATTGATTCCAGTCGAGCGATGTTTTTTTTCGGACCTGCATTAAGATATGTGCCGAATTAAAATAAACGATCCAGATCTCATTTTATCAGGTCAGTACCTGACTAATATAAATTCACTGTATAGATTGGTTATAGAATTTTTATTTATAGAAATACTATAATATATTAGAGAGAAATAGAAATAGTATCTTGAAATTGTCATAACATAAAAGGATAATTTTATAAAAAGAAAAAAGTTTGGACTCGAAATATTATTACAGAGAATCAAAAGCAACTGAAAATAAAATTAAAAAAGAAAACACTTTGATCGGAAAAATTCCACTTATTTTCTATGCATCCAAAAATAAAGATAACCATTTCTCTTTTATGCTATTATTTTATAATATTTTCTATTAATAAAGAATCTTGCAACGCCATTTTTTGTAAAAAAATTATCTGTAGAAATTAAGAAAACGGAAGAGAGAAAAACAGAAATAGTACATCAAATTTTTTTGATTGGTAGAAAGATCGGTAGCATTTTCACTGATCCTAAAAACTAAAAATTCTAGTAAAGTATAAATTTTTTGAAATCTATAAATAATATAAATATTTTATCTATTTTTTGAAAAACATATTACATTTTACTAGAAATCTAATATATAAGACTTATCTCTATATATGCATCAGATTAAGAAGAAGAAAAAAAACTAAGTTTAAATCGGTAGAATTCCTATCAATCTAAAATACAATGTACTCTTTTTTTTCTCTCTCTACATTTTTCTTAATTTCTACAGTTAAAAAATTCCCCTATTTTTTCGTTTCACCGTTGATTTCTCCACTTTTAGCTTAGATCATACGCCGCTGACCTGCTCAGCGTGTACATCATCGATCGGTCGGCTCTATTATAAGTTCTTCGGAAAAGCTTAGATCCAACGCTACGCTCGCCGTTCGACGTGTACTTATATCCACCGTTGCTTCATTCACCATTTTAAACCTCGCTTTTTTTGGAACCGTCCGATTGGAAAAAGATTGTAAATTCCCCTTGCACAAATCACAGGCATTTTGTCGAGCACCTCCTGCGCACTCGGCGGCTTCGCCTCTCTCTCTCTACGCCCTTCGCTTCTCTAAAACCACTAGTAGGCTTTCTACTGTTTATCTTTGATTCTTCTTCTTAGTTTCTTAACACTTTACGGTTAGGTTGTGCTCTTTTGTCGATCATAGGAAGAAAAATGTAAGGCTTTCTTTCATTTTTGTTCTTATTTTTCCGCGATTATACCCTTCTATAAGTGGCTTTACCTATCATCTGTAAAGAGGATTCATTTTCTTGTTGGTTTCATTGTCAACTAGTGCTGCTATTCACCAATATGTCTGGAAATCAGATTTGGTTCCATTTTTTTGCTTAATCATTAATATATTTACTTTTATTATGTAAGTATAGTTTTACTGCTTTTGCAAAATCCAAACAGAATATTTTGTTGTAGGTACACTTTCTATCTTGTTGTAAGTTTATTTTTTCTTAGAATGGCCAAAACAATGTTGTTAAGTATTGAAAATGTATGAAATGCAGGGTTTATGTTATGGTAAAATTGGTCATGAGTTACCAAAGAACAGTTTTGTATGCTTTCTTTTGGTTTTTGTATATGTTCTTTTATTTTGAATTTGCAATTTTGGAATGATATTGTGCTTAATTTCATTTGATAACTGTAGGCTTTGTGAGAAATAAGATATGGCATTTTCAAGTCTTAGTACTGCTGCGACTAATGTCAACCCAAACAAATCCTTCGAGGTATAATTTCTATATATATTTCTTTAATCCTTGTCAAAAAAATTTGCACTGTGTTTCTATCCATTCTACCCAGATAAAATTTTCAAGGTTTTATATTTAATTGGTTGTTTAAATAACATAAATGTGAGTATATCAACTGTTCTGCATTTTTTTTCTACCCGATTATTTTTTAACTTATCGAAAGAAAATAGTGCTTTCTTACTTTGTTGTTTTTCTTATAGTAGCAATTCACTTTTTTGTATTCCAGTGGTGTATAATTCAGCGTGAAAGCAAAAAAATAAAACAGAAAATTAGTGAGATCCTTGTACTGTGCATTTCCTATATCTTCTTGTATAAATTTTAGTACCTGTAAATAATTCAGGTGACACCTTCTCCTAGTGACTCAATTTCTAGTCTAAGCTTCAGCCCAAAAGCGAATCATCTGGTCGCAACATCTTGGGATAATCAGGTGTGTTCAATTTTTCAATTTTGTTTGAATTAGGCAAAGCACTGATTATCTTGTGCTTGCTAGATCCTAATATTTCAACAGCTAATTTGCGCCACTCAAGTTTCTATTTTTTAGATATTCTTGACTACTTTTTTGGATAGGGAGAAAATCATTGCTCTTGGATGGTATAAGATTGTTTAGAAGCAATGGTTTTTATGTCCTATCCAAAGGGATAATTAATGAAAATGTACAAGTATAAATATATGCGTGTCTCGGATTGGCCTTTTGAACCTCAGAAATCAATATTTAGGCCTGAAGCACAAGATATTCATTCTTCAAGATAATATATGCATTATTCAGGATATTTGCTGTATATACTATGTAGGTCAGGTGCTGGGAGATTCATTCTGGAAGTAGCCAGCCTAAGGCATCAATTTCACACGACCAACCGGTACAACCACTTTCACTTTTATTTTACTATTCTCATTTCTTATATTTTTTTTTAAATTCATTTTTGTTCAGACAATAACCTTTGAAACAGTTTTTTTTACCGAATCTTGAAGTATATATTTAGAAAACCATAATATCTCTAGAGACCCCAGGAAAACATCACAAAATATTATACATACTGCTCCTCTCTTAGTATTTTCAAAACATTTACACAAACTAAGTTTGGGACTAAAGGCTTGGTGGTGGTTGTTGTTGTTTGTTACACAAACCAAAAGAAGCAAACAGTAAGGTGGTTTGTTGTGCATTTTTGTTCTGATAATACCAGTCTACCGGGTCTTAAACTGATACAAACATGCTATTTATTTGAATTTGTTGATGGTACTCGTAAGTTGCATTTCATCTCAACCAGTTGGACCATCCAAAATTCCAAACATATGAACCGATGTATATAGACAAGTCTATTCGTAATTGGCCATATTATAATTTATAACCCTAGAAATCACATGTACCTCCAATTTTCAATAGTCAAGTGCTATCAAAACTATGCTTCACAAACAGGGGTGAAAGTAGATAGAGGAACCTATAGATTGGAAATTTTTAGTTGTCCTTCAAATTTTTTTAATTTTTACAAAAAATTATATCATTAGCTCCCTTCATAAAATGAAATCACAGAACACTTATTTCTATCTCAATTTTCTGGTTCTGCCCCTGTTCACACGCAAACATTTATCCAAACTCTCTATGGTTTACCTAATAGAAGAGTGACGCTATGGTACTATGCATAGCGCACTTTGGTTCATACTATGGATTCATATCTCTATTTTAAAAATCCAAACAGTCGATCCATTCCGCCCAACATGATCTTCATATGAAAATGTGCTCGGATGTCAAATTTTACATTTTTTATAATTTTTTTACGATTTTTTTAAATAGGTACAAAATCACTTGATCTAAAGATTTTAGACCATTCGAAATTAGTGATTTTCAACCTATCCAAAAAAATAGTAAAAAAAATTCAAAAAAATGTAAAATTTGGCCTCCAAGCACATTCTCATATGGAGATCATGATGAACGGTTCTGATCAACTATTTAGACTTTAAAAATGAAAATATGGATCCTTAGTACGGACCAAAGTGCACTATGCATAGTACCATAGCCTCACTCCTAATAGAATATGCATTCTCCCCGTATTTTAAGCTTGTTCACATTCTCATTTTCGCACGAAGTTCTCACAACTGTAATTTCAATTGGTCTTATTTCACAGGTGTTATGCTCGGCATGGAAGGATGATGGGACGACAGTGTTCACAGGAGGGTGCGACAAGCAGGTAAAAATGTGGCCCCTGCTGTCAGGCGGGCAGCCCACTACTGTTGCCATGCATGATGCCCCGGTCAAAGAGGTTGCGTGGATCCCTCAGATGAACCTCCTCGTTTCCGGCAGCTGGGACAAAACTGTCAGGTGTTTTTTTTTTTTTTTTTATGGTTAAACAGGCAAGGTGCCCATTAAGAATTTCAATAATAAAAAAGAATATTTACAAAGTCGTAGGTTAACCTGGTGTACAGGAGTTACTACAAGTTCTCTAAATTGTAAATAATGCACATGTAATTTTTTTTATTAAACACTTTCTTACTAAGTAATAATTTCATGTTTGCCCTTACAAAAACCTCGCAATATTACATCATCTGTAAGACTGTAACAGTGGGTTTGTGGATGGGCTAATTCTGTTGTCTGGTAGGTATCTTGTCTGATACTTTGCATTGAATTTTCTATATTTTTAGTGTTACCCATAATATCTCTTGTCTTGAGAGAGTACTTATTTTATATTTTGCATGTCTGCATTTGTCTGCACTTGAAATTGCTAATTGCTTCCTGAACTTAAATGCTGTGCAGTAAACTTATCAACTGATTAATAATGCAAATCACAACTTGTAGTAATTCTCACTGATGTAATAAGGTTAAAGGGTTTAGGGTTTAGTACTAATCTAAGTTCCAGTGGTTTTAAGCATATATTCTGGCATTTGCTTATGTACTGGCTTTTGTGAAATAGGTACTGGGACACAAGGCAAGCCCAGCCAGCCCATGTACAGCAGCTGCCAGAGAAGTGCTATGCCATAACTGTTAATTATCCGCTCATGGTTGTGGGGACTTCCGATCGGAATCTCATTGTTTACAACCTGCAGAACCCTCAGGTGAGATTATTTGGCCTATTCAATTGGACAAAAGAATAAATGTTGTAATTGTCTGCTCGGAATATGCATAGGTTTGTATAATCAATTGCATTGCAACAATACCATGTGCATTTTTGGTAATTTTGTTGAATATAAGCACCGATGTGATGTAGTTACTGATTTGTTTTGTTAGAATGCATTTATTTACTTGTATGTGGATTATTTATTCTTATGGCATATGAAGGCGGAGTTCAAGCGAATCCAATCTCCTCTCAAGTATCAAACTAGGTGCCTTGCTGCTTTTCCTGATCAACAAGGTTTTCTGGTATGAGTCTTCTTAGGCCGCTAAATTGTTAATTTTATTGTGGTCATTAGTTAAGCAATCTATGACTAGAACTCGATCTATATATGATAGGTGGGGTCAATTGAAGGCCGGGTTGGTGTGCACCACCTAGACGATGCCCAACAGAGCAAGAACTTTACTTTTAAATGCCACAGAGAAGGACCCAGTGGCAGTGAGATTTATTCTGTCAACTCTTTGAACTTTCACCCTGTGAGCTCCTTGAATCTGAATTATATTCAAATATAGAACACTTATTATTATCATATTTTGTGTTTCCTATAAAGACGGTTTGTTCCTGCAATTAATAGATAGAGCCAAAGAATATGACTTTTTTGGTACTTCTTTTTCTTTTGCTTTAATTTTATAAGGTGCATCACACGTTTGCCACTGCTGGATCTGATGGTGCATTCAATTTTTGGGACAAGGACAGTAAACAGAGACTCAAGGTCTGATTTTGTCACTTTGTTATTGACCTTAGTTTTGAAAGATATTGATTCTCTTGTTTGTTACTATTATACCCTCTCTTTATCATTGTTCATTTATTTTTATCTTTTAGGCTTTCAGCAGGTGCCCTAATCCTATCCCATGCGGTGCATTCAATGCGGATGGTTCAATCTATGCATATGCCGTGAGTCACACATTACTCTTGTTTATTAGCATGGTTGCGCATTACCTTTCTTTCTTTTTTTAAACTGCTGCACTTCAGATTTTGGAGTATGCACAATATTTTCATTTTTCAGTCTTACATTGTCTAATTCCAATCATAGACTTAAAACCAAAATCTGAAGGGGGAAGAATTAACAAAGAGAGAATTTTTTTGGTACTTAGTATGTAATATTAATACAGGAATGCAATTTGAGTAGGGGTGAAAACGGAGCGGATACGGAGCGGATAATGCTGATACCATATCCGCATCTGTCGGATAATGAGCGGATACGGATACGGATAGTAAATGGATATCAAAATTCAAAACCAAATCCGCCTTAAACGGATACGGATACGGATACGGAATGGATAGTCCACGGATACGGATTCGAATACGGATATAAAACGGATAATTGTCGGATATTGAATCATATGAACTTTAGGATAGATACCAAAATCATTAGATATAGATTTTTGTTGTTCTATATTTCAATCTAGTTTATACTATTTAAGTAATTATATTATTTTTCATTTAATGCAAAGTTTGCACTGCAAATATCAAACGGGCAAACGACAAAAGCAAATTTAATGCTAATAAAGCAAGGCCCATTTTAAGATCGATGCTTTGGGCCTGGAATAACCCATTTGATTAACAATTTATATATGTATACGCGTCTGTATGACCGGTTCACTTAAGAATTGCGATAATTTAGTCCCACAATTCTTTGCTATATTTTCTGAGTCCCCAGAGCTCCTATAAAATACCAGGCGTAGCTCTTTTGCATTTCAAACCTTTCCCTTTTGCTGGAGCGGGTTTGGATTCGGATATATCCGGATATCCGATCCGTTTTTGTGGGACGGAAATTATCCGTATCCGTTTCCGGATCTTTTGGCTATATTAAATAAATATCCGTATCCAAATTCGGTATTATCCGAATCCGTTTCATTCGAATTCGGATTTTGGTCGGATACGGAGCGGATTCGGAACCGATAATCCGGCTCCGTTTTCAGCCCTAAATTTGAGGCTAGTATATCATTCAGTCGAACTCTCAAACTGATAATATTTCATTGTGCAGGTTTGTTATGACTGGAGCAAAGGTGCAGAAAATAATAATCCTTCAACTGCAAAGTCATATATCTACTTGCACTCCACACAGGTCAATTGTAATTTTTTATTACAGTAGTGAATATATTCTTGTATGCCTGTACTGCATTATATCACGTGTAGCCTACACTAAACAAAAACAATTATATGCTTGAATACCCTTCCACTCATGTATTCCAGCAAAAGTGCACCAGTATCCAACCTTCATTCTTTAGAGATAAGCATCAGGGTACTCTGGATATTATACTTTTCGGCCTTTATATGGGCACAGAACATTTTGTATGTTTTTTGGGTGATGTCCAAGATTTCTCATTTTTAGAGGATATCTGTGTCATTTTTAATATATTCTAGTGGTTTATATGAAGTTGCCCCTAGAAGGTATTCTAAAGCTACTAAATATTTTAATATCAGGAAAAGTTCTAATGTAGACAAAATATTTTGTACATTAGATATCTGCTTAGGATGCATTGAATCAGTTTATGATAAAAAAACTGGGTTTCAAACAGTACATCTGTTCACATAATATCTCCAAAACAAGTCATCTGGCAGTTAATTCAAAATATTTTGGGCAAATTACTACGAAGTGAGGTCACCAAGTTGTGCCCTTATGGGGGCAATAAATGTTGAGTTTAGCAGTGCTCTTTTTCATTGTCATTAACTGTTACTAACATCTCTATTATTTTCTCTGAGCAGGAATCTGAGGTTAAAGGAAAGCCCCGTGTTGGCACGGGAAGAAAATAGACGATGCTACTGTGAATTATAAAACAGTACTCTGCTTAGTCTTTTGGGTTTTAGTTGCATGTATTGTAGGCCAGATTTACAAGAGAAATTGTTATTATGTTCTCTTAGTCCCCTCTGTTAGTTTGTTGATTTTTTTCTCTTCCTATTTGCGCATGTAAATGGTGCAATAGTAATTGTTTAGTTCATCAGCTCATATTAACTGCCTGAATTCATCATTGTTTTTTCCCCAGTTTTTTCCTTAATTTTGTTGCACATTTGAATATATGAATTGTTTAATTAACTAACTAACAATGCAATAGCTGAACACAACACTCAGTAATCACTTATTAGGTGAGTGCATGTGTGCACACACTTAAAATATTACATAAGAAAGTACATCACAAGCGTAAATCAGGTTGCAACAGTACATGAATTCAACAACGAACCTCAGTCAAAATGAAGCAAAAACAGCATCACTGCACAAATACACATGATATCAACTATGATATCCATCACATTAGATACCAGAAATTATCTAGGCCCAGGAAAAGCCCAACTTCAACATTACGAGTCCGGTAAGAATCGGCACATTGGACCCGACTGGCAAGAGGTTTGCTGCACTATAGGTGTTGGTGTATGTTGGAGAGGTTGTACTTGTACTATTCGTTGACCCATAACTTGAACCCGATCCGCCGACCGTAACGGCGAGCTTTTGGCCAGAGCTGCAATGGCCAGGCACGCCACAAATGAAGTAGTAGGTCTCAGCAGAAGTTAAGGGGACTGTGGTTGGTGAAGTGTTGCTGTTGCTGATGGCATTGGATGACGAGCAGGAATCGTAGTCGCTCTGTGTCACCTTTGTCACGGTGTGGGCCCCGGTGGCAAAATTGAATACTGTATTTTCAAAGTATAAGGAATTGATATAATATACTTTTAATGTACACTATAGTCTTTTGTATTAAAAAAGGAAAATGAAAATTAGTGATGCATCTGCTTGAAGTGCAGCTTGTTTTGTATAATCTGCCAATCAATGTCCATCAATGGAGCATGGGTTCATATTAGCTTGAGTTCTAGCTTAATTGGTTATTATTTGGTGCTCTTAGGCCTAATTATGTTGTCTTTATACTTGACATCAATAAAAAAAATAAACTTTGGCAAACCAAAGGCCAGATCGATGGCTATTTGCAAGTAAAATTTAGCAATAGTTGAGGGTAATTAGCTTGTGGACCAGTATGAACCAGTTCTAGGTTACAAGGTTCTTGTTGAAGGGTAAACATTTTTACATAGCGGTTTTTGATTCGTGCAGCACACGAGTCATGTGTAGCACAATTTTGACTCTATTATTTGTGCGCTGCATGAATTAAAAACTTCTCTGTCAAAATCTTCACCCCTTGTTGAAGTTGTATCACTTAATTAATTAGTAAAGGGCAAAGTTCTTTTTCACCTCAACTGTGGCCATGCTTACCTTTATATAATCAGTTGCTAAATCATATATTTATACAGTGTGTCCCAACTGTGTATTTAGAACAGCATAATTGCACTACCTAAAGCTGAATTGCATAATCTCCTGACATGAACTGTTCATAAATAGCCAAAACCGAAACAATTTGTCAGAAAAAAAAAAATCTTACTGAGGTTATCGCCAACTTGAAAATTTTGCGCATTGGCCCACTTGGTATAATCCACACCAGCGGTCCAGCCAGACGTGTCACCGACAGTGTAGTCAGTTGCCGAGGCCCACATGGCAGTATTCAAGAGAACAAGCATGCCAAGAGCTAATGATCTAATTAAAGCCATTTTTGTTGGTTCTCTGAGTAAGAAAAAAATGAAGATGACAAGCTGCCTTTATACTTGTAAGAGAGATAATTAAAACTAGGTGCCTTTGTACAGGTGTTAAGGAATAAGGTGCTTTTAGTAGACTAATGACATAAATATTTCTCCATATAAACTTTTTTATCTAAATTCTTTTTCTAGTGTCTTGTTCTGGTAATTAAAGAGGTGGGAATCCCTGATAGACTATAGAGACTAAGATGCCTAGCTTTAGGAGATGGAGGTAGCATCTTATTACCTTTACATATTTTTATTTCTTGCTTTTTTTGCTTCCTTATTCCTTGCCAATAAAGAACAATTTTTTTAGGACGGTTTTGTCAGAGATAATTTTTTATACAGTGTAAAACCACCTGATTGTTCTATTCTGAGCCGAAGTTGCTTTTACTTCTACATTTTATTCTTTTTTTTTATTGACCATTCTTCATATTCTGGTAGATAATTATATTAATTGCAGTACCAAAGAACTGTTCTGATTAAGAGACTTTCAATGTATACAAAATGGATAGAGCTTTGATCAGAACTAACCGATGAGGGTTATTTGCTCAAGAACCGAAAAATCCGAGAGAGAAAAAAAAGAGGTAAATATTGTGTATAAATTCAGTAATTTTCGACACCTTCGAATAAAGATGTAGAGAAAATCAACTTTTACGATATCTTCTCTCTTTTCTTCTTCATCTTTTTTAACACGAAGTGTTCATAAATATGGATTCAAATCTGTTCTTTTTCTTGAGAAAAGGAGCACCCTCCTATTCTTCAATCCGAACCGTCCAAAAGCGATAAAACGGCATGAATTACATGTGATTCGTTTTAATAGATTATATTGATATAAAAGAAAAAAGTAATTGAAGCCGTTTGATCAATTTTGAAAAGTTCGAATTGAAGAATAGGAGGGTGCTCTTTTCCTCAAGAAAAGGAGTAGATTTGGATCCCATAAACATAGTCTTTTTTAGAACATATTCCTTTTATTTTCTTTTGCCTTTGACGATCACGGGTAGTTCACATGATTTTTGATGAATTTATTCTGTTTATATGCTACCTTTAATTAGCCGATAGGTTATATATATATACACGAGGTTGGCTACTATGCTTATATAAGCATATCCTCACATATGCTTATAACTCATTTTTGTGTTTCCAATGTCCAAATGGTCGATCTGAACTGTTCATCTTGTTCTCCATATTAATATGTGATTGGAGACCAAATTTTACATTTTTCTGATTTTTTTTACTATTTATTAAGCCACTTTGAAAATTATTAATCCAACGGTGGCTGCTGATTTTACTATTTTGTGCAGCCACCGTTGGATCAGCGATTTTCAAAGTGACTTAATAAATAGTAAAAAAATTCAGAAAAATGTAAAATTTAGTCTCCAAGCACATTTCAATATAGAGATCACATCTAACGGTTCAGATCGACCATTTGGACATTAGAAACACAAAAATGAGTTATAAGCATATGTGGGGATGCTTATACAAGCATAGTAGCCAACTTCTCTCTCTCTATATATATATATATAGATAGAGAGAGAGATTGACTACTCTACTTACATAAGCATATAAGGGTATATGCTTATAAGTCATTTTTTCGTTTTCAAAATTCAAAAAGTCAATCTTACATGTCAAAAATGACCTCTAGTTTTCATTCAAGTATATTTACTTTTTGGATCCTGTTTTTGTGCAACATTTACTTTTTGGATCTTATGCTTTCCTCTCCTTTTGACAAATTTAACAAAATTCATTGCTCTCCCTTAAGGGGAGAATTTTAGCTTTTTATAATATATTTACTATGGTCATGGGGGTGTTAGTATCTCTGTGTGGCTGCAAAATTTGAAATGCTTTTTCATTAAGAAGGTTGTCATTTATTCATGAGTATAATCATCTCAACTTAGATTAATACCATGCATTCAACGTGTTATATTTCTGGTTGAAAATGCACATATATTTTCTAACAACATTTGCTTCTCAGTACCTCGGGCGGAACTAGATTTGGATATGAAGTTAAACATTATCCCTAAAAAATATATTTTATGCTATGTTGTTTTCTTATTTTTTTTTTTAGTGATTTCTTTTAATTGTATTAAAAAAGGAGGTCGGACTTCATTTATAATCGTAAAGTAATATAAAAACAATGCGCAAATACAGAGCTAGCATTTAGAAAATGAAAGTGCAAGTGTCTTTTAATTCTCCCAGAACGATATTTCATCGAATTAAAAAGTTGAAGCAATGCATCCTTAATTTCGTGAAACAAAATTCTAGCCGCCTTTTGCTCTTTCCGCTCAAGTGAAAAAAAATAGAGAAAAAAACTTTAGTCATTGCCATCGTCGTCGCTTCTATACTTTTTCTTTTCGTCTCTTTCACCTTTTCTAGTTTTCACTTCCGATATAGCAATACATTCTCCTCTCTCATCTCTCTCTCCTTGAACGGAGAGAAGAATGAGAGAAAGGGGAGGGGGTCGAGAGCGCGCTCGGACTTCGAAGTGTAGAGTCTTTACTACTTTCATCTCAATCGGAGCACAGCGGTAAAATTCAGTCAGAGCGCGACAGCTGGACAAAAGTAGATCTAGTCGTTAAAAAAGATGGAGAAATATGTAATAAGGTGTTTAAGAGTAGAATTAAAAAGTTGAAGCAATATATCCTCAATTTGGAACTCATTGAGTGAAAAAAAAAGCCTTCGCTGCTTTTTGCTGTTTTCTCTCAAGTGAAAAAATGAAGGAAAAAGTTTAATCGCCACTTCCTCTCACTCTTTCACACTTTTTTTTTTCATCTCTTTCACCTCTTTTAGTTCCTACTTCCGATATATCGATATATTCCTCTCTCTCGTTTCTATCTCCTTGAACGGAGAAAAGAGTGAGGGAGAGGGGAGGGAGCCGAGAGTGTGGTATCGTCAGATTTCAAAGAATAGAGTCTTTACTACTTTCATCTCAATTGGAGCACGGGGGTAAACAAATTCGATCGGAGCGCAACGGCTGGACGAAAGTAGATTTGGTCGTGGAAAAAGATGGCGAAAGGAACAGACGAACCTTCTCAGGAATTACGAATGGGGCGAATGGTTGAAAGGTCGAATGGGGCGAACCAGACAAGCAAGGGTGCTATGGGACACAACTTGGGCGACAGGTGTGTGGGCTCTATGGAAAGAAAGGAACATACGAACTTTCTCAGGAATTACGAAAACGGTCCCTATACTAATGAAGGACGCACTGGTGGATATCCATAACTGGAATCTCCATGTATAGGATGAGCAAATAGAAAGACATGAGATAGGAGAGGAATAACACAGATGGAATGAAAATGTAATTAGTTGAATTTAATAGGACAATGTAAATTAAATTTTTAAAATTTTTTTTATCAATACAAATGTTAGAGGTTTATGCCGCTAACCTTCAAAAAAAAAAAAAAGAAGAAGAAAAAGATGGCGAAAGATGTAATAGGATATTTAACAATGGATATGTAGGATTAGGTGATTAGAGTAATTTACGAGATTTAATGAGAATAAATGAGTTTATATTTAAGAAGGAGAGTTATTTGACTCGTTGTAAATTTATTTTTTTATCAATAAAATTATTAGTAGACATTTAAACTCACTAACTTTAAAAAAAAATTGAGGCAGTTTTGACAAATTATTTTGGATCTAGTTAGTAATAATTCTTTAAGACTACATACTTAAAGTGAGCAACCATTTTTTAAACCATATTACAAAATTAGAAAGGCACAGTTGTACAAAATTCAAAATTCCTTGTTCCATCTAATCAAATCAGACTCCTTGGATTAATGTAAAAGTTTCACAAGTCAGCAGTACAGAGACAAACAGAAAACCATCCACAGAAATACCACGACACCACGTGCAGGTGTGACACGAGCCATCTCCTGACTGGCCACTGGTGGGTCCCTCTCCACGTGTACAGATGTATGTTTCGATGGTTATTGAGATCTTCTGTGGAAGGGCGTAAGAATAAAGTCAGCGCAGATTACTTTTCAGGCCAGCTGAGGGTCACATGTACGAATTATTACGCAAGACACGCAACAGAAAGGTTTAAAAATCTAATCATATGAACAATTTTAATCTTCCCTAAATATTTTTTCCACCTGTCATATCTTTTATTTTCGTAATGTAATAAAAATATGAGTTCTATATATGAGGGTTCAAATGCCTTCAATTTTTTTGCCTTCACTGTGCATCTATTTTTTTAAACTTTAATAACTTAAAATTTAAAACTTAAAAGTTAAAATAAAACCGATAGATGTGATCTATGTTATTTTATCTATGTGTTCATAAAAATTTATTACATTTCAATTTTATTTTTATGTGAATCAATAAGTTTAAAAATCAACGTCTAGAAATCATCCACATTAGTGCATTTTTTATAAGCTCTTGATGACAATCAAAATAAAATTAAAATGTCATAATTTTTTACACGTGCATAAATAAAATGATGTAGATCATATCTAACGGTTTTATTTTGACTTTTAAGTTTTAAATTTTGAATTATTAAAGTTTTTAAAAATGGAGGCATTTGAACCCTCCCCTCAATATATATATAGAAATATGCTAGCATGCTATGCGTAGCATAAAGAGCCTCCGTACAACGACTCAATATTCGACTTTTCAAAATTCTAACGGTCGATCCGAAACGTTGATCTTGTTCTCCATATTAATATGTGTATGGAGACCAAATTTTATATTTTTTGGAATTTTTTTACTCTTTTTTTAGATTTATTGAAAATCGTTGTTTTCAGCAAATCTGGACCATAAAAAAAAACAACGATTTTCAATAAATCTAAAAAAATAGTAAAAAAAAATCCAAAAAATATAAAATTTGGTCTCCAAACACATATTAATATGGAGAATAAGATGAATAGTTCGGATCGACCGTTAGGATTTTGAAAAGTCGAATACTGAGCCATTGCATGGAGGCCCTTTATGCTACGCATAGCATGCTCAGCATTTTCAAAGTGACTTAATAAATAGTAAAAAAAAATCAGAAAGATGTTTGAAAATTTGGTCTCCAACACATATTAATATGGAGAACAAGATGAACGGTTCGGATCGACGTTTTGGATTTTGAAATTTTAAATTTGGACCGTATGCATATCGGCCCATATGCATACGAATACACATTAGTCACTCTCTCTCTCTCTCTCTCTCTCTCTCTCTATATATATATATATATATATATATATATATAGAGGTTGGCTACTATGCTTATATAAGCATATCTCCACATATGCTTATAACTCATTTTTGTGTTTTTTAATGTCCAAATAGTCGATCTGAACCATTAGATGTGATCTCTATATTGAAATGTGCTTGGAAACCAAATTTTACATTTTTCTGAATTTTTTTACTATTTATTAAGCCACTTTGAAAATCGCTGATCCAACGGTGGCTTAACAAAACAGTAAAATCAGAAGCTACCGTTGGATCAGCAATTTTCAAAGTGGCTTAATAAATAGTAAAAAAATTCGAAAAAATATAAAATTTAGTCTCCAAGTACATTTCAATATAGAGATCATATCTAACGGTTCAGATCGACTATTTGGACATTGAAAACACAAAAATGAGTTATAAGCATATGTGGGGATATGCTTATATAAAAATAGTAGCCAACCTCACACACACACACACACACACACACACACACATATATATATAGAGAGAGATGGGTTTAGCTGAGCCGTGGTGTAAAATGAAATTTTACTTCACGTTTTCTGTCCGTTGAATACGCTATAAAATTCGTGCGGATCTCATCTTTTATTAGCGGGAAAATAGGTTGCAATTTGGTTCCAGTTAATGGAGGTATCCATTTCATCTAACCTCTCCCCTCCCCTAGCGAAATTGAAAAAGAAACAAAAAAAGAAAGAGGTCTCCTCTCTCCAGCGACGCTGCTCTCAGTCGACTCCTCTCTCACTTGTCGCGCCTCAGCTGCACCTTGAAGAAAACCTAAATCACGCCTCAACCTCCGCTCTCCATCGCCTCAGCCACGCCAAAACCCCTCTCAGCCGCACCCTTCTCACTTGTCGCCTAAGCCTTACCCCTCTTAGTCGCTCTCTTGCTCGATCCACTTGGTAAGCTAGCCCGCCCTTCTCACAAATTTTGGAAGAATTGATCTTGGCCATACTCAAATGCTATTTTTGCTGTTGAATTTTGCAAGAAAATCTTACTAATAAATGCCTGGTTTGTTCTCTCTCTACACTTGATAATTTTAGAAAATTTGAAAATCATGAAACCATTCCATTGCAAATATGAGTTTTAATATACCATTTAGTTTCATAGCAATGTGTGATCAGTTCATTTAAAAATATTTCTTCTATTAATTTTTTTTAATCAGGATGACAACAATCATCATTTGATTTGTATAATAATAAATATTTCAGTTGGTCAAGCTTATTCTAGGTCTCTGTTGCAACTTGATATAAGAATCTTGGTTTTTGATATGAATCTAGGTTTGTTGCAACTTAATATAGACTTATGAAGTATTAAGCCTCCAGTTGGTCAAATTTATTCTTCAATTATCAAATTAATAGATTTGACTTGTATCATGAGAGCAATTATTATACCAAATTTTTACAAGTGTAACAACGTCATTTTTCTTTTGATAGGGATTGAAATCTATAAAAATGTCATATTGTGTCGATAAAGATGAGATTTCTGTTGATGGTGATGAGAATAGTGACAGATTGCAGTTGCAGGTAATATTTTATTCTTCTGTTGTTGTGTTACCATTTCCACTTTCATCGTAGAAAAAATATATTGTGATCGATGTTTCTTATATTGTACAGTTGGATATCACTGATCCTTATACCTACTAAATGAACCCATTAGAAGTTGAAGAGTCATCGCAAGATGGAGCAATTAAGCCGAATATCGGCATGGAATTCTGTACTCACGAGGAGGCATACACACACTACAATAATTATGCATGTCGTGTTGGATTTGGTGTCCACATAGGAGGTAATGGAAAGAATAAGCATGGTGTATCTTCCATTAGGTTCGTATGTAATAAAGAAGGCTTTTCGAAGTTGAAAAAAAAATGGAAATGCCGATAGGTAGCTCGACAGAACCTAGTACACCTAAGAAGCAGAAGGGAATGACAAGGAGCGGTTGTCAGGCCTCATGCAGGATCAGACGTGTAGAAGGTGGGATTTGGAGGGTGAGTCGTTTTAATGAAAATCACAACCATGCTTTAATCAAGAGCCCCTCGAAGAAGAGAAATCTGCGATCCCACAAACGCATGACAGAATGTGATAAGGAATTCATACGTGGCTTGGGTGCTCATAATGTAGGATCTACGCAAATACTGGAAATTATAGCTAGCCAAAATGGGGGTAAGAAAAATGTCCGATTCAAGAAGAAAGATGTAAGCAATTTGATAGCAGCTGAAAGGAGAAAGCTCAATGGGATAGATGTTCAATCGACTTTGATGTTCTTTCAGAAGAAGCAAGAGGAGGATTCTTAATTTTTTTATAGCATAGATGCTGATGAGAGTGGTGTTGTAAAGAATATATTTTGGGTTGATGGCCGAGCAAGACGAGCATACCAAGAATTCGACGATGTCATGACATTCGACACAACATACCAAACAAACTCGTACAACTTGCCATTTGCACCGTTCATTGAAGTTAACCACCATAGACACTCTATCTTATTTGGCATGGCTCTCCTTAAATGTGAGACGGCTGAAAATTTTTGTTGGCTATTCAAATCATGGCTGGTTGCAATGTATGGCAAACACCCAACAACAATTATTACAGATCAAGATCCCGCGATGAAGAAGGCGATTGAGATAATATTTCCAAATACTAGGCATAGATGTTGTCAGTGGCATGTTATGAAATTCCAGGGTTTCGTGAAGACCTAGCTCAGGTCATAAACCGTAGTTATACGGTTTCATATTTCGAGAGGAGGTGGGCAGCTATGGTCAACAAGTTCAAATTGCATGACAATAATTATCTCAAGGTGATATATCAAAATCGGGTCCAATGGGTGCTGGCTTACTTTCGAGACATTTTTTTTTGCCGAGATGCACACTACACAAAGGAGTAAGAGCATGAATGCTCTTTTCAAGTTGTTGGTGAACAACCATACATCTATTTACCACTTTGTTGTGCAAATTGATAAGATGATTGAGGGCATATGGCACAAGGAGAGTGATGAAGATCTAAAAACCATGAATGAGACACCCCATCTGTGGTCAAACTACCTAATGGAGGTCAAGGCGTGACAGGTTTACACCCAAAAAATCTTCTCACTTTTCCAAAAAATAGTGAAAGATAGCAACCTTGGTTTTGTAACTGAAATAAAAAAAGGTGTTTCTTATCAAGTCAACATCACAGCTCATCCAAATATTCAGAATTAGGTACCCGAGTCGTACATGCTTCAAGTAGATAAAGAAGGATATATGGTTTCGTGTGATTGCAAAGGATTTGAGGTTAGTGGGATTCTTTGTGCTCATGCTATTAAAGTCATGCTTCATATTGGTATGAGACACCTCCCCGACCATTATGTTATGAAACGATGGACTAAGGGTGCTAATGAAAATGTCAAAAGATTTGCTAGTGAGAGAAGTATGGATCCGAGAAACTCGTCGGAGTTGAAAATGCTAAGGTTTTCTGCTACAAAATCAGATTTGATGGAGATTGGCAAGATAGGTGCACTAAGTCCAGAGGTATTTAGATGTTTGAAAGAGTTGATTCCTGGTGTCAAGGAGAAGCTGCTGGCTATAGTACAAAAGGTAGGAGCTGATGAGGAGTTGATGGATCAGATTCATGGTGTCAAGCTAGGAGTACCAAATATTACATCTGATAAGGAGAAAATTGGGACAGATTTGATGGATTTTACCATGCCCGTGTATCTTGATCCACCGCAAGCGCAATGCAAGGGTAGGAAGAAGAACCCTACACAATTTGTACCTGCTTCCTGCAAGAAGACAAAAAAGATGAGAACTTGTAGCAGATACAATAAAAAAGCAGGTCATAATTCAAGGACTTGTCAAGAGGTTATCCTGATCCATGGTGTCAAGCTAGGAGTACCAAATATTACATCTGATAAGGAGAAAATTGGGACAGATTTGATGGATTTTACCATGCCCGTGTATCTTGATCCACCGCAAGCGCAATGCAAGGGTAGGAAGAAGAACCATACACAATTTGTACCTGCTTCCTGCAAGAAGACAAAAAAGATGAGAACTTGTAGCAGATACAATAAAAAAGCAGGTCATAATTCAAGGACTTGTCAAGAGGTTATTATTTTCTTGTATTATTTAGTTTTGCTTCTTCTTAATAATTTCTTCTAACTAACGATATCTTCACATAATTTACATAGTCAAAAAGGTTCTGAAAACGGTAAGCATAAGGCGTGCGATAGTGAGCACTACAATGAAGTTGATGATAAAGTAGATGATGGAGAATCTGAGTAGTGTTGTTAGAGTAATTATGCACTTCTTGTGTTATCAGTAAGCAAAAGACTTACTTTTTTGTTATGGACCTTTACTATGGTTAAAGAATGTAAATTATGAATTACTGTTTCTTTTATAACTCAAGGTTAAAGCAAAAGGCTTACTTTTCTTTTGTAATTTCTTTCTTCAATATGATAACAACGGAGAGAGGGTGCCAGGATAAAAAGAACAACGATTAGGGTTTTGTGCAGAATGGTCTGGGAGGGAAGGGAAGGGGAGTCGGAGACAGGCTACAAAAAAACTTCATTGGAAAGAAGGGTTGGCAGTTTTGCTGGGAGAAAAAAATTTAGGATAAGCCTTTTTTGGTCGTGGATGTTTGATCGGAGAACAATGGAGAGAGGATGCCGGGGTAGAGAGAGAACAGCAAAGCGACGATTAGGGTTCTCGTTTTCATGGGAAGAAAGGTCGGAAAGGAGGACGGATAACAAAATAATTTTGTTGGAGAGAGGTGGCTGGACGCCTCCAGCAGAAAATCCCAGCGAAAAAATTTAATTTTAACCACAACATTATGTGTGCGCAGAACGTATGACAATATGTGTAGCGGGTAAACTTTTAACTAAATTTAGACTTCTACACAAAGATATGATGTATTTAATCAAAGAAAGACAGATTATTTAATTGGAAGGTTTAGATTCAATCTGAATTTAGATCAATCGATCTCAGCCATTGGAGTTTTTAGACAGCCAATTCAATTTAAGATGCATAATATAGATGAGAGATATATAGTAGAACTAGGGTGTCCTTAAGCTCACCAAAGTATTTGGTGAGCTTAACTCCAAAATCCATCAAATCGATTTCAAATGACGAATCTGAACCGTTGGAACCCGCCTATCTTACGTGTGATGCGTCTACATGTGAAATTTTTAAATATTCGAATTAATTTAGTATAAAGTCAATCGGTCAAAATTAGAAGGTTAATAAATTTATTTGAGTGCATTCATTTTTTGAACTTTTTTGACCGCTTGACTTTAAATTAAATTAATTCGAATGTTTAAAATTTTCACATGTAGACTAATCACTCGTAAGGTAGACAGATTTCAACGGTTTGGATTTGTCATTTGAAATGAATTTGATGGGTTTTGGAGTTAAGTTCACCAAATACTTTGGTGAGCTTAAGAACACCCTAGTTCTACTCTATATCAAAATTAGAAGGTTAATAAATTAATTTTAGTGCATTTATTTTTTTAACGTTTTTTGACCACTTGACTTTATATTAAATTAATTCGAATGTTTAAAATTTTCACATGTAGACGCATCACTCGTAAGGTAGGCAGATTTCAACGGTTCGGATTCGTCATTTGAAATCGATTTGATGGATTTTGGAGTTAAGCTCACCAAACACCTTAGTGAGCTTAAGAACACCCTAGTTCTATATATCCATTCCATTATTAAGCACGTTAGGTGTCCGATTCGCCAACGACTACGATTAAATGATGAAAATTTGAATTTGATCTCAGCCCTCCAATGACATAATTTGTCTTTTTGTTTTATCAAATGCATCTGTTTTATGTATAGAAGTCTAAATTTAGGTAAAAACATACTCACCACATATGCTGCCACACGATACGTTACAATTAAAATTGAACATATTCTGAAATTTAGTGATATATTTCTCTGTTTTTTTATTTCTTTGTTTCCATATTTCTCCTCTTCAATTGAGAAGGCTCCACCTTCCATTTTCGTATTTATTTGTTTCTTTACTTCTTCTTCGTTTCTTTAAGGTTTACAATGGAAATAATTTTTTTTTATTTTTTTATTTCTCTTTCTTTGTTTCTATACATATTGTTGTGGGTAATTTATAATATATTTCTAATATAGAATATATCAATGTGTGTGTGTGTATTTTAAATTAGAAACAAAGAAGAAGAAGAATAATATAATTGGAAACAGAGAAAAATATAAATTGGAACGTGTGTGTGAATATATATTTCTCTTATAATATGTGTTATTTATGTTTTTTGGTATCATATTATATGTCGATAATGAATTGTTGTACGATATTTGATATTAGATTCGAATTCAGCTATTATTTGATATCATTGGTATTTAAAAATAAAAATGTCATCACATTATCAAATTGTTATCAGAGATCACGATTAAAGTTAATTAAAAATACATAATCATATAAATTTTCTATTAACATGTGTCTTAATTTTTGAATAATTATTATTTTCATTGATATATTTTTTTTTCTTATAATATGTTTCCGTTGCAATGAGTATGATACTAGTGTGTGTGTGTATATATATATATATGAATAGGACTCAATGAGTTCGATCTTACTTATATTTAATATAAATAAGGTACTATTTATATTTGTACGTCTAAATTTTATAAGTTACATGCATAAAAATTTCCCCAATCTGAATTGTGATTTTTGGGGACAAAATATGAATATTTTTTTTTGAATGAAAGGCCCTTAGGCATAAATATGAATTGTTATTTGTTAAGAACGGTTGGGACGAACAAAATAAAAAATCTCATATCGGATCCGACAGTCAAATACACGTGTCGCTCTCTCTTTCGCTTAAATATTTTTCTCCCATTGTCCAATAAAGTAAACGTGTCGCTCTGTCTTTCATTGTAGCCCCCTGCCCCCATGTGTCAGTGGTCCCAACTAACGTGATCGGGCACAATTCTCGATGGATGGATTGCGACTATTAACGATGAAGCAAATTAACTGCCTCTAAATTTACCCATTTCTAGCACTCTGGTCACTCGTTTCATGGTTCGTCTTAAAGAATCAGCTTCAGAGATTGTTTTAGTGATATAAAAATTGTCTCGATCAGAGTTGCCAGATGCCTGGCTCGGATCTAGAAATCAACGGCTCAAAATAAAAAGCTGATTCTTACTCTGGCCGACTGATTTCTCCCGAAACTTTCGGTGCCACGTGTTGCCATGTTCATTGCGTCTTTTAATAAATGAGGGATCGGATTACAATTTTTTTTTTTAAACACCGGTTACTGTTTACAAAGTTTAAACAGTCAATTCAAACGGTTCAACTTGATATGTTAAAATGTACTTGTAGATTAAAGTTTATATTTTTTTGAATTTATTTACTATTTATTAAGATGGATAAAAAATTCAACGACCTGAATATAACGATTTTGTTAAATACTTAATAAATAGTAAAAAATTTCAAAAAATATAAAATTTGATCTGCAAGCACATTTTAACATATCCAACAAGTTGAACGGTTTGAATCGATTGTTTGAACTTTGAAAACTTTGAAAATGGAGAGTGTAATTCGGTGTCACCAAAATTATAAAAAATTTAAACGATAAATAAATATATTTCACAAGTGATATCATGATATGTCTATATATAAAATTTATAAAGTACTTTATTTATTCATTTTTATCATTTAATATTTTAATATATGTATATATGTAGTTGAGCATCAAATTTGACTATTTCTAGTCAGACAAAATAGCAAGAACCAAGGTGCCAAGGTGGACAGCACAAATCCACTTGCATTGTAAAAAATAGTTTTATAAAGCAAAAAAAAAAAAAAATGCAAGACTTTGGAATGGCAGATATATAAAATGCCAATTTGTGGTAAAGTAAGCCAAAAACAGACCAAATGTATTCATTCTTTTAAGCAATTTGGTATTGCTCCTAGATCAGAGCACCAATAATAAAATAATGCACGTAGAACCTTTTATTTATCTTCATTTTTTTTTCTGTAATAAAAAAATGTTGTGTTTGTAAATATTTTTCTTATATCAATGAATTGTCAGGAACATTAATTACTTCCTGACCTTCAAAAAAAATGTTGTGTTAATTGAATCCATGGAATGGTAAACTAAACACAAATTATACAGAAGTAGGTATGGAGAACTTGATTAAATTTCAATTAAGTACATAAATATATATTGTATGTACAACATCTCCAAGTCTAATAATACCGGTACCATATCTAGAATCTAATTCCCAAAATAAAAATTCATTGGTGGGTTGGATTGAGTTTGTATCCTCTACGGAGCCGTAGGAGATGTAATGAACTGAGATTAACTCCCAGCTGAGCGATTGAAATCTATTGTCTATTTAAACACAGGAGGTCCTTTTTTGAGATCATGTCACAGTTAAAGAATGGTCATAATTTAGTAATTCTAATTACCATACTGGAAGTGATCCAAATTCGGGTTCGAGCAGGCGATTCGGTGATTTTTAGAAACATTCACGATTTTATGGTCAAAGTTTCTAGTTTTCATATTATAAAATACTGGCTTTTTTATTTGTCGAAATATTATGAAAAATTGTCAATTTTTGGAAATTAGGAAGGCAAAATTAGACTTGCAATTTTAAAGTATCAAATTATTTCATCTCATATTTACCAAATTATATATTGAATTTTCATTTTGATATCTATAAGTATTAGAAACATTAATTTTAAAATTTCAATACTGAAATATTGAGAAATTCTAAAATTGGAATTATGTTAAAATTAATCATTTTTAATTTCAAAAAATAAAATTAGATTGTAATAGTCATACTGCCTTAGGCATTTATGTTTGTTAAAATATAAATGTGAAAGTTTAAATCTTGAAATATAAAAATAAAAAGCTTGTTATTGATTTGAGAAAATTTATAATTTTGACTTCTGATAAATGTAATATTACATACTGTTTATTATTAGCATTTGTAGGAATATTAGTTTAGAAAAGTCCAATTTGGAAGATGTGGAAATTGAAAAAAAATTCATATTATGGAAGCATATTTGAATCATGAAAATTGTGAGGTGAGAGAGGGAAAAAAGAAAAGAACTAAAATGTTCGGTTCAGATTTAGGGCCCGTTAGGCAGGAGCAATATCCCTTGTAATGTTTACAAAATTTGAAATCTTAGAAATTTTGCTATAAGACCTATTCGGAAGGGAAGCAAATTTGCTGGAATCTATGGGGATTTCAGGATCTAACCATCTATATATTTTGTGATTTGTGCATAAAATTCTGTCTGCTTTGAAATTTGTGTATGAAAAAACATAAATGGTTGGATTTAGAATTTCAGAGCCCTGAAATCCTTTTAGAATTTCAGCATATTTCATTTCATTCGGAAGTCGAGTATAATTTCCTCTGTAATCCTATGTAGATTTTCTTCCTACGTTTTGCTTTCTATTTCGTGTGGGAAAAAACCATTAACTTAGACTTTCGTTTTTTTTTCTTCTCTCAAATGATGAAGCTCCTAAAATATTAATTTAACAAAGTTAACATATACGGTAAGTTTTATCATACATCAATGAAGACAATTTTATACATCATGGAAATTTCTTTTTATTGGCACGTACATCAAACCTAATTAAACAAAAACAAAATTTTCATTAAAGAAACCATAATTAATAAAATAATAATAATTAAACTTACATAATACAACTTAAATTAATAAATAAGCATAACTAAACTAACAACACTTAATTTGAGATTGTTTAATTAATTAAAAGAGAAATTATACTAATTAATACTTGTTTAATTAATTAAACTGAAATTAACTTGCACAATAAAATTAAACAAACACAATTTAATAATGCAAAGGCTAAAATTAATTAAACAAGCATAATTAAACTAGTAATACTTAATTTTAATAGATTAAGCTAATTTTAAGTTAAGTTTCTATTTTGACGTCTAACATAATCATCCCACATAAGTCTAGCAATTTCATATCTTTTTTCATTCCCTGCCTGAAGTTGATTGTTAAGTCTTTCAACATCTTCGTCGTACTACAATTATATTGATCATATACAAATATATTGATCATAATCAGTGATTAGTATTAATACATTTAATATAGTTTAATATTAATATTACATCTTCTCTAAAAAAACAAATAAACCAACATTCTAATAAAATTTTCATGCATTTGCTGAACTCCTACATTCTAAATTTTTTCATGGATTAAATAACTTTAATTTTGACAAATTAAAATTTTTATTACCATATTAAAAAATTTCATTCCTATAAAATTCTCATGCTACCAAACATGTCCTTAATGAAGTCCATTCAAATTGTGCAATCACAAAGGAGCAAGATTTTTATGAAAAGAGGAAGAAAAAGTAGAGATCATGGGTCGTACATGAATATTTTGAAAAAGCTTTTACAGGAAAAAATGTGTTTTTTTGTTAAATTTTTTCATAAGTTGTTAAGTTGTGAGTAGAGCTCAAATTATGAATTTTTGAGTAATCATAATTATATATTTTTTTTCTAATCAACTGTATTACTGAAAAATGTGTTATTTCTACGCATGTGTTATTTTTACATAAGGATGACATTTTGCTAATTTTGTTTTTTGAAAAATTATAATTTAAAATTTAGCCATCAGTCCATCAATCTGCATAAATTCGTAGAATCTTACGATGATTTTTCTAGTGAACAAATACCAATGTAACAAACCTATGCTAATAAGGTTATTTTAAATTCTTAATAACAAATTATAATACTGAAATAATTCTTTTTTCTAATGATCTATATTATTTTCTCACATGCATGTAAAAAATTATAGTTTCTAAATATTTTGATACAAGTCAATAACTTGCTTGAAAATCAACATTCATAAAATACAAGGTATATAGAAATAGTTACACAGTCAAATTGATACAATTTTGCAAGTTCTTGATGTAATCAAATTAATGTTGACATATAAAAAAAAATTACGTATGTGTTAAACAATGATATAGTTAAATCTTAATGATTTGATTTCTACTATTTGAATTTTGTATTTTGAGTTATTAAAACTTTAAAAATAAAGGTATTATGGAGACATTGAAAATAGATGCATTTGAACCATGCACGACGAGCATTGTCTCAACTAATTGAATTTTACATGACTCTTTTTTGTTAGAATTGTTTTCTACAATTATAAACAGAGCATTAATTGTCCTAAATATTATTATTGATATGTAAAAATAAAATCCATCAAGTGACTTGAATCAACCTTTTGTATATGAGAAAACACATTTGAACCATTTGCATTTCAGCCGAAATACAAATGTTTGCACAATATACAATATCTATATAATGTGTATAAAAAATTCATTTAGTTAGCGAATTAGTAGGGATATGAAACAAAATGTATAATATATACACTATACGGGTAAATAGGGGTGAAGTCAGAAACTGTTATTGGGTAGAACAAAAATTTAAGATGTAGTGTATTTTTACTATTATTTGAACTACAAGTATATATTGCAATTTGGATTTCAGAAATTTACAATTAAAAGAGTAATGGGATGATTTGGATTTTGGACCATATTATTTACTTGAACAAAGGGTGTTTTCCTTACGTATAACACAATTTTAACATTTTAAAAGGGTGCATACGAATAATTTTCTTTAAAAATTAAACAGGCGACGTGGCCTCTAATCGACCCTTCAGATTCCCATTTTTTTATTCATCAAAGCGGGTGATATTTTCTTTTCGCTGCCTCTATATCTCTCTCTTCTCTCTCTCGCATCTTCATTCACTAGCTCGCTCGATCTTTATCCTCCGACATTCCCAAGTAATTTAATTCTCCTTTGTACCAGATCTAAAGCTCAATCCTTACTTCTCTATATCCATTCAAATTTCTGAGAATTTTCAAAAAACCAGCCATTATTTTTTCTTTGGAAGAAGTGGTGCATTGGATGCCTACCTCTTTTGGTAAGATAATTCTCTTTGGAATTCTCTTTCTTTTTAGTAGTTTCAGTTGTATTAATGGTTTAGTAATCTTTGGTATTTCAGCTTTTAGATTACTAGGAATTGTGTTGTTGCTTGGTTCCTTTTCAGCTAAACTAGGGTTTACTTTGTCACCCATAATTAAAAGCATTATGCATATCATGTAAGATTTATTAAATTGTGTATTGAACTGTTATTTGTGTGCGTTTGTTTCCCTGTCTGAGGGAGAGAAAGAGTAAAACTTTCAAAATTTTGATTGTTGTTGTTTTTGATTTCATATTTCATGTAAGTATGCATTAATTAATTTACTATCTTGCTTAATTTCTCTAAATGAAAGATGCTCCAATTTAGTACAACTTGCATACATCAATTAAGTTGAAACCAGAAAAGATAACATCAATGTTTCCTTCATATCATATTGAGTTGTTTCATGACATTGGAGTCTTTAGTTACAACAAGCTTATTAATTCTTGTATTAATGGATATCAGGATATGTAAAATATTTGATTATAGAATCAGAGGGATGTGTTTTCATTAGTAAGTAAATGATCCCTACATCCCTTGCAACTCACAAAAGATAATTTGAAAAGTTACACAGAAAACAATTTGATAGATAATTAGTAGATATTATTATGTCCAAATTACAAATTGAACTTCAAATGCAGTGCATCACGTAACCATGAAAATTTTACTATTCACTTCTGCTTTCATATATAAGATTGATTCCATCATGTAGCCATGCAAACAGTTTGCAAATTTAGTTAAATTTTTGGAATTGGACATTACATGTTAAAATTTTGTTGGGGCAATATTTCCTCATCATCTAATCTAAGCAAATTACTATGGAAACAAGGTATTGTTAAACTTAAAACACACGCACATCAACATGCATGCACATGTGCACAATGACTCAATTTTTTCTACATAGTTAGAATGATGCTATAAACTTGTGAATCGATTGGGTAGTGGATTTTTCCTTTTGTGAGTTAATTTTTTTTTGAAATTCATGTTAAATGATATTTATCACATGATTTAATCAAGAACAATGATACATGCAAGGCACAAGTACCCTTGCATTTTTGCAAACAATATCTCCCTTTGACACATATGAATGATTTTATTTTTAAATCATTTTTTCCCCAACTGAATTAAATACCATAAAAAATGATGATTAGGTTAAAGTATGGAGTAGTTACGAATGACAGATGAATATTCAGTTGTGTTAATTGCATGTAACATCTGTTCGTCGTTTCTTTACTCTTTATCACGCTTGGTGGATATTCAGCCTATAATCTGTTCATTAAATAATAAAACATCACTATTTTTGTATGTAACTTATCTTTGTTTGGTGAATAAATTAATTGATTTGTATTTTTTGACTCCTTTCTCAAATGATTTTTGCAACAATGAAGTTGAAACCCTAAATAATAAGATATTACCCGACAAATTACATGCTTATAAAATGAACTTGGCATGTGATATGAAGGGATGCAGCATTCAAATTTTTTGGGAGGTTAGCTAGTGATGCTGTGTTGTTCTTCTAAATCTTATAAAAGTTGTATAAAACTAATTTGGGATTAGGTCAAAGGTCCTAAGCTTATAAGATAACATATATTTAATATGATTCGTGGCCTAATTTACATTTAATCATTGTATGAATTGGTGGCACTTTCACTTGCAACAGTGATATCATGTTGGATATATTATGTTTTAGACAATTAAATAATTATTTTGGTATTTACTACCTAATCACTTGAACCCAATATCTGAAGTAATTAAAATACTCATATTTTGGTTCTAATAATTGTAAGTTGGCACTTGCAATATAATTGATCCTTACTATTGTTAATTCTGGCCAGGCCAGAAGTGAAATTCTCCTTTTGAAATAAGTGGTAAATCCACCCGTTTCATCACTGAAACAAAAGTTTTGTTTCCCGTGCACCAGTATCCTTGATAGATCTTATATCCATGCTTAGTAGTACTAAGCTAGTGGTTGGTTATAGCAAGTACATCTGAGAGGATTGAATAAGTTTTCTGGTCTTGATTGGAATTTTATTCTTGATTTCCAAATTGACAATGCTAATTTATGGCTCTAATTTTGACTGGACAATTCTTTTGCAATAGTTTGTAATATAAACCTTTTTTATTATTTTAAAATTCTCCAATATTTTGACTCAAAAAGGAGACGTGTTTTAAATTGTAGTGGACCAGTGGTCATTGAATCTTTTTTCATCATAGGTTCTTTTGTATTTATGAGATTGATATTCTGTAGCTCAAACCAGTATCTAGTACAATAATTATACAAATAGGCCTTGTTGGGTTTCTGTAACCAGCCAGTAAGGTGTTACCAATTGTATGTATCGGTTCTACCAGTGTACTTCTTGGAATTAGAATTGATAATAAAATCTAATTTGTTTTTTTTTTCTCTATTAGGTTTTACAAATGGTGTCAGCAGGCTTGAGGCAACAGCTGCATATCTTGCAAGATACTGGTAAAAACCAATCCTCTATGATGTGCACTTTTGTTAAGCAATTAGGGAGTAGCAAATCATGAGAAAATAACCTCGAATAATTGTTATATTGGCCTAGCATGCTATTTTGGATATTGAGGAGAGAGAGAGGGGTTTCTTTGCAAATTAAACTCATATAACAGTGAATGTTTCTCATGTTTGCAACTGAGACCAAGGTTTTTTATAGATTTGCGCTAACAATACATAGCTTTAGGCAGTCTGATGGAAAAGATTTCATCTTTCTATTATGGACAAATATAACCCTGTATAAGTTGCATGTCTAAATATTATTAAATGAATAATCTTTATTATTGCGGTTATCAAATGGAAAACCATGAGTCTGGAACATATTATTACAATAAATACTTTTTGTTAACTTGCTTTTGTAGTAACAGTTGGTTCATTTTTTTTGTAACTTGATTGTTGGATCATATAATTTCACAAATTTATCTGTTGCACATGGAGTTGAAATTTTATTAATTTATAAAAAGAATTTTTGTACTTTTCAAGGATGAGGTTTCTCCTAGTTTAAACGAAGCCCAAATATATAATTTAATTATAAGTATATTTGTGCCATATTTTGTTGTTAGTTAGTTTCACATATTGGTCCTCCAAAAGTTCAACAATGGTTTACATGCTAAGAAGAAAAAGGAATAAGCATACTTCCATAAGATAATCACAAATTAATTATAGTTTACTATGCCATGACTGCTATTGTGATTTTTAGCTGTAAAATGAGTGTCAGGTTCTATTAGGCCCAGAAATGCATACAACATGTCATCTCAAAAATAAAAACAAAGAAGAAAAGCCCTCGAGCTAGCAACACAGTAATGGAGAAGTATCGTTAGAAACATATATAATTTTCTTAGTGCCACTTCATTTTGTCGTCTACTTATTACAATTCAAATTGTCAAAGCAAGCTTTACAGTTCAAAATCTAAAAAATTGAACTTAGTGTTCTAATGAATAATAGAGAGGTTGCTTGACATGCTGACAACTTCACACTTCACTGCCTCAGTTAAGTTGAAGCCTGTTGAAGTTAATGAAGAAAAGGGCAAAGATAGTTGTGTTAGTTATCACTCACTGAATTTGATATAGGTAGAGAAATTGAGCTAAGATAAAAATATTGGAGTGAGGCTATGGTACTATGCATAGCGCAGATTGGTCTGTACTATGGACTAATATCTTCGTTTTTAAAATCTAAATAGTCGATCTGAACCATTTAACATGACCTCCATATGAAAATGTCCTTGTAAATCAAATTTTACATTTTCTTAAAATTTTTTTTTCTATTTTTTTGGATTGGTAGAAAATCACTTGATCTAAAAGATTCTAGAAAATCACTTAATAAATAATAGTGATTTTCTACCTATCTAAAATATTACAAGTCCACAAAGTGCTGGCCCACACTTGATCCATATTGTAACCATTTTTTTATTGGTCACCAATCAATATACTTATATAACAATAGTGAATAATAACAAATTACCCTAAAATCGGGGCATCGCCACTTGTGGTCTGTCTAGTGCTTAGTTCGAGATGGACTGGTACGCTTGCATCACCACTGTTTGTTATTCTATAACCACCATCAGAATTGTTTTGGTCTGAACTTTGTTTCTGGGCCCCACTTCCTCCTGCTTTGTTCAACTGTCAAAACAAAAAGAAATGAAAAATAAAAATAAAAATGTGCACACTTCTTAACTTAGGTACCAGCACCATAAGTTCTACTGGTACTGTGATCTTGTAGGTACCATAGGCTGAAATGATCGACTCTATGAAGTGTCATGTCTGTTTACCTTCTTGTAGAGATCCATGTTTTCTTGGCGAGCTAGGTTTAATTTTTTATAGAGATCGGCATTCTCCTGTTGTATTAAGCTCCCCTGTTAAATTAGGCGCAATTATATGAGATCAGTGCACTGATATACATTTTAGAGGTATCATATGTGCGGCCTAATAATTTTTGGGTGCTTTTCGTCCTTTTAGGCTTTTCTATAATATTATAACTTCTCACTTGTGGAACCTTAGCTCGATAATTTAGACATAAATTTATAGGCATAATTGCGAACTTGGGGCTTTAGTTGTACTAAAGTTGGGCTGCAAAATTAATGACCTAAATGTTGTTAGAGTTGGGGTTTCAATGCATGAAAGGGCTGGTTAAACGGAAATGTTTAACATATTTAGAAAACAAATAAGCTGGAGTTCCAACCTCCCTATTTAGCTCCTGGATCTCATTAATCAGAAGATTGTCCTGTTATAAAAAGAAATAAAGAATCTTTCTGGTGAGTAATTTGCTCAAAAGATGTAATATCATTGAGAGTTCTTTGTAGGGCTTTTAGTTTAAAGAATTATAGGAACAACCTTTTTGGCACGCACAGCATGCATGCCCATCTCCAGCTGGCTTTCTAGGCTTTGAAGCTCTTTTAAACCGAGCCCAGACAACTCCTGTCCCATCAATTGCCTGTTTACCATTTTGTAGAACATAATTTATGTATCATAAGTATATCCTTTTGCCAATTAATAAGCATATGTATTTTGTTTGGTCATTGTAGCTGTATATGTACAAACGATTTTTGCTAAATATTTGACTCACTAACATATATATATTTTTTTGAATAGGTTTGATGAAGTACCTATGATTTTCTTGCAAAGTTCGCAGTTGTTGTCTCAAGCTTGCTGCCTCCCTTTGCCAGATCTGCACACAAATTCAAATATGTTTATAATTTATACAGGTTTAATTAAATTTATTCTCTCCACTAGTTAAATATAGCCTGAGAAAGATTTATGTGAATGGGTTTTTATACCTGGTATATAGTACAAATATTGGCCGCATAATACCACAAAAATAACAGCTGTGGTTGGGCAAGGTAGTCTTAATATCCTTTTCGAATAAGCCATGTTAAATGTCTGGTATTTTACCAAGAGAAGCTTAAAGATTTCATGTGAAAATCATGTGAAAGGGACCTGACATTATGCCATATGAATAACCTTTAGTTTAAGCCATTCAAGCAAAAAGTATGTCAGTTGGTCATTTTTAGACTAAAATGCCCTTAGCAGTTTACTGTCAGGGTATAATTTCTATACTATTGTTTTACATTTGGCAATTTGAGTATACTTGTTAGTTAGCTGAAGCAATAGCAAAATGCCAGGATTCACTTTTGTAGTTTTCAGTCCAAATGGGCTTGTAATTGTAAAGGTGTGCATTTTTTTTTACTAATTTCCTTCTGTTTATCTTGCATTTTTTTTCTTCCTCTTTGTCATATATTTATACATACTATTCTAAACAAGAGTGTGTAAATTCATTATTCTTACTGCTGGTTATATATTCTATGTGCTTCATGTTCTTTTGTTTCATGTGTTTTTTTGTGTGTGGTAATAACCCAAAAGAGAGCATGACAGGTGATTGTAAATTAGCTGAGCAGTGAATAAGACATGGATTATTAAGGGTAGGGAGGAACTGAATTTAATAGTTTCACATGCTTTTATTCAATTTACATATTACGGCAGAAAAGAATATTCAATCTAATATTCTCTTGATAATGGTGGAACTGATTGGAGGAGCTGTGCTTTGGATCATCCAACTGGGAAGGAATAATTTTTGCTTTAACCAAGGCTCAATTCCTAAAGGGTCAGGAAGAATTACTCAGCTCCGGAGTCAGAGATACTGGTAAACAGGCTTTTGGGTTTGGAGAAGGAACAACTGATTTTTCATCAAATTAGTTATGTGTGATCCGACTATTTTTGTGTTAATAGATATATAGATATATTAGTTAGAATTGTTAAGTTCCTTGTGCCTATTTGTATTAGCTGGCTTGTCTTTAGATGCCAAGGTTAAAAAAAAGTACTCTAGTATTATATTAGGGTTTTTTTTGTAACAACAGTCAAACACCTTTGGTGTTTTTCTCTTTTGATCCTATGATTTCAATGAAATTTGTTGGTTTCTCAAAAAAAGATCATTCTCTTGATGTTTGGTTTAAACATAAAGGAATATTAATCTTTTTTATTCATCTTGAAAATTTTCATTGTATAATCCTCCTTTCTATAGATTTAAGGGCGACATTTTTTGTACTCGGGATATGGTCAAATGAAATTAGAAATATTTGTAAGGGGAAATTCAGTGTTTGTGGTCAAACAAAATGGGAATTCAATGATCACTAAAACTTCTTAGAAGACCTGGACTAGATAGGGGGTCTGTAAGGTAGGGTACCGTACTAGATCTGAACTCTGAAACTTCGGGGAGTTAGTGAATTAACTTTGGTACTCCGTACTTAGAACACGACACGTACAAGACACGGCGTGTCGGGCCATGCCGTGTCCAAATTTCATAGATTTTGATATGACATGTCACTTGTAATCCGTAGTATGTTTTTGCACAGCATGACACGTCTGACAGACACTCGAGTGCTTGACATGTGGAGGCACAACACGGGATTAATTCGATAGTTGGGGGCTTGGGGGTGAAGCAGATAATACTAAAATTTGTTCTTAAATAATAAATAATACTGTGATGGGCCTTGTTAAGCCCATAATAGTGGGCTGCGAAGACCAAGCGATAAAAACCTAAAGCCATTTCCCATTATACAAATGGACCGATGATTGTATGTTCATATTCCCATTTTATATATTACTCTATATATATAGCATGTTTAGTTAGAATGATCAATAGGTATGGACCACAAATTGTACCACAACTTGTTCTTTTTTTTTTTTTTGAGGGAAACCACGACTTGTCGCCCACTGTTTAGTTTTAATCAGACATGGACCACAAGTTGTACGTTCATTTTCCCATTATATATTTATATAACGTTAGACAAAGGACCACAAGAGCTTCTTATCTCTCTGTTTAGTTTTAATCAGATTGATTTTTTATTTTATTTTTGATTTAAGATTGATTCTCACTTTATTTATTAAAAGCTTAGGGGGTTTTAATGGGTATAATATATGGATCGGGTAGAGACATTTATGTACCCTGTATCTTATCTATATTCGTTAAGTATTAGTCTTATCCTTATCCTATTCTTTATCTATTAAGATTAAAATAATGAATAATTATTGAATTAATTGATAGCTCTTATAATTTAACCCAAAAATTTAACTACCAAACACGTAATATCACAAAATATTAAATATATAATTATCGATGCCATTATTTTAAACAATATAACTTATTAATTAAATGTTACGAGATAAAATGTTATATAAATTAATTTTGTCATAAATTATTAATTAAAACAATATAAATATTGAATAAATCAAATTGTCATAAATTACTACAAACAATATAAAAGTTATCAATCTAATCATAATAATAAAATTATATAATTAGGTATGAATAAAAATTATCATATATAATTTTATATTTTCTATCAAATATAAGGATAATGGATACAAAATAACTGTAACTCGTACTCTCTTACCCGATAAGCTAACAATTTTTTTTCTTGACACGTACCCTTGTCCGTTAAGTTAACAATTTTTTTTTATTATTCATACGCATCTTACCAAATACTAGATTGATTTATCCCAAAATGAAGCAAGTTTACCTCCTAATGGTGCTTGGCAAAGGAGAGGATGGTATGTATAGACTATAGAGTAAATGGATAAAATGGTTTTGTTTACACCCCTAATGATGATTTAGGCCAAAGCTGCTAAAATCTTCAAAACCAAAAAGAGGATAATGGCTGTTAGTTAGAAACAATTGTGTGTTTCACCAATTCTCCTATAAGTCCCGGAAAATAGGATCAGAGCAGAAAAGAAAAGAAAAGGAAAAAAAAAAAAAGGAAAAATATTAATTATCCGAGAGATGTGATCAATGCAAGACTGGTGAATAGGTCAGAATAGTACTGTAATTTCTTTTCTTTCTAAATTATTTAGGAAAAGAACAAAACAAACAGTCATGGTTGTGAAATCTGAATAAAACCTAGTTTTTTTTTTTAAAGCTCCTATTAATTAATTCAATACGAAATCAACTGATTGGCCAAGAATTTATTTGCTAATGAATATAAACATGCAAGAAGAAGGGTGAGAAGAATTGAGGGTTTTTTTCTGGTTAAAAATTTAAAAAGAGAAAAGTGGCAGAAATCCACTAATGAGGAGTTTAAAAACTTTCTGGTTATAAATTTACTTTTTAATTTTCAATTTTATTTAAACTTTTATGGAGTTTAAAAATTTCTCTAAATACTCTGCTTTGAACTTAATTAACTTTTTGATCTGAGCTAAAAAAACACAATTAAGCATATTAAAAAACCTTGTTATAGTTCAACAAATTCATTTTTTTATTTATTTTAAAAGTTCTTTAATTCAATACTTAAAATTTGACCTTGGGGTGTAATTCTCTACAACAAGTTAGGTCTTTTTTTTTAAGAATTATATATATCTGCAAAATCAATAATAATTTGGTCAATTTTGTAACAAATTACCTGTTTTGTGTCAGTTCCCTACTTTTTCTACAAGCCTCTAGCTAATTTTACTCTTTGTACCTCCTTTCTCTTAAATCAATCCCTAATTAAAATTATACATTGCAACAGGTGTGATTAGTAAGCCCAGTTCATTACTGCATACATTCTCAGATACTAAGTGGCATCAGAAAGCTCAGCAAATATTGATGTATATGTTTGTTTTCAAGTCAAGCTGGAGATTAAGTTAAATGGTGATCAATGCGACCGTCTATAGCTAAACGTTACCAGTCTCAATTCAACAACAAGTCACGTACACAAACAATGAATAGATCAATGCTGTGGTGAAGTATATATTATCATTTGGGAAGATGAAATATGTAATGCTCTTCTTGTCATGTAATAATGGGATGATGCAAACTACCAATATATATATGGTTTCTTAGCTAATCGAAGCTTATGGAAGGATGAACTACATCTAATTTGAATATTCAAAATGGAACAAAAATCTACAAGAAATACACAGAATATGTTAGAGATATGTTTTAAAACACTTCCGACATGTTGTATAGTTTCAACTTTTCAAACCCTTAAAATACTTGGCTGAGGCTCTTGCTCACAAACAGTTGTGTATTCATATTAAAAGAAAGCTTATTGGCAAGGCTATTCAGAAATTGCATGACTTGTCTACTTATTTTCACTTATTTTAATTCCATAGACAATTCTACACGATCAAATTCTGTGGAGATGGACATCAACATAAACAAATTATCTACACTCTTTATATAATTGGTTAAGAGTGTGAAAGAGTACCAAATCATGATTATGACACTATCTGGATGAGAACAAATATTCCTTTGAATTTTTTTTTTTTGTAGTTAGTCACAATATAATTTTGACCAAAGTCAATTTGTCTAAGAGAGGCTAGATAGCAGTGTGATGTTGGTTATCTTTTTGTGGTTACCCTAACACCTTTGTTTGGATGAAGAGTAGAGGAAGGGAGGGAATGGAAAGAAATTTTTTTTTTTTCTCAAATTGTGTTTGGTTGACAAAATTATGTTCGAAATGAATGGTACATGAGGAAAAAAGTTTAACCTTGCATGATTATAATCAATAGAATCGATTTACCTCTCAATTTGGAGTGTAACAAATGAAAATAAATTTTGATGCAAATATTTTCATAAAAAATATGACACAAAATGTCCAACCTTATATCTTACCTATATAATTTACTTCAAACTTCTTTGTCACAATCATATAACACTGATCGAATTTCTTATTAACCTTCTAGATTTTATTTAACCAAACAAGAATTAATTATGATGGAAGGAAAATTAAATTTATTTTCCCTAATTAATCATCCAAAAACATAAGAAAGTTAAATATGATAATCTTTCTTTCTATTTCAATCCATTCCATTCTATTCTTCAATCCCCTCCCTCTACTCTCCATCCAAACAAGGTGTAAGTCTCCTAATTTACTCTTTTTAACTTGCTATGTTATTTCTTATATATGGCAATGGATTGTGTCTTATATATGATATTAATCACTTGTCAGGTCAGGTCACTATGAGGGTGGTTATTCAGCTCAGCAAGGTCAGGTGTGTTGAATTAGACAGTACCGAAAGTATGATAAGCATAAATTATATACATATTCGATTTAGTTTTCATCATGAAATAATATCAAATATCTTGTATTTTGAATATAAAGAGAATAAAATACACCTAGAATCAAGTTACTGCATTTGTTTGGTTTTAATTTGCAGGAAACGAAGAAAAATAAAGAAAAATGAAGAAAAATGTCCAGTGCGGATGCACGGTTTTCGATACAGATGTACTAAATACTTAAATTGATTTCTGGACGCGTGCCCATTTAAAAAAGGTATAATAAGCTATTCATCAAAATCCGTGCAGACACACGGATATTGATGCAGCCGTACTCTGGTCACACAGGAAAAAACCGAGCAGATCCAAAAATAGAGTCTGAACTTAAAACGGCCACAACTTTTGACTCGTAACTCCGTTTTGGGCATATGACCACTTTTCGGAAAGCCAACGAGAAGATCTACAACTTGAGAGAGGAAACTTGGAGTCAGTGCAGATGCAGTGGACCCGCAGACAGCCAAAAATACACGTTTTCAACATGGTTTCTATTTTTAGCGAGCCAGAGATGCTTTTTGACAGTTAAACTTGGACAAGGGAGCCTGGAAAACAATTCAAAAATAGCACCCACTAACCCCACTCACCCCACAACTATGCCTCTTGATTGGGCATAGTCTTTTGCTATAAAGGAGGGGGTTCTTTCCCATTCAAGAATCTCTCTTCGGAAGGACATCTCTCTTTGAAGAGAGATCTCTTCGCAAAGATCAATCTCATCTCCACCAATACTTAGCGTAAAATTCTGCAATCAAGGAAGCAATTCAAGGAGGAAGAAGAAGAAGATTTCAAGAAGAAGACAAGAATAAGGGTTCTTCATCTAGAGAAGGGTGTAATTAATTTTTTTATTTAATTTCTCTATTTAATTTCCCTTTATTTTAGCCAATATATTGTAATGAATTCTTTGTTGAATACTTGCATCTCCATGAGAGGCTAGTTTTATCTCTAGGGGTTTAGGTCAATGCATGAACTTGTTTAATTGTATCTTATTCGGTTATTTGTTTTTATTATGATTATTTTATGAAATTTGATGCTAATTTTTGAGATTTATAATTTGTTAACTACATAATTAGTGCTTAAAATCGATGTAGTTTCGCTTTGGATTCGAAAGAACCAAAGAAGTTAGGACGAGAGGAGAGTACCAATTATGAATACAAATACCTTAGATTTTGATTAAGGTCTAACCAACTGCGAAATCAAACAAGAACTACAGAAATTAGAGTTAGGGACTTAGTGAAGGACATAACTGTGAAGCCATACCCTTATTAGGACATCTCAAATTGAATTGGATATTGGTATGAATGACGTAACTGTAAAGTACCAATATTTGAGGAGAGGAGAGACTAACAAGAGCTTATAGGACGTAACTGTGAAGTCCAAATTGCTTAGGCACTTTATTAATTCACGAAAGTGATTCTTAATGACATATTAGATTAGAAACCTCATCAAATCATACATGAATTAAAACAATACCGAATAGATAGAATTAACAAGGGATTGTAAACCAAATACCCCTAGATCTTCCCAATTCTTGAAAGCAACTAAGATTCTATTTTATTTTATTTTTTTACTTTTATTGTTTATAATTTCTCTTTTTCGGATATTGAACCCAACCTTTATGACTACTTAAACAAACTCCCCTATTCTACTTTATTGCACTTACTTCTTTTCTGAAATTAATTAATAAAGTCTAAACCTAGTAATTGTCCATATTCCCTGTGGATCGATACCCGATAATATAATACACGGTAGGATTGTATACTTGCAATCTGAACTGAAAGTGTATTTAAAGTTAAAAGGTACAGTTTGCTGTACTGAAACTTTGTACTATATCTTTTTGGTGCATCAAGGCCCAAGACCCATTAATCAATTCTAGAGTATTCAAGATATATAGCCGGTTATGATGCAAGTGAATTATTCTAGAAAGTTCTATAGTCTTGTAATTTATCATAGTTAGTATCATACTATCATGTACTCTCTAGAGAAATATAAGTAATGTCGGTAGAATAAATTTGTAAAATCTAGAAACTTTAGCACCGACATATATTAGTATAAATAGGATATATAGGATGTATAGCGTGTGTGAATCAGAGAGTAAGTGAGGCGTGAAAATATATTCAAAGTTTTGTACTCTAAACTTTATATTCCTCTTAAGTAATAAAAGATATTAAAGTTTATAAACTCCTCTCTTGTACAAAACCACAATCCGAATTATAAATTTCCAACAAGGTGGAGGAAATGGAGGAGGTACCTAGGCTTGCTTCTAACTCTTGATGGTTCGGTCGGATTATACCCGCTTTTATTTATGCAAAAAAAACAATTGTATGCATTCTTAGTTGTGCATGCCGTTCTTTCTCTTTGAAATTTGATATTCAGGTAAATAATGAATACAAAAGTGATATGTCCACTTTCTTTGGTATGTTCACCTCCCGAATATAATTTAGATGAAACTTGAACATTCAGTAACATTTCATTGCTAGTAATGAAAAGTAATTTAGGCAAAGAAACAAAACAAATGAATGTTCAAGTAATGTAATTTCACATACCATAAGTTCAGAGTTAGGATTCATCACGACTTGTTGATGCTCTTCTTTTGCTTTGCCATATCTTTCTATAACGTTTTTCATGCTGCCAGTAACAACAGAGAATATAGTAAATAAAATGGCTCTTATATCTGACTTCTGACTTCTGACATAAACCTTTTTTTTATTGAAAAGTAAGGTACCCCATTATTTGACCTGGTATCAAACAAAAGGGTGAAAATGGAAATAATCAAATAAATAAAGAATGTATTACTAATTTATGTAAACTTAAACTAGATCTGGATCTTATATTTATATATATGCCATAACTGGATTAATGAAAGATCCAGATAAAATATTTTAGCAGATAAGAGTTTCATACAAGTAATAAAAAGTTCAAAAGGCTGACTGATAGATCAGTAACAACTTACAAAAGGCTAGACAGAAGTACAGGAATCCAAAGCAAACCCATGTGATAAAAAAAAAAAAAAACATTAATTTTCAAGTATCATATTTTTTTATGTGATGGAAGTACTTGAGAAAATAAATGTTGGATCAAAGTAAATGAATCCATGCTGGTAAGAGATCGATGTAATATGACAACAATTATGTTCGGTTGATATATTATATATTATATATCTATAGCAATGACAGATAATGAAATAGAAATAGCAAATATATATTTACTGGTGGAATTACTAAAGTAGGCTTCTTGGGAAAGACAATAAGTCTATAACTCAAACTAAAATAGAGCCCTAGAGAAAAATAAAAGAAAATTAAATAATTAAGAAAGGAACTAATAAAATCCTCTGATCAGTTGTGCAGTATCAAACTCATACAATAAATTCTCACTGACTACGAAATAAAAAGAGAGAGATGGAAAGAAGGATCCGAGGTAAAATAAAAAGAAAAAAAGAATTATTGACAATTCAATGCTTACTATTTGCATAGCCATAGTGGGATCTAATTATTGAATAAGTATAACTAGACATGAAATTAAGGTCCGGAAACAAAAAAACAATCATATGTGAGAGATCAAAATGAGATCTATAAGAAGTCAGAGACATGATGCATGGTTGTACCTATAAACTGTTAAATACTGAAATAATAAATACTTGTAAATGGTACCTAAATCAAGGAAAAAAAAATTAATAACCAACCTGATTAAAGATGGCAAAGGTGATCCCAAGATATTGATCAAATTAAGGAAGGGAACATGTTATAAGGAGTTTAGTTCTCATATACAGAAACAAACACACACAAACCTGGAGCTGGCGTATTCATAGAGGCGGCTAGTGCTGGAGAAGACAACAAGACCGACGTCGGCATCACAAAGGATGGCCAATTCCTTGGCCTTCTTGAACAAACCACTGCGCCGCTTCGAGAAAGTTACCTGACGACTTGTCGAGTTGTCGATCCTCCTGATAACTATCTTCCCCCTCCCCATATGTTCCTTCTCTTTAATTTTTGTTCTAGATCTTTTGATTTCTAACTTGAGACTGGGAGAGAGAGAGAGAGAGAGAGAGAGAGAGAGAGAGAGAGAAAGAGAAAGAGAGAAAGGAGGAAAGAAGTCTTTCTGAATTTGGTGCTTCAAGGCTTCTGATTCAATCAGTACCCTTTTATTTTATGTACACAAATAGAAAGAGGCAGCTGTTGCTTTTGCCCTAATGGTCAAATCATTTATCCATTTCGTTTTTGAAACGAAGATCTCCATTTTATGGTTTGTATTTTGCTTACTTAATATGACACACATAAAAATGAATAACACTACTGATGCATAATTTTTTTTAAATCAATTTCAATTAGAATGCATTTCAGACATAATGATAGGTCTCATCTCTTATATAAAGAATATAAGTTTAACATTTTTAAAAAGACAATTACAGAATACTGAAAACACAGAATTAATAAGAATCTATTGGTTTAGAAAAAAATAATGTTCAATTGATGAAATTTTTTTTAGTTTTCAATTAATTGAGTACATTTCTAAATATATTTATTCACGAATTAGAATTCTAGATGTTTGACATTAGGAAGAAAGTTCTTTCAAATAGAAAAAAATAACCATTAATTATGAAAGTTCTATATGGATAAGATAAAACTGTTGTTTTTTTTAATGTAAAATAATAATAAAGAATTCATATTTTCATTAAATTACCATCAATGTCTAACAAATAACCAAACTAGTATATATTGAACCAATAGATTTATTCCTTTGGAAAGAAATAAAAAATAAAAAAGAGAAAGCTGGTAATTTTTTCTTTTAATCTCCATTTTTGTGAGCAAATGGAGGCAAGGATATGTAGTTCGATGGTTCGACCAATAACCCCGCCATCTCTTTCTTTTAATACCATTAAATAGTGACAAAATGACGACATTTCTCGGTTCCTTTCTCTAAATAAGAAATAGAAATGAGGAGCACGATGGCAGGCATGATATATGGCATCTCCCCTGACAGCAGCATGTACATATGGATCGCCGACGCGTGTCCTTCCCCAAAGAACAGTTCATGCCTTCCCAAGTTTCGACATTTTCAAATCAAAGTTGATTAGACATCCAACAGAATTTAAAAAAGCAATAAAGTCTCCTTCTCTTTAAGTTTTCTTGCTTAGCTATTCCGCTTTTTTAAATATTTGACAAATCCATGCGAGGAGGGATCCACTTACAAAAGTTACAATATTTTACAATAATTTAGTTTTGCGATTTCTAAAGTTCAAATAGTCAATCCAAACCATTAAACATGATCTATCTCCATTTTTTCATTCTTATATTATGCACATAGTTGTCATAATCTGTCAACTACTGAGATTGAAGAATAAATTTTCGAATTGAATATCAACCCTCCAATCACGTAATCTATCTTCTTTTGATTAAATAAATCTATTTTATATGTAGAAGTTTAAATTTAGTTAAAAACATATTTGACACACAGACTGCTACATAGTTTGTCATAATTAAATTTGAATGAATCTCTAGCGATCTATTTCCTTATTTCTCATTACAGCTATCTTCGATTCTTACAATTAAATTGTTTCCTTATTTCTCCATTTTCTTTGTTTCATTTCTTTTCTTCCTCTATAGTTTCAACAATAAAAATGAAAACAATCATATCTTTTCGAATTTTGTTTAAGGCTATTGGATCTTTGTGAATAGATAAATAACAGATCTTGTATTGATGAAAACAATCTGATACGGGCTATCTCGGGATAGCAGGCCGTATGCTAAAATGGACTTAGATTAGATCGTCCTGCTTGAGATCCGAGAAATAGAGGTGGTGAAATCGGGAGTTGATCTCGGGTCTTCGAAGTCGGAAAGTGACATGAGAGACTTGGAATGATCTCGAAAATATTAAACTCTAACCTGTACTATTTTTGAGATGTGTGAGTGTATAAGCGTGAATTGCCTATGGTTCGCTATTTTTCTGTCAAAGGAAGGGCCTTATATAGTGTGACCTATGTACCGCCTCACCCCTGCTAGGGATAAGCCAGTTTGTGAGTTGGTTACGAGATCGTGTAATCATGGTCATTTATAATCGGTGGTTTCGCTGTCAAGCGACATCGTGAATGGTTATGGTATAACCGACGTCGTAAATGATTATGAGCAGTTATCACCCAAGAGGCGACTTCAGGGCTTTTAGCCTCGAGATACGGGTTATCTCGGCCCATTTAAGTCGGTCAGTTGTGGGCACTCGTTATAATGAGCTTTAATCATGGACTTTGCATTGTATCCTGGGTTGGCCTCTTTATCTGAGGTTCGAATCGCGGCCTTGTTCGTGGCCCAGATTGAAGCTAAAAGGGCCTTAGGAACATGGCCCTATCACAATCTTTATTTGAATATTTAGAATTTTCGTGTAAATAAATGATATGTAGGTTAAAATAATTTTCTTTAAAAATGTTATATATGTAGAGAAAATTTTTATTTGAATCATTTAATTATTTTTTTTTCCAATTTTGTTTCTTTACATATCATTTCTCCTCTAAATCGTTTAATGACTTGTCTTGCTTGTGGAGAAAATTAGATATTAAATCGCAATGATACTTCAAGAATATTTTTTATGTTATAATTGATCCGTTTTTTTTCATTTGTAGTTGTTCTTTTATTGTTATTTATTATTTAAATTTCTATTTTTTTTACTTATGCCTTTTATTTTTATTTAAATATATTTTTCTTAGTTTTATGTGAATGCCCAACAAAAATATCTCTTCATATTCTATTCAATCTTATAATATGTCTCCGTTACAACGCATGGACACGATACTAGTATATTAAAATATGTTTTAAGATCAAATAATATATATATATATATTTTTTGAATTTTATTTACTATTTATTAATTATTTTATAAAACTGCTGTTTTTAGATAATTTTGGACCACTGAAAAATAATAATTTTGTAAAATACATAATAAATAATAAAAAATTAAAAAAATATAAAATTTGATCTCCAAGTACATTTTAATGTAGATATCATGTTGAACGATTTCAATCGATTGTTTAGACTTTGAAAATTGTAAAATCAAATTGTTGTAAGATGTTGTACTTTCAAATGTTGTAAGTGGACCCCTCATCTATATATATATAGGAATATGCTAGCATGTTATGCGTAGCATAGAGGGCCTCTGTGCAACGGCTCAATATTCGACTTTTCAAAATTCTAACGGTCGATCTGAACCGTTCATCTTGTTCTCCATATTAATATGTGTTTGGAGACCAAATTTTACATTTTTTGGAATTTTTTTTACTATTTTTTTAGATTTATTGAAAATCGCTATTTTCAGCAAATCTAGACCATAAAAAAACAGCGATTTTCAATAAATCTTAAAAAAAATATAAAATTTGGTCTCTAAACACATATTAATATGGAGAATAAGATGAACGGTTCGGATCGACCGTTAGAATTTTGAAAAGTCGAATATTGAGCCGTTGCATGGAGGCCCTCTATGCTACGCATAGCATGCTAGCATGTTTCTATATATATATACTTAAAAAAAATCTAACAAGTATACATTTTTTTTTAAATGTATGCATTTTTTAGTTATACTAGTGTATATATATATATAGAGGTTGGCTACTCTACTTACATAAGTATATAAGGGTATATGCTTATGAGTTATTTTTTTATTTTCAAAATCCAAAAAGTCAATCTGAACTGTTAGATGTGATCTCTATATTGAAATGTGCTTGGAGACCAAATTTTACATTTTTCTGATTTTTTTTACTATTAATTAAGCCACTTTGAAAATCGCTGATCCAATGGTGCCTTAACAAAACAGTAAAATCAGAAGCCACCGTTGGATTAGCGATTTTCAAAGTGGCTTAATTAATAATAAAAAAATTATATATGAGCAAAAATTAGGGTGTTCATTGTTTTGAATTCATTTAGTACATGGTCAAGCGGTCAAAAAAATAAAAAATTAATACATAAAATAATTAAAAAATAACTTATAAAATGTTCATTGTTTTGACGGTTTGACCATGTGCTAAACAAATTTAAAACTTTAAATTTTTTGCATGTACATGCATCACTCACGAAGTACTTGGATTTCAGCAGTTTAGATTCATAGTTCGAAGTCAATATGATAGCCTTTTGGAGGTGTGCTCACCAACCCCTCTTTGGTGAGCACATCACACCCTAGTTTTTCTCTCTATCTCTCACTCATCTCTCTCTCTCTATATATAGAGGTGGATTTCAATACCTCATCATACCTCATATTATATATCTCTGTTTTCAAAGTTCAAACTATTGATCCAAACCGTTGAATATGATTTTCATACTAAAATATGCTTAGTGATGAAATTGTATAATTTTTGAATTTTTTTTACTATTTTTTTAGATATGTACAAAATTACTATATCTGGACTGTTTAAAAACAATGATTTTCTACCTATCTAAAAAAATAGTAAATTTTTTCCAAAAATTATAAAATTTCATCACTAAGCATATTTTAGTATGGAAATCATGTTGAACGGTTTGGATCGACAGTTTGAACTTTAGAAACGGAGATATACAATATGAAGTATGATGAGCTATGAAAGAGATGAGGTATTGGAACCCTCCTCATATATATATATATAGAGTTGGGCTACGGTACTTCGCGACTCGTTTTACTTCACGTTTATATCTTGAGTTTTAAAGTTCAAAATGTCGATCCAAATCATTCAAGTTGATCTCCATATTAAATTGTGCTTGGAAACAAAATTTTATATTTTTTGGAAATTTTTTTACTATTTCTTTAGAATTTTTTAAAATCGCTATTTTTCAAAAAAAATTGGACCATAAAAAAATAGCGATTTAAAAAAATTATAAAGAAATAGTAAAATTTGGTCTTCAAGTACAATTTAATATGGAGATCAACTTGAACGATTCGGATTGACGTTTTGAACTTTAAAATCGCAAAATATGAGTGTGAAGTAAAATAGTCGCTTTACTTTGCGAAGCACCGTAGCTCAACTCTCTCTCTCTCTCTATATATATATATATATATATATATACTATGCTTATATAAGCATATCTCCACATATGCTTATATAAGCATTTTTGTGTTTTCAATGTCCAAATGGTCGATCTGAACCATTCATCTTGTTCTCCATATTATTATGTTCTTGGAGACCAAATTTTACATTTTTCTAAATTTTTTTACTATTTCTTAAGCCACTTTGAAAATCGCTGATCCAACGGTGGCTTAACAAAACAGTAAAATCAGAAGCCACCGTTGGATCAGAGATTTTCAAATTGGTTTAATAAATAGTAAACAAATTCAGAAAAATGTAAAATTTGGTCTCCAAGAATATATTAATATGGAGAACAAGATGAACGGTTCCGATCGACCATTTGGACATTGAAAACACAAAAATGAGTTATAAGTATATGTGGGGATATGCTTATATAAGCATAGTAGCCAACCCCTCTCTCTCTCTATATATATACCTGAAAAATATTGATTATTTTCTTTTGTTGTTTTAAGCTATTCCTTGTATGCCGTACGTTTTCAAAACAACAACATATGAATTTAATATTTATATGCCAAGTTTAATATGTTAAGATGCGTATGCCAAAGTTTTGGAAGGTGATTGTATCACATCCCGACAATAGGACAGACAACTCGCCGTGCTCATCAGCAAAAGACGATTATATTATCCTACAAACAATATATGTACATACATTACCAATGACAAATTAAGACAAGAGCCACAATACATGAATAAAACTTTCTTTTATGTTTTGAAATATACATGTAATAATCAATTGAAAATAAATATGTTACGGTACAATAAAATACAACCAAAATACCATAACAAATTTATTTGAAGTAACCAAAATACTCATTTTTGTGGCAAATTCCGCAATCCTCTAGTTTGACATCTCATTTTCGTTTTCCACGCTTTGTACCTGGAACCCACCGAAGTGAAAATGTGAGAGATTAAAAATCTCCCAATGCAGTTTTCAGTTCCAGTTGAGTTATTATAAGATCCAACCAGCTAAACCAAACCAGCACCGAGCATAATAATCACATTACAACAATAATAGAAATCAAAGAGCAACTAATGAAGATGAAATCAACCAAGTAGTACATAAATTGTAAAAACGCATTTATCTCATGATCTAAACATAAACATTATTTCAAAAAAATACAATGCTAATGTATCCTATAAAATATGCAAATATTAATGTGCTCTAGTTTAATATACTTATAAAGCTTCATGAACTAAATCATACTAAATTCAGAAATATTCATGATAGAATAAAATCACATTATATATTGGGTAACCATTTTGGTATTAACAATACTTGGTCATGCGCTACAAGTACAGCGCTTACATGACCCCGGTCATGCGCTACAGGTTCATCGCCTATATGACCGTCAAGACTCATACAAAGACTGATCATGCGCTACCACGAATATGGCGCCTACACAATTTCTGTTATGATCATAACCTGAAATTATGCGCTTCAAGTTCAACGCCTACATAATCGAGTCATGCGCTACTACGAATATGGCGCCTATATAATTTTTGTTATGCACTACAAGTCCAGTGCCTACATAACAGAAATTACACACTTAACCCGAATAGGGCGCCTACATGATCGTCAGGTTTCAGACATTTAGTTCTTTAACACAGTTCACAATATCATGTTACAAATCATTCCAATTCAAATCATGTCATGTTTTAGTTTCAAAATATGCTTCATAAAAATATGCTCATGTATGCATCCTTTTGACTCAACTAATAAATACAATGCATAATGTAATTCAAACAAGTCAATTCAAGCATACCAAGTACTTCAATCAAGTCATTCTTAGATTCAAACAATAAAATATGCCTCACATGAAAATTTATGCATTCATGTCATGCATTTGTGAAAATTACTATGCATCTATATTATGCTAAGATTCATTTAAATCAAACTCATGCTTTAGCTAAGTTGCTTTGTACCATGTTATACACTAACTTACGAAAAATATAATCATGTCCTAAAGCATTTCAATCAGTCATAGCATGCAATTTGAAAACTATGATGATTATCTCACTATGCAATTTGAAAATCATAATAATTATGCATGCCTTGCAAACATCAACCTTTACCCGATAATTGATCACAACCCAATTCAACCATTATAAGCAAGCAATAAAAATTCAAGCAACCCAAATCAACAATTATAATCTAGAAATCAGCAATCAATAAAATTAGTTGGAAGGAGCTAGGAATAACTCGAAATCCGCACCTGTTAACGTTGGGCACGACAAGGCTCAAAGTCGGTTCACTACTCAGAATCAAGTCGATCGAGCCATTCGAAGAACAGCCCCTCGAACGTAAACAATCAACCAAGCAAACCAATAGGTTCCTTCTCCTCCGTCTTCCGCGTCTCACAGGCTGCATAGAGGTGTCGGCAACAACCTCTCACCATCTCCATTCCTTTTTCTTCCCCTTTATGCCTTTATTTCCCTCACCACTTTCCCTCTTTTTTTTTTGTTTTTTTCGAAGGCCCTCTGTTGGACGAAGGAGAGGGCCCCCAAAATAATAGAAAAGTAGTTGTATATTTCTTTTCATTATGATTTTATATTTTATTTCCCTTTTCCTAAGATAAATTTCAACCAACAGAATTAAAAGTGAAGGTTGGTAGATCAAAAGTGGTAGACAGGTGTCACCATGAGAATTTGATACAAAATGATGCTAATTTATATATTGACTAGTGGTATGCAACAATAAAAATTATATATTTGTTAAATGAATATAACTTTGACTTATAAATTACAAAGTTTCCAATAAATTATTGTTATATAAATTTTAAGACATTTCTAGACTAAAATGAAACCTATCTATTTACTTGTAACCGTACAATCAAATAACTCCAAAATAATTGTTCATATTAATTAATGAAAATTTAAGGTAAATCCCAATATAAAAATATTATAGCTGCGTTGCAAATATTTCTTCAATTATGAGCTTTACTTCGAGTGAAATAAAATTTTAAAGTATTAACATGGAAATCAAAATTGCTATATAAAAAAAAAAATACTTCCTTTCAAACTAAATAATTCTCAAGTATTCCAAAACTAGGATGTTACAGATTGCATGCCATTCCAGTGTCATTTTATTTTATTATCATGTTTGAAAAAATTAGTAATGGAATGAATATGGTAATATGTGATTGCATTGCCATTAGGATTTCATTATTCATGACTATTGTGCTGCCTATTGTAATTAAATGTGGATTTTTTTTCTACTCCCGCTTGACGGGAATTAGTTCTTTTGGAAATAATTTTTATTTTGACAATATAAGCTATCATTGATTTTTTTTTTTTAATTTCAATAATCATTATAATCCGTACTAAATAAAAAACTATAATCATATATTTCCTAAAATGATGAAAATAATAATCATTAAAACTTTGTTACATCTTGTTAAGTATTTTGTTAATTTCAGCAAACCCACATTTTTATTCCATCACGTTAAACATAAATTAATCAACTACTTCACGTGGCTTCTTCGATCCTTTTCATGTCTACAAAATCTTTAATAATATCTTGTTAAGTATTTTGTTAATTTCAGCAAACCCACATTTTTATTCCATCACGTTAAACATAAATTAATCAACTACTTCATGTGGCTTCTTCGATCCTTTTCATGTCTACAAAATCTTTAATAATATCTTATATCTTATTAAGTATGAAGATGTCATCATCCGCCATGTAATTAAAAGATGAAATTTCAAATTGAATATCACCCCTTCAATCAAATAGTCTGCCTTTTTTTAATTCTATGCATTTTTTTTTTATATTTTTTAATATGCAGAAGTCTAAATTTATTTAGACACATACTCGTCACACATACTCACCGCACTTATCTGATTTCTTTCCATTTTTAATATGTCATTTAAGAAATTTATGAATTGATTGATAATTGATTGGTCATATCTTCATATCTTTTCATTTTTTTATATCATTTAAGGTATATTATTTGTCATTTATTGATCTCATTTAATATCGTGCCCGTCATCTCATTTAATGATCTCATGATCTCATTTCTTGTAAACATGATTGTATTTTATTCAAGACAGTATTGTGTCTGTGCGTTGCAACAGGACATATTATAAAATTGAATAGAGTATGAAGAAACATTTTTGTTTGACATTCACACAAAATTTAAAAAAATTATTTAAATGAAAATAAAAGACACAAGTGAAAAAAAAATCCAAATAATAAATAACAATATAAGAAACAACAACAAATAAAAAAATGATCAAATATAACATAAAAAAAAATCTTGAAGTATCATTGTGATTTAATATCTAATTTTCTTCACAAGCAAGACATGTCATTAGACAATTTAGAGGAGAAATGATATGTAAAAAAATAAAATTAAAAAAGATATGATTAAATGATTCAAAATAAGGATTTTCTCTACATATATATTATTGATGGATACTATTTTAACAATGAAAATTTATTTACATATCATTTCTCTAAATAAAGTTCTAGATATTCTTTATTTTCTCTCCAGATCGGAAAGATATGATTGTTTCCATCAGCACAATATCTGCTACATCTATTCACAAAGATATAGTAGTCCTAAATAAAATCCAGAAAGATATGATTGTTTCTATTTTCATTGTTAAAACTATAGAGGACGATGAAAAATGAAATGGAAAAAATGAAAAAAAGAGGAAATAACTTAATTGCAAGAATCGAAGATAACTGTAAGGAGAAATAATGAATCATATCGCTAGGGATTCATTCAATTTTATTGTGACAAATCATGTAGCAGTATATGTAACGAGTATGTTTTTAACTAAATTTAGTCTTTTACACATAAAATAAATGTATTTAATAAAAAAAAAACATATTATGTGATTAGAGGGCTGATATTCAATTCGAAAATATTTCTTTCAATCTCAGCCATTAACGGATCAAGACAACTACGTACATAATATAAAATTGGAGAAATGGAGATATGTGCTATTCAAAATTAATGTATTTAATACACTACATTTGTTATCATTACTATTTATTTATTCAATTAAGTTGAATCTTATTAGCCTAAAACACGGTAATAATTAATATTGGCAAGTTGTAACTTGTTTTGAACCGTTCAAAAGAGAGGGGTGCACGACCTATAACTTTTTTTTTTTTTTTTTACAAAATACTAGTGCCTATCTAAATTTATGTATTACGTACGTATCAGCTTAACTTTTTATAACTAAAACATAAATTTGAAATTCAAAGGTGTATTTTTGTCAGTTACATTCTATTAGCAAAAGAAAAGAACATGATTCGGATTCCCCAAGAGTGTATATAAAAATATAGTTTACCGAGAGATCTTGAGTGACGAATAAGATATGAACCATATTAATTTAATATTTATAATTTTATTATATGTTTTCAATTGTAGTAATTGAATATTTTCTTTCTCTTTGACTACTATAAGGTGTATAATATAAGTACTACGTACTATGATATCTTCAATATGCACTAATTGACTTATTATTTATAATTTGAATTTTGAATCAATCTACTTTAATATCATTCAGGGATATTGTTGAATAGTTATTCTTTTCATTAGTATATTTAATGAAAATATGTCATTTTATTTGTACTAAAATTTAGAGAATGTCTTTGGACGTTCTCAATAAAAACCGATCTTCATCCAGAAGTGTGAACTGCTCAAAAAATTCAAAAGCTATTATGCTTAATGGAAATAATATACATTACCATAATCTTGAGTTTGATCTCATCTTGCTAAATCTTTTAGTCTAGTCTCAAACTCACTATTCTGACAAGAAACCTTGATCATGAATATATTGTTGTAATCTTCTTGTTAGACATTTCAATATGCCATTTCGAGAGATCTAAATTGGTTGATGTACAACCCATTGATCATTGTGAGAGGTACAACCAATCTTATAATTGTTTGAGAAATACAAAGGCGCATCGTTAGTAGTTGCCAATGTCCGAAAACATAGATACTTAGTCGAGTTATAAGTCAATTGACGTGGGTAGTCCGAACTCCGTTATCAACTCTTATATATATATATTTTTTTTTTTTGTAGATATCTTTATTTACTTCACAGCATATTTACAATTAAATCTTTCATTCACCCTCTTTTAATTATCACACGGTTCATCATCTCAACTATATATAGCATTCAGGATGAACACACGAAAGCTTGCATGCTTGAAGCATGCATTCAAACTTTGTTGCGTTCATTCTATACCTAGAAAATTATTTTCAGCATCTTTTAAACATTTGAGCACATGAGTTTAGTCAAAAGCTATTGAATAATGTGTTTGAAAACTAGATATAATTAATTAATCTAGTTAAACTTTTGAAAACTTGGATAATCGTGTTCATTTGAAGAGATCAAGACAAAAAAGAAGAAGAGATTCAGCTAATGAATAAGTTACTTAATGCTTGCACTGGGTCACCAATTAATGTCCCAATTTTGTTCTTGAAATCCGAAAACTGAATCGTAAAATTACTTTTAAATCACTTAATGCATAAGTTATATATTGATTTTCAAGTTACTTAATATTAATCCGTTTAATGGTTGATGACATATTTATAATTTTATTACTTTACCTTTTCATTTTTTGAAATTAGTCATATGCAAGGTTGTAGAAATCTAGCTAGAAGGAGAATTGTTTTATTATTATTATTGTCAAATTATATATCTACTGTGACCCAACCTATGTTGCCGAAATTTTTATAAATACTCAAAATTAATAACAAATTACGGATTCTAACCTGTTTTTCAACGAATTTTGAAAACTAGCCAAACCGGTGCTCCAATAACCGGAAAAATCCTATATTTCTGGTTCTCTAGTTCCCGGATCCTTTGAAAATGAACGGTTAACGGTTTACCGGAAATTTATATAAATCCGGTTATTGGTTAACCGGTTTTGGGGCCGGTTAACAGTGCACCGGAAATCTGACTCAATTATTTTCACTGATCAGGGTCCGGTTAATGAAATAGCAGAAATCTCATATCACTCGGTTATGTAATCCGCAAATTTCATAGTTTACTCTGACGGAGAATTAGAGTCTCAGACAGAGAGAAACGAAACGAAGAAAAAAGTAAGTTTTTTTTATAATTAATTAAATTATGTAAGTTATTATTATTTTTAACTTTATTAATTTTTAGCTATTTGAATATTAAAATATTTTTGTAACTATTGATTTTTGGAATATTTTTGTAACTATTAATTTTTAACTATCGATTTTTGAAATATTTTTTTATAATGGAGATTTTTCCTCCAATACTTTGTATGCAATGTATGTATAAATTACTTTAATCATAGTAATTTATAAATCAGTAAATTACTTTAATCATAATAATTCATACAAAAATAAATCAGTAAATTATTAGCTATCCATATTTTTTCTTTTAACTATGTATCTTTTTTAGCTATCTATATTTTTTTAAAATTATGTTAATTATTATTTCTTTTAAATATAGATACGAAACACACAATCACACTCAGACGGAGAGAAAGGAAGACACTCAGGCAAAGATAAAGGAAGAGAAAAAAGAAAAAGGTCAGTTTTTATAATTAATTTGTAAATTATTTAGTTTTAGAAATATTATTAGTTATTATTTAATTTGTTATAAATATTAGTTTATTATTTTTTATAATCAATTCTATTTAATTCAAAACAGAGAAAGAATAGAGGGAAAAAAGAATTTTTTTTATAAATAATTTAGAAATTACTTAATTTATGAAATAATGTTGTACTTATAGTACTATTTTTTTTAAAATTGTAGTTTTTTATCCAGACTAATCAAAATAAAAAATAATCGTCATCTGTGTGAGAATTTTTGTTGGAGGATAAATCATGTACAATGATGACGGGGTTTTTTACAGCACCCGACCTAAATACTCATTACCTATAACCATGGACCATAACTTTGATTATCTCCAAAATGAGATTTATAAACTAGTTGGGTATACCGTTAGTGAAGCAAATCTGGAAATCCAAGCTAGATTTAACATGTCTACCGATGGCCAACGTGACTATCAATTGGTACCAATAACAAACCAACAATCGTTCGAAATGATTTTAGGAATTTTGGCGTCTTTTCCACAAAGGGTCACGGTTCTAGAATTATTTATAGAATTAGAACCGGATCATACCGGTTTTAATTTCCAATCTAATATGAACAGTCAGATCCTTGAAACTCGATCCTGAACCAGTACCAGTAGGAATCCTGAACCCATAACTCAATCCCGACCCAGTACCAGTGAGAACCCTGAACCCATAACTCGATCCCGACCCAGTACCAGTTGGGTCTGTAGACCAGTACTGATTCGAGATTTTGTACCACCTGTGGATGCGATTGGTAATGACAATTTGGAGAGCGGGGATGAGATGCTCTCATATGAGTCATCAAGTTCTGACAATGACGTTCGAGCAATCAGACGGTCACAATCATAGTCCTGTGAATCACGTAACCCGATAACTGGTCGGGACGAAATGAGACATCCAGTTGATAGTTTCAATGACATATCCAGTTTTCGGCCTGCGGATATTGATTTTTTCGGTAGCTCAACCAGAACATTCGATAATCCATTAGCCAAAGGCCAAGTGTTTGAGTCGAAAGCGTCTCTAAGGGTGGCAATAAATGAGTTTCATATCCAAAATAATTATGAATTTTTGGTTTCTAAAAGCAAAAATAAACGTTTAACTATAAAGTGCAGAGATAATTTTTGCAAATTCAAGTTATCTGCGAAGATTAACAGCCTTTCAGGATCTTGAATTATTACAAAACAAGCAATGCCTAATGTATGAAAAGTACCGGCAACACGTGCTACGCAGTCTGACAACGGTAGTGCTTCACATTTATAACCTTCATTTTCTACATTACCAAAAATAAAAATTAGAAATTAAAACAGAATGATATTTCTGAACAAGTCAGAAAAAAAAAAAATGCTTAGCTCATTAGAAGCGTGACACACCCTGTGATAATTGTGCGGTATCCACAACAGATCACAAAAAGTATCCCGCACCATATCTACTTCATCATTTATTTTGTCTGCCATGCTACAAAATTAATTCAAAGTTAATTAATTATTTTTGAAATTTTTAAACTAATCTAAACCGTTTTACATTTTTGTAATTATTTCTAAACCAATTTAGATTATCTAAATTATTGTAAACCGTTTCAGAACTAATTTGCAATTTTTTAAACTATTTAACACTATTTTAAAAATTTCTAAATTATTCTAGACCGTGTTGGAACTTTACTAAATTATTCTAGACTATTTTGAAACTTTCTAAATTATTCGGACACTATTTTAAAACTTTCTAAATTATTCTACACTATTTTGAAACTTTCTAAATTATTTTTCACCATTTTGGAATTTTACAAATCACTCTAAACTATTTTAAAATTTTCTAAATTATTCGGACATCATTTTAAAATTTTCTAAATTATTCTAAACTATTTTGGAACTTTCTAAATTATTCGAGCACCACTTTCAATATTTTTAAATTATTTTATACAATTTTGGAACTTCCTAAATTATTCTACATTATTTTGGAACTATTTTGAAACTTTTCTAAATTATTCTACACTATTTTGCAACTTTCTAAATTATTCGGACTACCATTTTAAAATTTTCTAAATATTCTAAACCCTTTTCAAATTTTTTAAACTAATCTAAACTATTTCAAAATAATCAAAATTACCTCGACAATATTCTAAACAAATAATCTAAATTATTCTAAATTGTTGAACTAATAATCTAAACAATATTATAAATTCTAAACAATCTAAACAATATTTCAAATAATTCTAAACAATCTAAAAAATATTCCAAATAATTCTAAACAATATTCCAAATAATTCTTAACAATCTAATCAATATTCCAAATAATCCTAAACAATATTTCAAAGAATTATAAACAATCTAATCAATATTCTAAACTAAATCCTCAATATTTTAAACTATTTTAGTATTCTCTAAATAAAGAAAAATTAAAGAAAAACCTGCTGCGCCTCTTTCTCTTCCTTTTCCTTCTCTGCTGGCACTTCACTTCTTCTTTTTTCTCCCTTCCTCCCTCTCATACGCAGCTCTTCTTCTTCTTCTTCTTTTTTCACCGCGCCATTGCTCTCTCCCTTTCCCTTTCTGTTTCTACGTCACTGACGGAAGCAAAAAAACGAAACCAAAAGAATTAAATAAGCGAAAGTCACGGGATTCTGGTCTTTCCGGTGCACCATAAACGGGACACTCGATCCGGTTAACCAATAATCGGAAAAAATAAATATTTCTGGTTAACCATTAACCGGTTATTTTCAACAGCTCCGGGAAATGGAAGACCGAAATTTTTTTTTTTTTCCAGTTAGTGGTTAACCGGTTTGGATAGAAATCGAAATTTAATAAAAACAAAGGGTAAATTCCGTAATTTATTAATTATTTTGGACATTTATAAAAATTTCGGCCTATGTTGCATCCTATATTATATATAATTCATGTGTAGCTTCTGAAACTTAATTTTATTGTAACTAAAAAAATTATATATAATATAATTTATGTGTAGTTTCTGAAACTTAATTTTATTGTAACTAAAAAAATTATATATAGAAGAAAATATAGTTAGTTTAACGCCACGAAAGCAACTGATCTGGTCATGGCAGCAAGATTGAACCAATTGTTCTGTGATGAATAAACTGATTGAACCAATTGTTCTGTGATGAATAAACTGATTTATCGCTCCCAAATAACAACCTGAGTTTAAAAAAAACCACTATGTAAATGTTGGTGATAACTTGAGTATTACTCTTAACAAGTAACATTTCGATTCACTGTTTCAACAAATTGTGCAAGTGTACTATACATACTATATTTATAAACCTTCTTATATGCTACTGTTTAAAAAAATGATAAAGAATAAAAGCATTAAATAAAATTAACTTATAATCTTAGTTTTACCACTTGATTTTGTAATAAATTAATTCGAAAATTTATAAATTTTACATATAAACACATTAATTAAGAAGTAGTTCAATGGTTTGGATTGAAGCCATTTGCATATATAGTTCAATTATGGAGTAGTTCACTAATGAAGGTCACCCCAAAAGATTAAAAACACCCTAGTTCTAGTCCAAGTACATATATTATTGCTTGACCTCAAATCATTGATGGCATATATGCGCCTATAATATAATTAATATATCATCAGTGGAACTGGAGAAACTTGAATTCAATTTAATCATTGATGGTGTGTACATGCATATATATGACCAATTTATATGTTCAATCAATGCTTAATGGAGAAAATGATATGGTAAGGAGGGTCCACTATACAGAAACATAAAAAACACACACACACATATATATATATAGATCCTAGCTAGATAAAATAATTAAGTGAATATTAAATGTATATAGACCCTATGTGCGCCTTCCTCCAACGAGGAAGATAAAAATAGAATAAACGAATAACGTCAAGAGAGAAAAGGCTATAAGATAATTACCCTTCAAAATAAAGAACTATGTCTATAAGATTGTTGTGGTAGGTAAAGTATCAATTAATTCCAGAATTAGAAAAGCGGAGAATGCACAAATCCTCTTAATTAATTTCCAACACTGTACAAGTTGCACATGGATCCAAAACTAATCATATAATTTCTCTATGAAGCTAGTTTTATTTATTAGGTGTCGGCCTAGTGCAGTACAATATGTTTAGCATCTCATGAAAATCACCACATGATGAACCTCTTGGGTAGAAGTCACTTTAATTTGTTCCTACTCCCTAAGAATTGCAATCAGTATCTGGATTTTTTTTTTCTATACCCTATAAAAATCCAAATATGACAATAACCTAGATATATACACATGATCATAACCCCATAAAAACTATATATGTTCCTAATATTCATATCTTTTTTTTTATGAAAACTTACTACTATTGATGCTATTTGTCTAAAGTTATCAAAGTTATCAAAGTTATATAGTTTATTAATTTATATCTAAACATAATCTTATTCATAGGCTGGTTATCTTTTCTACTAATTCATGAAGGCGCTTTTTTTTTTAAAACTCAACAAGCATGCTAGAACCGCGGGATTGTTGCAGTGGCTCAGTGATACAAGCCCTTGTCTCTTTTCTAAGAGGATCGACACAGGTTTAATTCTCAAAAATAATATCTAAAAAAAAAAAATCAACAAGGATGCTATTTTATCTATGACTTCTTAGTATGATAAGTAAATAAATATAGATGCACATCACCCTTCTTATCTAAACTTACAGCTTAAAAAAAATTACATCTTTAATTCCAACATGTTGGATTTATTACCAACCTCGTTGGATTTAATGTCAACATTGAGCATATATGTAATATAATTATGAATTGTTTACTGTCATATATGGTTGTCAATTAAAGTGATCAAATAAGGTAATAGATAATTAATATATTCATTAGGATGTACTCATAAATATGTAGAATAATTTAGACAAAGATTAAATCATTGATGGGCTGATTTAGAAATTTGCAATTCAGAAAATTACATTTTCAGAGGTAAAAAAAACTACCTTTATGAAGGATTGTGCAGTCTGCACTGATATCGATGCAGTCTCATAGCTTTTGATGCGCTAACATGATTTTTGATGCACAACACATTATACCTTTTTCAAATTGGCAGATAACCATAAAGGTTATTATATATAAGGATTGGTTCCCAAGGCACAAGGTAACCAAAAAAAGTATAGAAACTGAACATACATTTTTTTCTTAAGAAAAATACAGTTCTGTGTGCCTTCTCTTCTTCTTCCACCATCAAAGAATAGAGAAGAGAAATCCATTAGAAAATATGGAGATGATTTCTCAAGAGCCACACCTTGCTGTCTTGGAAGACTTATTACTCGACTCTACTACAAAAGACGAGAATGATTTCTTACCATTGAAGACTTGTCTCGTGCTCACGGAGACGGCTTGCTCTACTATGATTTTGGGTCTCTTTGGCATAGGACGGTCATTAGGTTAAGGTGAGGAACTGTTTCTCCTTCCTCGAGATGTAATTGTTTGACCCCTAGATGAGATGTAATTGTTTGATCTCTAGATAAGACGTAATTGTTTGGCATTTATGATTCCCCAATAAGTGGTATCAGAGCCTTCCTATGCCGAATGATTAAGTTAGTATCTAGAGAGAATAAGAAATTATTGATGAATTTTTCGTTATTTTTTGTTGAAGTTTTCTTGATTGCTTTAGATCTGAAAAATTTAGTTTGGAGAACATAAAACTTGTAAAATTTTTTTGCCAAAATTGCATATTTTTCAGTTATTAAGTTGGTTAAAATTTGCTAGAAGATTTTCATTTGAAATCGCAAAATTTTATTCAAATCAGTCCTGGCAGATTTTGTACAACCCTCGTGTGGATGCACAGAGGCTATGCAAAATTCCACATATCCTTTATTGGCAAATTTTAATAGACAGTTATGGACTTTCTTTTGATAAATTTCCTAAAACAAAATATACAGATTTGAAATTAAATTTCTAAATTTCAAAGGTTACTTGAGGTGCTTCTAAAATTATGAAATCTTTTTAGATCATAGGTCAATTTCAGCATAATAAATGCAGTTTTTTAGCTACTTAGAAAATAGATTTGGCTGCATGGATTTTGATGCGACAGCACAATTTTTGATGCAAATGCACAAAATGTCTTTTTCAAATTGGCAGATCGCACTAAAACTTGTGGGGACCACATAACTCTCTAGAAAATTACATAATAATTTTTGGGATTAAAATTGCAGTTATTATGATGCAATTATATTTATTTATTTAATTACAATTTTATTTTGTGGCTAAAGTGTAAATTATAATTCTTATAAAGGCATTAAAGTTGTATGTATCTTGAATTGAATTAATTTAGTCCTAATTGTATCCAAATGTACATTTTTTGACAAGATTACTTTAAATTCATTTACAAAAAAAAGTTAATGTGCAATTAATGGATGCAATCATTATCGGCCCAAGGAAGGTAATGGTTACAAAAATTATTTGTGCAAGTGAGTGATAATAAAGTATAGTGATGATAAATTTTTTTACACATATGTCAGCATTGTCAGCCTAAAGAAATGCATGTTGTTTGGTATGTTCTAGGTTATTAGTACTTTATTATTGCGCCAATGTATCATAAGAAATTGACCTGTTACCCAAAGGTAGCCGCTTAATAGAAACCGATACTTTGGTTTTAAGATGGTTTTTTAAGTCTCATAAAATGTGATGATTTGTTAAGATAAGTTACGATACTATGAATGTAACAATGTCGAGGAAAATTCTGTCTAAGCAAGTCAAAATTCGAAGTGTATCCTTAGGGATCCCTACCTTACCTGAGAACTTACCTGGTTGTGAAATTCGTGTGTATAGTAACAAAAGGGAAAATCATCTCATATATTTTGAGCAAGTTGGGCCTTTATTTGAATGTAATTTATAAATTCATATTTTTTATTCGTGTTGTTCTTTGTGATTTTTAGTTCGCGATTTTTCAGTTAGCATTGTTAAAGGCCTAAACAATATTTTTTATGTTGAATGAAACCAACTTTAAATTTTTACATGAGAATATAGTAATAGTTCTCGGTGTCATGGATTTGGACCTTGTGTTTAGAGAAACTTGTCCCACTATTACGGATACAAGTATTTCTGATCAAAAAAAGAAAAAAAGTGGAACAGGTCTAGTCGCATGTGTCTTATGATAATGAAGAGGTTCATGAAGAGGCATTAAGGGGCGCGATTTCATATTTGATTATTACTATTAAGGAATTTTTGGAGGACATTGAGAAAAAAATTGTTAAAAATGAAAACAAATTTCAGACAAAAATGACCCATGTTGGTACAACCTCCAAAATTAAGATTTTAAAAAGAGGAAACAATAGAATAAAATATGGGATAATAAAGAAGCTGCATAGTATACTCAAAAGAAACTAAAAAAAAAGGCAAGATAATTGCCATGTCGGATGATACCAGTTGTTTCTTTTGTTGTGGAGTTGGGCATATGAAAGAACATATCCATAATTTCATGCTTGGCGTGTTGAGAATGGTGTGTCACTTCTTTCGGTTTGTAAGGAGGTTAATTAACTTCTATATCTAGATACAAATTGGTGGATAGATTGAAACTATTCATATAAGTGTAATTTTTTTTTGCAAGGCTGCATAAACTAGTGAAGCCAACTGATGATGAAAGACTCATCTTTGTGGACAATCATAATAAAATTAAGGTGAGAGCTATTGACAATTATATATGTTATTTTTGGAAAAACTAGATTTTAGTTGAATTTATATGAAATATTTATAATATTGTCTTTTAGACTGAATAAAATTTCTGTTTAAAACAAATATGAAATTATGATAATTTGGTTTATTTAATTTTATTTATAAAAAAATTGGGTTGTTTAAAATTCAAAACAAGTTGATTTTGTTTTTCATTTGGATTATAATAATCTATATTTTTTTGGATGTCAATAGCTCTTATTTAGAAGTCTTGCATATAGATAAAAAGAAGTATTTAGTAAAATTGACAAATGATAATTCGATCACATTATGACACAAGACATTAAGTAATTCTAGACGTAGAATTGAACATCTTGTGTCTAATGAAATTATCAAATTCTTAGATTTCTTAGATCTTAATGATTGTGTAAATTGCATAAAAAGAAAACAAACCAACTTAAGAAAATATCAAGCCAGAAAGTGTTCGAAAGTCTTAGAATTGGTACATACGAATATCTGTGGTTCGTTTCCAACGGCCACAAGAAACAGACGCCATTATTTCATTTCTTTCATAAACGACCATTCGAGATATGACTATGTATATTTGATTAAAGAAAATGCTCAAGTCATTGACATGTTCAAAAGTTTCAAGGTGAAAGTTGAGCTACAACTTAACAAACGCATTAAGGTCATCAGATCTGACCGTGGTATATAATACTATGGCAGATATGATGAATCAGGTGAACAACATCGAGGTCCTTTTCCTCAGTTCATAGATGAATGCAGAATTATCCCTCAGTATACATTGCCTAGTTCACCAGTAATGAACGAAGTATATGAGAGGCGCAATAGAAAGCTTAAGGACATGGTAAGGAGTATGATTAGTCGTACTACTTTACCAGATAATCTATGATGTGAGGCCTTAAAGTCTGCAACTTATATCCTTAATAGAGTACCTACTAAAGTAACTAACAAAACCCCATATGAGATTTGGACTTGGCGTGAGCCAAGTTTAGGTTATTTGCGAGTATGGAGATGTCCAGCTGAGGCAAGACCTTACAAACCTGCCAAAAAGAAGCTGGATGAAATGACAGTTAGTTGTTATTTTATTGGGTACGTCGAGCACTCAAGGGCTTATAAATTTTATAATCTTACAGAACATAATGTATTTGATACATGAAATGCAAAAATTTTCGAGGATGTTGAGTTTGTGGGGGTGAGAATATATTGATTTCAAAGAGGATGTTAGTTTGTAATAATCTAGAAGTCAATAATACGATAATTTATCATATAAAGCTTTATCCATGAATTGGATGTTTAATTATATATATCATTTTGTTGCCTTGAGTATTATTAAATTTATGAATCATTTTGAGTTCATTACTGGAATTGTGAAACTTTATAATATAGATGATATATACTCTTAAAAGTCTCTAACTAAGGTAATTAGCAGGAACACTAATTGGCTGCTATAAGGTTAGTATGTGGATTAAAAGATTGTCAAGTTTTACAGACCATAGACAAAAGTGTCATTTTAATCACATAGATACTTGTTCCAGGAACAAGGTATTTGACAGACCCCGAATGAAACATTAAATGAAATTGTGTTCGTGTCATTAATATTTTTATTTAGTGTTAAGTTATAAAGTATGAGGTATTTATCTTTCCTACTAAGAGATGTATATGTGTGACTGTTACCTAACGATGTCTGTAAAAAACAGTCATAACAGTAGCTCTTCGGTATACATAGCTTATGCTGAGGAAGTGATGGTTTACCAAAAGTACTATTGTCCCTCATATCTCTATACGAGTAATAGCATCACTGGGCGCCTTGATAGAGCAAGGATTATCTGCTAGCGGTATAATTACAAGAGTAATCATATTTGTTAGTCTGCTCAAGATCAAGAAAATATTAAGTTTGCAAGGATGAAACACATCTACCTTGAAACTGATATGATAACTATGAGACAAAAGAATTAACACGAGTAAAATAGTTTACTGGATCGTGATATTGTACATTATAGCATCATCTGTGTAATTGGATGGTTATGATGCATACTGCCAGATGCCTCTCATGATTATAGAAGTTAAAATGATTTTAATTCTGTTTACCACCATAACACAGATCCTATTGGATCACACCGTATAGGAGCTAATCGGAGAATCTTATTGATTAATTATAAATTAATTATAATTAATAATAAGATGATTATAATTAATTATACGTGATATAATTAAATTATAAATGTCATATAAGATAACAAGCAAAACACTGGTTAATTTATAAGGGTACACAGTACATTGTATAAAAGTTACTGAAACAACAACCGTAGAAAATATAATTGTTTAGAATAATTATATATATGTCATGATTTGGATTTTGAATATTAATTATGGATTTACATTTTGGGCTAACAACCCATTAACAATTAAAAACTTAATTAAGATTAAAATCTCAAATCAAAAGCCCAAAATAAATTGGATTAAATTTGGGCCAAAGTGCAAAAAACCAATTTGAACACCTCCATGGCATTATTGTAAATAGGTCAAACTTTGGGGGCATTTTGATCATTGGCCGAACCTCCTCAAAATGCCTATAAATAGAAGGGTGAGGATGAGAGAGAAACTCACTAATTCACTTCGTATCGTATCGTGTCAGATCGATTCTAGTTTTTATTTTCTCTCTTTCTCGGTTTCTCTCTCAAATAGTGTTTCAGTTGATAAAAGAAAGTTATACATAATTGACATATAATATTGCTGGTTGTTGAGAAGTATATTTGCGGGATTGGTGAATAGTGTTTTTTCGAATTTTGCAGTATTTCAGTTTTGCATATTAGTGAATCTAAATAACTGTAAATTCGTGTTCACGTGTTTTCGTCTTTTCTCTGTGAATAATGTTTTTGCATAATTCTGCGGTTTACGGTATTTCTTGCAAAAGAAATAAACTGCTCTCTGGTTAGTCCTGGTGGATAACCGATAGAGGTATCAGACGTCGATACTCCGAGGCGAGTTATTCCTCAGAATCGTTCTTCTCGGTCGGATGCATTCCAATTTGAATTTAGAAACAAGGTATAAATGTTACATTAATCTATTTAATTGGTAAGTAGATTAAAGTTTTAGAAATCAATCAAGGAGTAGATCTATAAAGGATTAAAAGGGTCCTTGCAATGAAAGTACCAGAGAAGAAACTCTCGGTTGGCTTTTCGGCATACCCCTTTTAATCTACGGCTTGAGTTAGACGTGAAATTTTTGTTTTACGGTCTTTCCACATCTTAAGCCTAAACGGGTTTTGGCACCTCCGAAACCCTATAGAGAAATATGCAAATATTTCATCAGGTGTTACGAGATTCGAAGAGGAATATACAAATATTTCATTAGGTGTTGTGATTTTTATGAATATATATCCGAGTTTTACTCAAAACACCAGTACGGACGAAATCATTATTAAAACTCAAACTCAATAAGATGAAACAACACAAAATAAAAATCCAGAGATAGGTGCAGGACACTCAAGCTCGCATGAAGTTTTAAAAGATGTTGTTGTAGGCCAGATTATTTTAGACAATGCTGAAAATTCTCATAAAAATTTAAAAGAGCCAATTAGGAGGTCCACTAGAGAGAGAAGGCATGCAATATCATCAGATTATGTAGTCTACGTTCAAGAACATGAGTTTCATATTAACATGTTAGACAATAACTCCATTAATGTCAAACAAGGCATGAAAAACTCTAACTCTCACAAATGGACTGCTGCCATGAATGAGAAAATAACATCTATGGCAGATAATGACGTTTGAAAAATTATTCCATTACCATAAGGAAAGAGAACCATTGGCTGCAAATAGATATTTAGAACCAAGCGGGACTCGAAAGATAATGTGGAGAAATATAAAGCACGTCTTGTCGCTAAACATTTTACTCAAAAAGAAGGCATTGATAGATTTAAGAGATTTTAATTTGATTTTATTTAATGAATGCAAGCATTAACCGACCCAAATGAAGTTTGATTATTGTTAAAATTATGTGTACATAGAGTATAGTGATGATTATAAAGTTTTACATATAATCAATATTGTCGGTGCAAAGGAAGACATATTGATTGATATGTTATTTGAATCATCAATACTCTATTTTTGAAAGTCTCTTTAAAGATCATATTAGCATTAGTTATGCATTTTAATTTGGAACTTTAATAGATGGATATTAAGATAATGTTTCTAAATGGTGACATTAATAAAACAATTTATATGGTGCAACTAGAAAACTATGTGTCAGGATACACAAATTATATGGTGTGCAAACTTAAGAAATCCATTTATGAACTAAAGAAAGTGTCTCAACAATAGCATTGCAAAATCATAGAGAGATTATCTCGTTTGGTTTTGAAATAAAATTATTGAATGAATTTGTATACCTTAGGTTATGTGGGAGTGAGTTTGTATTTCTAGTTTTATATGTGGATATCATATTGCTTGCCGATATCGATATAAATATGTTGTAATAAACTAAGAACTTTCTGATAAATAATTCAGAGATGAAAGATTTTAGTGATGCATCATTTAGCCTAAGAATTGAAATACTAAGGGAGAAGATCCGAAAGTATTACAAGTTTAACCCAAATAAATTATATCGATAAGGTTCTCCTTAAGTATGACAAGCAAAATAGTAAATCAGAAAATAAATCTCAATAGCGAAATGAGACAAATCTAGTCTCAACAAGTGCCCCACGTATTATTCAGTTAATGAAACAATGCTAAAGTAAAGTAAAGGAAATAGTACAGAATGATGAATTGAAAATAGAACATGTAGGAATAGACTCTATGTTAGCTGACCATCTTACTAAGGGATTGACACCGGCTAAGTTTAAAGAGCATGTTGCTCATATGGGTGTAATATCTATTGAGAATATTCAGTTTTAGTGGAAGTCTGTAATTTATAATTTAATATTCTATTTTTCATTGTAATTTTATATATGTAACTTGTGATATGTAACAAGTGTTGTATATATTATGAAATTTTGACATTCTGTATCTCATTTATGTTTGAATATTCAGTTTCAAAATTTAAGTGGGAGACCAAGTTAGAAATAGGCATGTGAAGATCACAATTGCATGTAATTTCTATGCTACACATCCACATCATGATTCATGTCATTTAGCTGTATTAGTGATGTGATTATTGAGAGTAGTTGTGAATAAATGCGACGAATGCCGATTTAGTCCTTTGCTGATATAGTTGATGGACCGAATTGATTTGGAAATATATAAGGAACAGTAAAGAAATGTGCACACATAAGGAACACAATGCATAATTAAAAAGTCATAACATATTGCTAAAGTGGAAGATTGTTAGATTTATTGCCAACCTCGTTGGATTTAATGCCAACATTGAGTGTAATCTAATTATGGATTGTTTACTGTCATATATAATTGTCAATTAAAGTGATCAAATAAGATAATAGACAATTAATATATTCATTAGGACATGATCCACAAATGTGTAGAACAATTTAGACAAAGATCAAATCATTGATGGACTGATTTAGAAATTTATAATTCAGAAAATTACATTTTCAGAGGTCAGAAAAACTACCTTTATGAAGGGTTGTGCAGTCTTCACGGATATCAATGCAGTGGCACAGCTTTTGATGTGCTAGCATCATTTTTGATGCATAGCCCATTATACCTTTTTCAAATTGATAGATAACCATAAATGTTATTATATATAAGGATTGGTCCCCAAGGCACAAGGTAACAAAAAAAGCATAGAAACTGAACATACATTTTTCTCTTAAGAAAAATACAGTTCTGTGTGTCTTCTCTTCTTCTTCCACCATCAAAGAATAGAGAAGAAAAATACATTAGAAAATATGGAGATGATTTCTCAAAGGCCACACCTTACTGTCTTGGAAGACTTATTCGTCGACTCGACGACAAAAGGCGAGAAAGACTTCTTGCCATTGAAGACTTGTCTCGTACTCACGGAGACGACTTGCTCTACTATGGTTTTGGTTATTCCATGACAAATGACATGGAATCAGGTATTATGTTATGCACTTATGATTTATATTTTGGGTCTCTTTGGCATAAGACGACCCTTAGGTTAAAGTGGAAAACTGTTTCTCCTTTCCCGGGATGTAAATGTTTGACCCCTAGATAAAAAGTAATTGTTTAATATCTAAATAAGACGTAATTATTTGACTTTTATGATTCCCCAACACAACATGCATGCTGAACCTGCAAAATAAAGCTCACGGGAAATCTATCCCATATATCTTTTGATAAGATATATTGTTAATTAAGAGGGCTTGATCACAAATTATTCAACAAGTTATAATTAATATTTGCTATGATGGCTTGATCACAAATTATTAAGATATGTTGGCCAAATAAACATATGTTATGAGGGCTTGATCACAAATTATTCAACAAATTATAATCAATATTTGCTAATGACTCCGCGTGACTAACTAAGTAAAGGCTGGCCAATCAGACAACAGATTAGTGCTCACCTAATTAGTTGCCACTATTGGTTGGGAGACTTCTAAACAAAGCACAATTTATGGAAACCTGTACACCCTAGGCCTAGCTAGTTGTACTTTAAAAATGACTTTTCAGGGGTCCCCAAATTAGTAAATTGTTACAATTAATGCCGTAATCCATACTCCACAATGCAGGAGAAACAAGATGTATTTTTCAAAATTAATTATATATATGACACCTCAAGACTTAGCAATATATATTACTATAAAAATAGTTTCTTTGTTTGCCTACTAAGTACTAATTAACACCCTTTTTCCAACAGGAAAAAAAGTAATTAATATATGCATCCTAAAACTCACACACAAAAGCAATACATTAATATTAATTCCTAGAAGATTTGAATTATGTTCGTCCCTACAACTTGGAATATTTGAAATATGTTCCCTACAACTTGGAATATTTAAAAAATGTCCCCTATACAACTTTGTCCCCAAATTGAATTCTTTGAATTGACACCTACATTTTTTTAAATAACTACCTCTGAGTCTGAGGTATATTTTTCTTCACATCATTGCCTTTCTGGAAGGAAAATGAGATTTTGCAAAACTCAAATTTCCCTTCATTTATGCTTAAATTATTGAAAAGAAAAGAAAAGAAAACTTTACTGAAGCCATAACTATATATAAAAAATTATGAAGTAGATCGTCTCTTTCATGCATGTTGATCTAGTCCTGTAAAAATTGAAATATCCACATTTTATAGTATTATCTTAGTGCATATTTCAAGAAGCGGAAAGACTAAAAAACTTAATCTTTTTTATTAGGGCTACTAATATTAACAAGGGCCCAATTAAAACTTCACACATGGAAATCTTGCATAATTGGTCCAGTTTATGTTAATGTAATGCTGATAGCCAATTAATCACAACGGTTTTTTTAACTATTTTCCTTGTAACTGGGATTATATTCTTTCTTAGCCTAGATCTACTTATTCATATGATGGCATATGCGGTTAGGCATTCATTGTTTAGAATAGTTAGTTTAAGATAGCTTCAAAGTGCCTAATAAAGAGAAAAATAATTTTCAGTGTCTTCTTAAAAGAATGAAATATTTTTCTTAGCAAAAGGTAATATTTTATTTGGAGGGAAACTTCTTTTAAATAATGCTTGAAAATGAAAAGAGTGCAACAAGTAAAATGAATATGCATAGAAAATAATTATTGAACCCTCAAAGGAATTCATCAGCTCCATGAGTCTTCAATTGATAAAAAAAAATTAGAGGTGAATAACCACAGAAATCTACTAAAACAAAAGTTGCAACAAAATCTTTTGATCTCCAAGGGTCTTGACTTCATTTTTAGAAATGAAAAAAGATTCTTCCCTTGGTGGAGGTCCTTCCGACTGCCCACAAACCGCACATTTGTCGATCATTCATTGGCTTCAAATTAATATAACCCCGCAATCCACGCCACCTTACTGGCAAATAAAGTTGAGCTATTTGTGTCTATCGTTACTACTTAACCAATAAACAAAGTTATGATTGAGGAAAGAAGATATGTTTGTTTATCTCTGTGTGCGTGTCGGTTTACGATGCCACGTTAGTTGTTAAGAACAGTTGGTGCGCGAGACACAACTACTGGTGTAAGGTACTGACTTAACAATTAAACTTGTGAAATATTAGGCCATACTGTCAAACATAAGCTGTGTCATATTTGCAATATCACCTATATGCTGCCATGATAACTTGATATTCAAATTATATTATATTCATCGTTCAATGTTACCAAGACATTTCCAACTTTCCCTCCTGCCATTTCCTTGGCAATATTCCTTGTAAAGCATACTAGAAGTACAAAGGATGCACGTGCATGTGTTAGTACTTCAGCAGCGATGTGGAGCATTTACATAGAAAAGGAAACTAGAAAGTGCAACTGAAATTAAGCAACTCAATCCCCCAGTAGATAGATAGATGGATAGATAGATAGAGAGAGAGAGAGAGAGAGAGAGAGAGAGAGAGAGAGAGAGCAAGGAGAGTTGAATGCTTGGCATGCATGCTTTTACATTGGACTTTGCATCCAAAGATAGGGTAAGAGAGATTCATGAGGTGGCCGATGTAAACGATAATGTTAAATACTCAATTAAACAAGTCCAAAATAACACATAGTTTTTCCTTTATGACAATGACAAATTATTGCAGTAATTACTATTTAGTAATTATAACAGTGAAAAACAGAAGAAAATTTCATGTTTTCCATAGCATCTTGGTACATATGTGGGATTTAATTTATGAAAGCCATTCATTTCATCACAGAAACCAAATTACAACAGTACGTATGTTTGGATATTATAAATTTTCTTACCTTATTTCTAAATTTTTTGGTCAAGCATCACAATTTCGTTGAGGTTCAGATTTAAGTAACTTGTGGTAGGAGAAAGAGGAGGTAGCACACTAGCACAATTGGTTAGGAAAAGTCATAGAGCTGTTGTATTCAAAGGTCGAGACTCGAGAGTTCGATTCCCCCGCACGACTTCGTAGCTTCTATGAAGGTTTTAAAAAAAAAAAATGTAACTTGTGTTAGATTTTATTCCAGTTATATAGTTATTTCATCTCTCATGAAGATGAAAGAATGAGGTAACAGCTAGCAAAAATTTGAAAAATATGGAAATGTATCAATTCTACCTTTCTTTCTTAGAATATTTGATTTGATATATTAATAGCTCTTGTAATCAGCTAAATTAGGTCCGTGTTTAATAAATAACTAGCAAGGTAATATTAGAAAGGGGCAATTTCATGTATATCCCTTAAAAGTTTCAATATTACATATTTATCCCTCCAAAATCAATAATTACATATTTATCCTTGAAAATCATACAAACTCACATATTTGTCCAATCTAACTCTATAGCATATCAAATATCTCCAAAAATAATGAAATAATATTATTTAAAACTTAAAAAAAAATTACAGTATTAATTAAAAAAATATTTTTTAATATTAATTAAAAAAATATATTGACTATTATACTCTTCGTTTTTGTCTCTTTAGTAGTCTAAGTTCTCTTCTCTATAAGACGCCAAACCTCATATCTCTCTCTACAAACGAAAATGAAAAATTAAAGTAGCCAGGAGCGGCAGAAATCTGTTAGAGAGGAGGCGACTAGAGAAGGAGGCAAGAAATCTGTGATTTGACATGTTTGGAGAGAGATGCGGGGGAGGTTTGACACCTTACAGAGAATGCACGCAGGCGGACTAAAGAGACCAAATGATATAATGGTCAACATATTATTAATTATATTGTAAAATAAATTTAAAGTTTTAAAAAATATTATTTAATTATTTTTGGAGATATCTGATATGTCATAGAGTTAGATTGGACAAATATGTGAATTTGTACAATTTTCAAGGATAAATATATAATTACTGATTTTAGAGGGATAAATACGTAATATTGAAACTTTTGAGGGATATATATGAAATTCCCCCTATTAGAAAACATTCCAACGGCTCTTTAGGCCTTGTATTGAGACTTGAAATAATAATAAGAATTCAATCAAATAATTCTTCAATTTACGTGCAAAAATAATTAATTAAGTTTATAATTTTCTTTTACCTAAAAACCCTACTTCACAAAATCTCCAAAGTATTCTTTATGCCGGGCATTCAAATGGCAAAATTTCAATGGATAACATATATATAGTGGTCCAAAAAGCGAGAGATTCAATCCCATTGGTTAGGTTCCACAATATTTTGTCTTATCAATTTAAGCTTGCCTTGCTACATTGGATTGTTGTATATACCTTTAATCCCATCTCTCTGTTTTATTCCTTAAAATGGTTATTTCCAGCGTATATTAAGTATATATACCTAGTCAGGAAAAACCAATTTCTGATTTAGCTAATTAAGTTGTTTTGTGAAGGATATTTAATAATTGAAACATGATTTATATGTTTTTCAGCTGAGTTATATTTTTTGAATTTCTAGTAATGCAATAATACGGTTAGTATTGTATTACAATTAATGATTTTACTTGTTGTGATGGCTGATTTTCACCCAAAAAATTTGTGTTAATGTTACATAGTAAGCAAGAAATGATCAATAAATTTTAAAAGAAGGGACCTCTCTCCATTTGGCTTAAACTGGAGAGAAGCTGAACTTCATTTTTCAAACCAATGAGAAATCAAGAACTAAAATTTGTACCATTTATATATTTTTTAAATAAAGCTATAACTGCACTAAAATGAGTTAGTTTTCTACTCGAAGTTTGAAACGCACCTGAAACTGAAAGGAGTTGAACACACAAAATGAGGAAAGTGCTTCTGCATTTGAACGTGTGCATAGAAGACAAGTGTCAATCATCGCCTAATGATACATTTACTATTGCCAAGAATAGAAGGAAAAAGGCTCATCTTCTAGAAATCTAAACATAGTTTCATGCTTATTTTAATGATGTGAACAGTTTTTTCATTTGATTCGGAGGAAATCCTCTTATTTTATTGGCAAGTAGGCTAACATGTTTAACTTTTTTCTCATTAATTATCTTTCTCGACTTTACTAATTAAATTTTTGTGATGATATACCTTGTCCTGCTGTTACTGGTAGTATAGAGAAAATCCCAGAAACATATAGCACAGAAAACAAAACTGGTACGACTTGCCACAAAACACAGTACAAGTGCACATCTGATCAGGAATGGCTTTAGTCTCTGCAGGCTGCAGCATCAAAAGGCATGATGCAAATATTAAAATAACCTATCTTGATTGTTTCGAGTAGTCGGTTTAAGAAAAAACTGACGGCAAAGACACAGTCGTTACCGTAGATTGTTGCTTCGTGCTTGACCACGCATTGCTATATGTGCTTCACATGACACCAGTACTCATGCTGACAGCCCCTAATCTCGGCATTAATTGCACAAGAAAGCATGAAAATGAAATATATATTCAAACATTTCCGTCCCGTACATGTTAGCCTGACACGCGCAAAATGAATTGTTTCTATTCTACTACAGCTTATAGGGGGCAGGCATATGCGCAACTTTAGCATTGCAAATTTATAAAGTTATCCCCACACTCGACCCGATTGAAATGAGGCTGACTGAGCTGCAAGTGCCAATGGTAGGAGAGGCTGCATGTGTTGTTAGGTGATATGGAAGCAAGAACCCCACCAAACAATTGTTTTTCGCCGGCGCTGCAACTGCCAGGTATATGCTGTGCAAAGTTTCACGTTAATTAAATGTAAATGCAGTTAAAACTTGTTGCCAGTCGTTAAAATTTTACCGCATGTGTAACAACATGTCAATGAGCGTAGCTAGCATGAAGCTTAATTAGCATTTCAAACATCTGGAACAACTATATGTTATGTAACTCAGTTCAGTTGTTCATAACAAATTTCTGGAAATCACATAAAATAACTCAACTGCAGAAATTGAGAACAAGTTTCTTATTTTTTTCTACAAGTATTCATGGTTTTTTTTTTTTCCCGCGTACCAGATATATCATGCTTTCAAAATATATATAATTAGTTTGTATTCATGTATGCTTTAGCAAACATACGCGTAAATATCGTTTAAATTCATTGCTAGAATGTGAAAGTTTTCTCACCTAGCTATTCATATATTAAACTAGTTTTTAAATCTCTTTCTGTGCAGAATCCCTTTTATAAAAGTGCAGAGATTTCAAGTCTTTCATAATACTTGGGAAGATGGGGAACACTAGAGCTGCAGAGCACCTTTTCTAGGGGCCATAAGCAATTTAAGTATTTAACGGATATTCTACGAAAGAGGCCACAAATGAGATTTTATTTTGGGCCATGATTCAGGCCTTGTTTAGAATAGTTAGTTTAGATAGCTTCAATATAATGTGCCTAGATAAAAAGCAATTTCAGTGTCGTCTTAATTAAAAAAATAAATATTTTTTTCTTAGCAAAAAGATAATTTTAATCCTTTGGAGGGAACTTCTTGTAAATTGTTTGAAATGAAAAGAAATGCAACAAACAAAATGCATATACAGTGGAAATAAATATTGAACCCTCAAAGGAATTCATTAGCTCCATGATACTTCAATTGATTAAAAAAATAAAATAGAGGTGAATAACCTCAGAAATCTACAAAAACTCAAGTTGCAACAAAAATTTATGTTCTCAAAGGGTCTTTCATTTTTAGAAATGAAAAAAAAAAAAAAAATTCTTCCCTTGGTGGAGGTCGTCATGACCTACACCGCACATTTGACGACTGTTCATTGGTTTCGTATTAATATAATCTCGCAATCGACGCCACCTAATCGGCAAATAAGGTCGTACCATAGCCTCAATCGGGTGCCAGTACCATATTGTATCCATTAAATGAGTGGTATTTGTAATTTTTTTAAAGTAGGATTTTGATATTCTAATTTGGATTGTTCATTTAAAACGAACGAATAGGGTAAATTTCGATTAGTATTTAAAGGATTATTTAATATGAACTCGGTCTGTCTGGTTATTTGTGGTAAAATATATTTAAAGTTGTTATTAATAAAAATGTCGGAATTTGCTTGAAATTGCTAGAAAAATAATCTATCTTCTTTATGAAGACTTCTTTTATTTATTTCTGAATTAAAGGGAGAATTGAATGGGAGTGTTGAGCAAAATTCAGTGTTGTAAATAACGGTATGTGGTCGTCGGACAGACTGGTACCGCCAATCGATTAATCGGGAATAATCGGTCATAATTGAAAATAATTGGTCAATTAGTCAGAAAAATTTATAACAGTTTGGTCACTGTCAATGACTAATCAGCCGATTAATCAGCTTAAACAGACGTTTTTATAACACTGGAGCAAATTGTTGGCGGAAAGGGCATTGGAAGGAGGAGCTTGGCTCCGCTGCTATGGTGTTCAAACAAAATGGACCTAAAAACGGAGATTTACTGAATTTATCTTTATGTATTTGATGTAAAACTTTTACATTAACGTACAACTGATAGCTTCTGCCAGCTTTCTCAAAAAACAAAAAAAATGAATTAAAGGGAGAATTTCACAAATATCCCTCAAAAAGTCCAAAATTACGTATTTGTTCTTTTAAACTTTAAATTTACATATTTCCCCTCTAAACTTCAAAAACTCACAAATTTATTCATTTTATTGTCTTTTATATTAAAACTGATTTTAAAATTTTAAAATACTCATTTTATCATTTATTAAAAAACAAAAAATGTAACATGTTTAAGAAAAATGTCGGTCTTATATATTGATCAATTTTCGAGGATAAATAGTTCATTTTTTTTTTACTTCTAACGTATACACGCGAAGACATTTAGGTATGGTAATGGGTTTTTGTGTCCGACGCCTGTCGAACTCAAATTTGAGTCTGATGGGTTCCTTTACGTCTAATATGTTTTATGTATGTGTTGCTTCAATATCTGTGTTAATTTAGAGTGCGCAGATCATAAAACAGATAAAAATAATAGAGAAATATATCAGACTCAAATTTGAGAACGATAGGCATTTTATGTTTTTAATAAACAACAAAGGGTAATTTATAAATTTAAAACGAGTTTTAATATAAAAGATAATAAAACAGATAAATTTGTAGGTTTTTAAAGTTTGAAGGAGAAAATACGTAATTTTAATATTTTTGAGAGGTATGCATAAAATTTCCCCTAAACATAAATCTTTGAGTCACTCAGTTCGCATTTGTCCTTTTCGGCACATATATGGTTAAGCCATGTAAGATAAAGCAAAAACAATTGACATAAGGAGAACACGGGGGAATGAACTCTGAGGAGGACACTTCTATTTTTCAATTCGAACTGTTTAAAATTGATCAAATGGCCTTAATTATATATATTTTTGTATCAATATAATATATTATAACAAATTAGATGTAATTGAAGCCGTTTAATCGATTTTGAACGGTTTGAATTGGAGAATAAAAGAGTCCTCATTTTCTCAAGAAAATGAGCAGATTGGCTTCCAACACAGGGAGAGCTCTACTTGTCTTGGGCCCATTATTTTTTTTGTGAATTTTTCTATTTATAGAAATAATTACTAAATCATATAGGTAAATAGAATAACTCGTAGGAGTTTAGAAATAGAGATAGTTCCTTGAAACTTTTTTTGTTGTTTTGGAGCTGATTTTTTTTTTTTCGGGATTCAAAGTTATTTTAATTTTCGGAAGGCCATAGTAGCACAAAAGACCACATCAGAAAAATGAAACACATTGGATCTGAAAAATAATTCGACCACAATGATTGAAGCCAAATTTTTTGTTTGAATCTAACGTGGATCATACAACAATAAAAAAATATCATAGCAACTTAAATAAGTACGGAGTCCGATTTTCAAATTATGCCGAGTCAAATTAAGATTAGAAATCAATTATATAATTTTTTTCATATTGAATAAGAGTTAATTTTATGGTATTTATAGGAATTTATTTTAAATTATATAGAATATCATATAGAAATACGAAAATTTTAAAAATTAATGAGAATCAATTGACTTTCATTTACTATACATGGCTCCGCCCTGAACTTAAAATTCAGATCTATTGGATCCAAAAAATAAGGGAAAGAGAGAGAGAGAAGGGTGGGTGGAGTAGAAAAAATGTGTCGTGCCGTGTCATGTTGTGCCGTGCCGTGACCAAGTTAAATTTTTACGTGTTGTACCGTAATCAAAATATTGTGTGTCGTGTCATTCCGTGCTGTGCTGTGACTTTAGTCTCGTGATCAAGTTAATTTTTTCTGTGTCGTATCGTAATCGAAATATCAATGAGTGGTCACAGTACGCGAATGATCACGTCACGTGAGTCACACCATACCCAAATGTGTCATGACCAAACGTGACTCTCATGACTACTTCATTATAATTTAGATTAGTTTATTTATGATTCACCATTTGATCAAGATCTAACGATTCTAATTACATGTGACTCGTGTGACTACTTGATTATAATTTAGATTAGTTTATTTAAGATTCACCATTTGATCAAGATCTAACAATCCTAATTATATGTGGCTCGCGACACGTATCGTATCGTGCTGTGACTAAATATTTCACATGACATGCCGTACCAAATTTTAAAAAAATAATCACAGTACATGCAATTCGTATCCTCTGCATTAACTCAAAAAGGAATCTTTTGAGTTAATGTATCTGGACCGTCCAATCAGCTTTAAGATTTGTGTGAATTAGATTCGCACTAATATTAAAGACACTTATGTTTTAGGGGAAGACCAGATGGACTCCGTTTACAATCGGACGACCAATATGTATTAACTCAAAAGATGCTCTTTTGAGTTAATCCAGACGATGCGGACTTCAGTACGTGAATGATCACAGTCAGTGGCGGAGCCACAGTGGTACAGGGGTAGGCAGATGCCTACCCCTGGAATTTTTCTTCTTCTTTTAACTAGGTTCTTCGATAGGTTTTGCCTACCCCTAGATTTGATTATGCCTATCTCTGGATTCAATTCGGAATACCGATTGTCAGTTCAGATTTCAGAGATGGTTTATGAGTCGTTTAATCTAATTAGAAAAGAAAGGTATTTTTAAATGTTTGTTCAATTCGACAATGCACATGCAATTTTATAACTGATTCGATAGGTACAGATGCAATTTGGTAGGTGGGCATAGATGGGAAGAGAATTATAGAGGCGATTCAAATCCGAACTCATTTAAAAAAAATATCCAAATTCAATTTCTGCCTACTCCTGACTCAAATCTTGGCTACACCACTGATCACAGTACATAACACATGAATCACGACACGTACCGATAGATGTGCCTTACCGTTATGTAATGAAGCCAATTCTGTGGTACCATTTTTTCACTCTAAGTGGGCGGATGAAATATTTAAGTTTGGAGCCTCAAATGTTTTCAAAGATCCAAAGTTTTTGAATGTTTCGGATCCCACGTGGCCAACTCCACACAACAACTGAGGTGCAGTTGAATTATTTGCATTCGGAAAAAAACAGCTTCAAACTTTGAATCCGAGAAACAAAAAAAAGTATGTTTCTACCAAATTAAAAATAAAAAAATCACCATTTATTTCCTTCTCATTAAATAACAAGCAAGTTCGGTGCGGTGACACTGATCCGCATCGACTCCATCTACCCTTGTCTGGTGTTCCGCATCTTTTCCTTTTAAATTGGCATTGACTCCACCTACCCTGGTCTGGTCTTCCGTATTGACAGAACATGTGCTTTACTTTTCCAGGGGTGCTGAACTAGATAATTGAACATTAATTTATTATAAATCAATTACCAATGTGCCTATATATGTTTTATAGAAGGACCTCCAACTACAAGTATATATTGGTTCAACGATCCATTAATTGATAGAAATTAGAAAATTTAGTTGATTACTCAAATTGAGACTGTCAATATGATGAATGAAACGAAAATAAATTCCTTATCCACAGTGGTGGCAATGATACTAACCCAACTTCTCTTCCTCCAGCAGTTGAAAAGCACTGAATCTACAAACACTATTGCTCTGCCGGGGTGCGCAAAGAGCTGCGGTGATATTCCCATCCCTTACCCATTCGGAATTGGCCGAAATTGCTATTTGTCGGAAGAATTCAATGTCACTTGCGACACAACCAATGGTGTATCTACTACTTACTCTACTTACACACTTTCAGAAGCCAATTCATATAGCTCTAAGATTCTGAATATAAGCCTGTCCTTGGGCCAGGCACGTGTAACTGCCCCTCTATCTTATCAGTGCTACAACAGCACCAATTACAATTTGATGGAATTTGAATTCAGTGTTTTCCGGCCAAACACTGAGGTGAACAAATTAACAGTAATTGGGTGTAATACACTTGGTTTTCTCAGCCTTGACTTCAGTCCTAATATCTCAGTAGGGTGCCTTTCTTCATGTGATAGCCTAGATACCCTAATTAATAACTCTGATTCCTGCTCTGGAATTGGCTGTTGCCAGGCAGCTATTGCCAAAGGAATGTCTAGATTTGGGGTCTATATTGATGACATGTCCAACAACTCGGAGGTATATAAATTCAGTCCTTGCAGCTATGCTATGATAACTGAGGAAGCTGCGTTTAAGTTCAACACCAGTTACGCCACTACTAATGAGCTGAATGGCGCTAGTATGCCGGTGATGCTTGATTGGGCCATAGGAAACACGACATGTGACATCGCAAAGAAAAACAAATACTCCTATGCATGCAATAGCAGTAACAGTATTTGCTTGACTGTGAGTGGTCATGGTTATATCTGCAACTGCTCCAATGGTTATCAAGGCAATCCTTACCTTCATGGAGGCTGCCAAGGTCTTGCTCTCTTTTATTTTATTTTTCTTTCTTTTTCTTTTTATAATATTTGCAGTGGCCGCCACGACAAACTGCTTTACATATAAATAAAAAAATGAAAGAAAAAGAGAGTTCATAAACATATATATCAGTATTATGTTGGCATCTTTATATTATGGCATATTCATGCAGACATTGACGAATGTGCCAACCAAGATGCATGCTCGGAGCGAGGAAGGTGCCACAATTTTCAAGGAGGATATCGTTGCTCTTGTTCTTTCGGCTAGCAGCTTGTCGGGCTTGAGCATAGAGATTGCCAACTCAACGTGGCACTAGTTATAGGTACATTATTACCTTTAGAGAGAGAGAGAGAGAGCGGAGGGGCGGGGGGGGGGGGGGGGGAGCCCCTGTCAAGTTTTCAGAAAAAGAGAGAGAGATATGGAAGATTTGGTCTGAGTTGGGATTGGGGTCTAGGTACATGTCCAAATATTTAAAAACTGAAGTTCCATGAGATGATTTTTTTTTTTTTTTATTGAATCTGCACAAAAAAATATATATACAAAACTCAATATGACATTGAGAAAAATTGAAGTTATATAAATAGTAGAAGTATTATGAGCAACATTTATAATTTTTGTACTGGAAATTAAAGCAAGTTTGCACTAAATATTGTAGGAACTGCCGCTGGTTTTGTTGGTTTATCGTTTCTCGGGGTTGGTATGTATGTGTTCCTGGAAAGGAGAAATCTTTCTAAGATAAAAGGGAAGTACTTTCAACAACATGGAGGATGGATTCTTTTGGAAAAGATGAAATCAAACCAAGGATTCAGTTTTACAATATTCACGGAGCAACAAGTACAACAAGCAACAAACAATTTTGATAGTGCAAATATTATTGGCCAAGGAGACCAGGGCACTGTCTACAAAGGAACCCTGCGAGATCAAATGGTTGCCATTAAAAAGTGTAAGATAGTCGATGAGAGCAAGAAGAAAGAATTCGGAAAAGAGATGCTTATTCTCTCACAAATTAACCACAAGAATATTGTAAAATTGTTAGGTTGTTGTCTAGAGGTCGAGGTTCCTACACTAGTATATGAGCTCATTCATAATGGTACTTTATATCATTATATCCATCACAAAAAGCAAGGATCAAACATTCCTCTCACAACCCGTCTAAGGATTGCACATGAATCAGCAGAAGCACTTGCCTACTTGCACACTTCAGCATCTCCTCCAATTTTTCATGGAGATGTGAAGTCTGCAAATATTCTCTTGGACCAAAATTACACAGCAAAGGTATCAGACTTTGGAGCCTCAATACTAGCTCCAACGGATGAGGCACAATTTGTTACATTTGTGCAAGGAACATGCGGGTACCTTGATCCAGAATATATGCAATCTTGCCAATTGACAGACAAGAGCGATGTGTACAGCTTTGGTGTTGTTCTTTTGGAACTTTTAACCAGCAAGCCAGTAATTGATTTTGATGCACCGGAGGAAGAGAGGAGTCTTTTGTCTTGCTTCCTCTGTACTATGGAAGAGAACAGGATAAAAGAGATTATAGATGATGAAATTAAACATGAAGATGACATGGAATTAATCAAGGCAGTTGCTGAGTTGGCTAATGAATGTATCCGTATGAAGGGAGATGAGCGACCTACTATGAAGGAAGTAGCCGAAGAGCTTTACCGAATCATAAAGCTTAAACAGCATCCATGGGGACAGGAGTACCATCTCGAAGAAACAGAGACTTTGCTCAGCGAACAACCCCAACATGACATTGAGATTGAGCATACAAGCTCTTATTTCAATGTGGATAAGGAAGCAGAGGAGAGCATTGCTATCGGTCGTTAATTAACATTCATTTCTTCAAGAGTTGTTTTTAAAAAAACCGTAGTTGATTCTAAGATATGTAATAGGAGATAAAAATCATTCTAATGTAATAATTCTAGGTACGCTAATACGATGTAATGTTTTTGTGGTCGTGGCACTAAATTATCCTCCAAAAAGATAATATCAGATTTCAACCTTTTGGGCGTGTATTAGTTGTGTTCTTTCTTTTAGGGTAAGTGGGTAACTATTGGTAGAGAAGAAGAGGAAGGAGAGAAAAAAAAAATAATGGTATGTTTTCTTATGTAGTTCTTTTAGCTAGGTGGACTAGTAGGTTTATGTTTTCTTTATTTTTTTTTAGGTAACTACTGGTAGGGAAGGAGACTGCCCGGGCATCAGACCTCCCCTCCCTTGCTTCTTGAGAATTCACATGTCCTCTCTAGTCTCCATTATTTTTTTGAGTAAAAATTGGAAGTCAAATCACTCAACTATTTAGTACCATAGTTATTACAACAAAGAATTTCTTCCATCCAAAATTTCGAACTCATAACTTTTCACACAGAGATCATGTGCCCTTGTCACTAGACCAAAGACTAGTTCTTCTCTAGTCTCTATTATTATTGCATAAGGGAATCTTTTTGTGGATTTGGACAAAACAAATCTCAAAGCTCAATAATACTATCTCCTGCCCAAGTCCAAATCTCAAAATGGTTAAATTTAATCTCAATCTGTAAAGTGACGCCCATCCTCTACGGTATTGGAGAGAAGTTCAATATGTGCCCTGACTTCATCTGGCTCTGTTCTTTTTTAAAGAGATAGGGAGTGGAGGGGAAGGGAGGGGACGAATAAATCAGGATCTATATTATCCTAGGTACCGTAGATGATTCCTCTCATATTGGGATTCAAGCTAGCTAGTGCAGAGATAATATTATTGGACTTTGATATTCGTGCCAAGTTAAAAAAATCGATGAGAATTTACAAATTGTTAAATATTCCCTTTTGTAGGTAATGAAAAGGATGTGAATTCAATAAATAAACTATGTTATTATGATTTCAACTTGTAATTTTCATTGAGATTCATACATAAAGAAGTTTTTTGTTGGAATTCACACACAGAAAAATTTTGAACGATTAGAATTGAAATAGCAAGTTTCTATTATTCCTTTGAAATAACAACAGATTTATTTCTAGAATGGATGGCACTTGTATATGAATAGCGTTGGTACCGTGGCAACCAGTTGACTCATCACAAGTTGACTTGTTAGCTCACTGAACTTAAAGAGAACTGAACTAACTCGTTAGCTTACTGAACTTTATTAGACGATTATCATACAAATTCAAAAAAAAATATACTAAAACTCGTCAAACAAAGCAGGTTTCACTGTGGTTAACTGAAAGCTGAAAATTGCAATCTTTGTCGAGTTGTACTCGAAGGCGCATAGCACAAATATGCTACAAGCAGTCAGCAAATAGAGCAAATTAACCATTAAACTTGCTGGCGGGAGAAAATCAAAATTTGGGCCGGGCTCTGGACTTGGCGAAAAAATCAGACAAAATAATTATTTACTGGTTTCTTTTGTCCATTCCGAATTTTAAAATCTTTAACAACAATATTTTTAGTTTAAAAGAATTTGACAAGCCGATTTTTTTTTCATATTATATTTAAGTGCAGCTCTAGTACTATAATCACAATATATGCAAATATAAACATGTATTGAATTACCAGGTTTAATTTGGAATTTAGACCAAAAAAAATTATCTTTTCTCAAAAAAGTGATAAGGATCAATTTTTCATTTATTTTGAGAAAATTAATGTGCACTACCTGAGTTGTCCTTTACTCAACTAATAGACAGTTAAGACAAAGAAAATTTATGTTTGTGCTATTACTTCAATACTTTGAACAAAAAAAAATTGCCAAGAAAAAAACTAAGATTAATTTGTAAGGTGCCACAGTTTGAAAAATAAGTACTTTTAGACAGTTAACCAATCTGGTTCGAAGTAGAATGTACGGAACTCTTTTTAATATTGGTGTGGAGTCTGATAGTAAGTGATATAAATGAAAAATGTTAATATGCTATGCGTAGCATAGAGGATCTTCGTGCAATGGCTTAATATTTAAATTTTTAAAATTCTAACGGTCAATCTGAACCGTTCAACATGATTTCCATATGAATATGTACATGCAAACCAAATTTTATATTTTTACTATTTTTTGAGAAAGGTAGAAAATCACTTGATATGAAAATTCTGCACCATTCAGATTTAGTGATTTTCTACATATTTAAAAAAAATAGTAAAAAAAATTCTAAAAAAATAAAAAATTTAGTTTGCAAGTACATATTCATATGGAGAATATGTTAAACAGTTCGGATAAACCATTAAGATTTTGAAAACTCAAATATTAAATCGTTGCACGGATGTCCTCTATGCTACGCGTAGAATCGGAGCCAACTCCGATATAAATATAAATATTAGTGTGTACTTTTTTTAACCAATCTGGTTCGACTTTAAATATAAATATTCTGTTATCTTAGCTGATAGTAAGTGGTAGCACACGGATTACAAATTTACAACCGACTAGACTGACAAAAAGGAGCACAATGCAATAAAACTAGCTTGTATCTATCTACCTCTGGGCCTGTTCGGCACTAGTGAAATAGTGGAATTGAATGGAATTAAGCTTCTATTTCTGCCGAACAGAAATTAAATGAGCTGGAATAGGGGGTTAGAATAGAGGACTCTTCCTCTATTCTTAATTCCAAAGAGGAGCTGAGAAAAAGTGAGAAACGGACCATTTTTACCCTTTAGTTTGGTGATGTGGCACCCTCTTCTCATTTTAATACTCTTTTTCTCTTCTTCTTCCTACACACTTCCAGAGGAGAAATTATTTTTTTCTCCATTTACTCGACGAATTTTTTCAAAGATCTGTCGAGAGGTTTACGAAACTAAGACTACAAGTGAAATGAATGCAAATTGGTCTTTCAAAATGAGATCCCTCAAGCCCCAGTTTCTTCTTCCTTCTCTCTGAGGCGTTTCCAACTGTGCCTTACCGGTGGCTTCATGACGGTCACGTGCGATGGCTAGTTCGCCGTTACTAACTCCTGTTATGCCTCTGCCTCGGCCACCAGTTCACCACTGCCTGCTCCGTTCAGTGTCTTCATGGTCTATGCTTCTACCTGTTTTGACTGAGTTGTGAGTTAAATTCGATTATTTTGTATTGGGTCTACTTGTTCCTATTTTGGTTGGGTTAGGAGTTCATTATTTGTACTGGATCTGATTCTGTTATTTAAGTTATCGTATATTAGGTTTTTTTTGCGATTCAGAATCAGAAAATATGGGGCACAAATACCTCTCCTTTTTGAAATATAGTTAGAATTTGAGCTGGTGTATTTCCCCAAACTCATCCTTCTTGCTTGTCCCATAAGCTACATTACAAAAATTGAAAAAAAAAAAAAAAAAACGAAATATAATGTAGATATTTGGCCTATTAAATTTTGAGATGTTATATTCAGACTGGTATATGTTCTCTCAGCAACAGAATACATAAAACTTATTCAAATATCTTTGTCTCACTTTGTTTATCTTTTGTTCTTTTCTTCTAATTGAAGTTTTTCATTGCTACATTTAATTCAGGTAAAGAAACCAAGTTTGTTCCAAAATTCTAACGAAAAAAAGGTCAGAAACACTGATGGGTACAAAAATCCAGAAAAAAATCAAAAAGGTTGTAATAGTCATTTTCTATTGATGTTCATATTTAATAATTTTATATTTTCACAATTCCAATATCACCCTTGCCTAACATAATAATGAAATAGTTGAATACTCTGAAAAAATGATTAATTCTCAATTTCACAATTCCACTTCTATTCTACTCGTTGCCGAACAGGGCCTCTAGGTTTGAGCCCCCTGTAATAAATAAATTTGCGCTCATCAAGGTGGAAAGATCAGCACAGCAGCAAGCATCTGGTTTTGACTAAAACCAAGGGCTCAAAAAAACAAGTAAAAGGAAAATGGCTCCAAATCCTATAAATAAAGGGGATACACCCTGTAAATAAAGGGAGGTGTATCTGCTGCTCTTTTGTTTTTCTTATTTCTCTCTTAAAAAAAAAAAAAGAGAAAGAGAATCACATGGGAAAGAGAGGAGCAAGAGAGATAGAGAGAATAACAGAAGAAGAGCACTGGATCTCATTCCATAAATAAAGTCCAAATCAATCAACCTCACTCAAACAATATCACTACTTCCAAGTTCTAAAAAAAAAAATAGGTTTCGCATGAGCTGTAAAATTTACTAATTAATGAAGAAATTTGGCATTTGTTTTGGTAAAAGAAATTATTTGATGAACAAATAATTTATTATGTATTATTAGTTTTTCGCATGAGCTATGAAATTTACTAATTAATGAAGAAATTTGGCATTTGTTTTGGTAAAAAAAATATTGAAAAAAATTATTAGTAAAATTTACAAGATAATAAAAGTTAAAACATGTGTTTGCGTCTTAGTAATTGATTTAGACACATAAAATAGCATGTTAGTGAACAACTCACATGCTATAAACTTGTCATGCAACAATAACAATAGTTGTGGCAGTTAATAAAGAAACAAACAAAAATGTCGTGCCTTGGTTGATTGGAACTGTTACAATTAAAGATTACTAGCTTAATTTATTTATGTCCAATTTTACGTTGATTTTCACATCCATCAAGCTTATGGAATATCAAGCCATCGAACGGCTATAATCACATTACGTCAGATCAAAGCTTAGACATAACCAAATTTAAAATCATTTATGTTGTGTATGTTAAGAGTTCTACCTTGATCACTTAAAAATTAACTTTGAATCATTTCATGAAAAATTAACTGTCGATTTATAACGTGAAAATGTACAGTCCACATTTAATGACACTATTTTAAGAGGCAAATAATAATGAAATTGTATAAAATTGATATTTATAAATGACACTATTTTAAGAGGCAAATAATAACGTAATACTGACTGTTCAATTGAAAAAACAGTCGGTGTAGACTATACTATCAACAGGTTATATTGAATAAACAGTCAGTGTAGGATGAGGCAACCCTGACACTTCCTTTAACATAACAGTCAGTGTTGGTGTACTGCTCCACACTCATTATTATATTGAAAAAATAATACTTCAATGTAGGGTGAGGCAACACTGATGCTTCCCTTAATACAACAGTCAATGTTGATGTACTGCTGAACACTGACTGTTTTGTAATAAAAGGCTCGGTGTAGGTTGTGATCAATGCTGACGGTTAACAAAAAAAAACAGCCAGTGTTGATACACTGACGATTATTTACAAGTGAACAGTCAATGTTGAAATTTTTCTTATTTACGATTTTACCACAGTCTCTACACTGACTGTTACATATTAAAATAGTTAGTGGCTGAGGATCAGTGACAGAGTTTTTTGTACTAGTGGTTATTCTTGTAAATTCAAGTCAGATGTTCCAACATTGTATATATTTCTCAAAAAGCTAACATCAAAAGTTAGAATCTGCTCCAGTGTAAAGTGTAAACTAGTATTGTAAATAACAGTGTGCAGTCGTCGGACGGATAGAGTATCGCCAATTAATTAATTGAAAATAATCGGGAATAATTGAAAATAATCGGTTAATTAGTCGGAAAAATTTATGACGGTTTGATCACTGCCAACAACTAATCGACCGATTAATCGACCTAAACAGATGTATTTTTACAACAATGGTGTAAACTATTTTGCTCTTTTATTTATTTGAAAGCAAATATAATAATAAATGGATGCACTATTTCTTTGTATCAAATCAGAGATATTGCCTAGTGAGTGCGGTTAGGCTTATAATACAAAACTGTTTAATTTATAATACGATTTCATCAATGGAAGGGCTCTGATCTTAATTACCAGTATAATACGATTTCTTCATAAAAACTATACTGGTAAAGCACTGCCTTAAATTAACTTATTTATTTGCATAGATACACATACACAAACACATAATTAAGAAAAGCTCATGGAAGTAAAATACAAAGATTTTCTTGTTCTAGCTCTAAATAAAAGTTTTTTTTTTTTTTTGATCATTAGAAAGCCCGTAGTCTACTAAATAAAAGTTCAGTTTCCCAACAAAAATACATCCAGGTCATATAATTATGTTGACTAGAGATCATGCATTCATTCTAAATCCACCAGCTCAACCTTTCCTCCTCATCAAAAGACAGAGAATGGGAGCTGTCATTGTTGTTATTACGATTGCTCCTTATATCAGCATCGCCATAGTTCGTATTGTAGTAATGCAACACTGCAGCACCCGACAGCACTGCCAGCGTCAATGCTTGTGCATGCATCCTTGATTTGTATAAAAAATAAAAATTGTATAGCATCAATGGAGATTAATTCAAGCAAAGAAAGATTCATGAAATATGTATCTTAGTTACCTGGCATGGATGAGACGAAGGCTAGGCTTTAATGGCGTTGTCTTGGCATTGTATGCGCAAGAGGCTCCAACTGCAGTTGCCCAAAATGCCCCTACAGTCAAATAACACAAATTAAATCAAAACAAGTGGTTGGAGGTCACTTTCGTATAATTCAATTTTATAAATTGCTATTCTATTGTAATCCAAAAAAAGAAAATATAAAATAATTAAGTTTCCTTAATTAATTACCAATGCTAGTGAGCTTGTGCTCAGCAATCCATGCTTGCAAGGAGGCCATTTTCTCTATAGATTGAGGTCAAGGTGTAAAGGGAAAATTCTAAATATTTGAGTGGGGTTAAGAGAGGGAGAGAGAATTTGCGTTTTATTTATAAAGGCATACGAGCCCTTGGTTTTAGTCTATACCAGATGCTACGCCTTGGTAATTCGGAAACGATCGATTTAATCTCTTGGATGCACCCAATGTTTTGGGACACCTGGTTTCTTTGGGGTCCCGAATCTTCTAAAGAAATTCAATTTTTGCGTTTTGGATTGGGACCATCCGATTCGAATCTGTTGTTCAGGATCACTTTAAAATTTTAATTCGTTGTTTTGAGATATGTGCGCTCCACTTTGAATGAATTATTGCGGATTTGAATCGGACGGTCCCAATGGAATTGGTTTCTTTGTATTAGATACCAGTCGAAAGAATCAAACGGACCATGGTAAAATAAATATTTGGATTGCTTCTTTACATTTTTTTGACAGAAGTTGGGAGATTATTTTCTTCGTTACTTTTTATTATTATTATTTTTGTAGGGAAAAGAAAAGCAAAGTTAGATAAACTTTGGGCCATTTTGGACTGACTGATTAAGATCTGAAGACACCAATCCGTTTTACATTTTAGAACCAAAAACATTTTAATTGCTTTATTCCGTCAAATCTGTTTGGTAGTCAATTTTTTGTGAATTAGCAAAAAAAAAAGGCAGACAGGAATTTTTCATATCATATATCCAGAGTAATTTTGTGTGCAGTTTCCCATTTTTTTAAATAAACTAAAAATAAATAAATTAAAATATGGTTATATATATATGTATATATATTTTTTGGACATATAGAAATAAAACTCTACATCTCTTTTTTTTTTTGTTATTGAGTATTATTTGATAACTGATTAGAATTCGCTACATTCGGGCTATTGGAAACTTCAATTTTGAGTATATACCGTTCTTGAAATATATGATGTTTTCTTTTTCCAACAAAATTAGGTTGAGATATTTAAGATAATAATGGGCTCTTAATGTCATGCAGAGCATCCATATAATCACAAGATGCCATCAAATATGGTTGAAATATACCTTTCATCTTAATTCTTAAACTAATTAATAATCGGAGTGTTTTAATTCCTAATACATTTAATTTTGACACATTTAATTTGGATCTAGCTGGTTGACACCACAGTAGTAAACAATAAGTTGATTGGACGTTTTTTTATTTGTACAATATATATATCTACAATTTTAATAATTTTGATAAGTACTAAATTAATATGTTCCTACAATTTAATATTTTTTTTTGTCCATATAGTCTAAATATGTATCATTCAATTTAACCTTTCAAATAGCTATCTTTTGTTTTCAATAATGAAAACAATCTATATATATAGAAAAACTATGTTTTTAGTTTTTCTAATATGAAGAAATTGTATGATTTTCCAAAAACATTTCTCAACAACTAAAAAAACAGATTTTATCAGTTTAAATTGTGATTTATTTTATTTAATTTAAAGTTAAAAAAACATTTAGATAAATCTAACAAATAACTAGTAAAACTAATTTTAATTTAGGAAAAGAAATTTACAAATCTAACTAATATGTTTTTAATTAAAAAAAATTATTTTTTTATTTTAGTCTTCCAATTAATATATTTTACTAAGATTCAAGTTTTATATATTGTATCGCACATCCCAAAAGTTAAATTATCAATTAAAGGACCCTGATTCATCCAAAAAAATTGAGTTTTTTTTTTTTTTTGTGTTCAATGGAAGCATTCCCTCATATTATAAACTCAAAAAAATATTTTAGAAACAAAGTAAATGATTTGGGTTTTCTGTTTTTCATGATTTCCTCCAATATTTAATTTAAGTTGGAATAATGGATTTTACTTTCTTGAATAAATGAAATAGACAAAATGACTCAATCATTTATTGAGCAATTAGGTCCTCAAGAAAAATCGCAAAAAATCCATGTTAAAAAAAAAATCTGCAAACCAACCGAAACGGCCTGAACTTTATTATCATAACTACACATTGAATGAACAAAATTTTAGCATTGTCTGCTTAAATTGATATTTTTTTCCTCATTTGCCTACATAGAATTTGTATTGAACACATGATATATGCATGAATTATATTCTTTCATACATTTTTCATGCGCAAAAATCTTTAGCTTTCTTAAGAAAGTAAGTGAGGGTGTTCGGCAAGTTGGTTAAACTTAAATTTTAAGTTTCACTAAAAAAGAAGTGTTTGACAATAGAAATTTAAGAAACTGAGTCTTTAGCTTTCTTAAGGAGACTCAATTGCTTAAGTCATGTAGAATGATAGCTTAAAAATTATGGCAAGCTTAAGAAAGTGAATAAAAAAAGACTTAAGAAAATGATTTTAAACTTCACAAAGAAGCAAGTATTTGACAAAATTAAGACTTCTTAATTCCTTAAAAAATTCTAAAGAGGATATACCGAACACTGTCAATTTAGTGCTCTAAGTAGGAAATTACATAGATTTGGGCTTGATAGGATAGTATTTCCTATGAGTTATTTCCAACATTATTTATTTCAATGCAATTTTTTGGGCCCAAAAAGCCCGAACTCTAAATCTCAGTGGAAATTATATGGATTTGAACTTGATGATATTTTCTGTGAGTTATTTCAAACCTTATCTATTTCAATACAATTTTTTGAACTAAAAAAACCCAAACTTGAATCACAATTTTTTTGTTCCCAATCTCTCTCCATTGCCTATAACAGAATATTTTTTTAAATCTATTGACATTCTCTTTCCTTCATACACATACACACATGGAGTGTGTGTGTATATATATAGCTCTTGTTTTTTGAATTGTTCATTGTGCGACTACCAAAAAAGTCGGCCATTTTTATTAAAACAAAAAAGGTTTTTATAAAAGTGTCCCCAGTTCAATTATTTTTTTTAAACTGCCCCAACTGTTCAGGGAAGGGTCTACAGTCCTAGCTGACCGCCTAAGGCAGAAACAGTCCACTAGAGACCTGACCGCCTGAGGGTCGGACGGTCCTCTATTTTTTTTTTAGAGATATTAATATTTTTATTTAAATAATTTTGTGAAGTTTTAGTTTTCTTGTTTATAGTGTATGCTAAAAAAATAAGACATTTGATATATTTATGAAGTGATGTCGTACCTCTTTATAACTTTGATTTGTCAGTTAGATATCACTAATTAAGGACTTGGCCTTGATTCAAAAAATTTCAAGCTCTGACAGCTTGTTGATCTTCTTCTCTTTATTTCTGGTACTAAAATATTAGTTTAGAGCTACTAAAATATGTTTAAGCATCAAATTAGATCTCTGTCCATGCACAAAGCACCATAGACTGACCTCTGGTATGGTACGAAGTCCAAACTCAACAGCTAAGCACTAAGCAAATGCCACCGGTATAGTGCAATGCACTAAAAACATCAAATTTAATCTCTACTAATGTTTTATTTTTAAACATCAAATTAAGCAAATGCCACTGGTATAGTGCAATGCACAGAATTGACATAAATTTTAATTTATTTAAATTTTTCTATAATTAGTTATGAATTTTCAAAATTCAGCTTTTGAAAAATTTTTAAACAACCATAACTTTGGCTAAGAAAGTCGAATTTGCGTGTATGACCACTTTTCGAAAAGAGGGGGATGAGACGGATCCAGATTTTGTTCAAAGGAAAACTCCGGATATCCAAATAATCAGAATTGCAAAAAAATATCGTTTAGTGTCTCAAAAATTCAATTTAAGTTATAATCAACGGTAGACATGCAACGATCAGTATTTTGTTTAGTCAAAAGCCTAAATTATTCAAGAATTATCCATATAATTATTTTTAAATGCATTTACTATTTATTGTGTGTGTTTGCTTATTCAAGCAAATGACATATGTTGACAATAATCAAATAATCTAATTATTCTTGTTCTCCAGTTATTCAAAAAATGAATTAAACAATTATTTACATGAAGCACTTAATGACATAGTTAAAAATATTTTTTTTATATGAAAATACAACAAAAACTTAAGGGGTGCATTAATATAATGCAATCAATTCATGGGCAAGGTCAAGACGTGCAAATTATTTTCAGCAACATATTTTTTTGTTGCAATTGCAATTAATTCGGTAGAAAATACGTTTTTTGCGAGCAACCAATTAATTAGTTACAATATAATTAATTGGTTGCAAAAAATAATTTCTATTACAACCACTAAATTTTGTAGCAATATTTTTAATCTAATGCATCAAATATTTGTTCGGTTGCAATAATTTGTTGCAAAAAGCCTATTTTGGTGTAGTGCAACGCGATTTCATTATGAGGGAGAAAGGTAGAAGGGTTTTTCGCATTGGAGAGATAAATAAGAAGACGGATCATTTCAAAGTTCAACGGAGTCACTCTGTTAGTGTTTGCTCCAGCGAAGTTCACAGCATGATTTCTGACGAAAATTGAAGAACTTAGAGACTCACTCAAAGTACTTACTAATTATTATTCAAATATTATTATATTTTATATAATTACTTTATAGTGTAACAGATACGAAATAGTATTTATCTATATTTTTTATTTATTTAGCTAATAAAAAAAATCTTATCCATATCTTTTACTTAATGAATTAACGAAAAAAAAACTTACCCCCCAACCATATCCATTATACGGTACGGATAAAGAGTATCAGTATTGACACTCCTGACCCACGTGTTGCGACACTCTTCTTGATCATAGTGATCAGATTTACAAATAATTCGAATCTGAGTCATCTGCAAATTGAACGACAGATTAAACGATAATTCGCGAATTAAATGAATTATTCGCAATTTATTCGTGAATTTTACGTTTTATTCGCGTTAAATTCGGAAAAATACGGCGCAATTTTGAAATCCGAAGAAATTTTGAAATCACGAGAGATTCACAGTTTTCTAGGTCTGGGGCATCACGTGTTTGCTGACTTTGCCCTACAACTTTTTTTCAATTTTACGGGATCCTCTCCAATTTGAAGAGAATTTATTGCATGATTCACGAAGATCTGAACAGTTAAATATAAAATTAATGGTTTGGATCTTTTTAATACCATCTCACTAAATTTAAAATATAGAAGATGAACTTAAGCATTCTAACAGGACAGAATGAATCGGAAGAATTGGGGTTTTAAAGTTAAAACTCGATCTTCTGTGTCCAATTCTGTATATAAAAAAAATTATACAAGTGTTAAAAAAAAATTCTGGTTTGAAACAGTTCCGTATTATTTCCGAATTATACTCGAATTATACCGAATTACGAATTTTTGACTCAGCCGAACCGAACCTGAATAATTCATTTGTCACTATGTTCTAGATAAATAGATTGCGACTACTGAAAATGATGCAAATTTACTTCTTGTTTTACCCATTTCTAGCTCTCTGGTCACTCGTTTCATGGTTCGTCTTAAAGAGTCAGATTCAGAGGTTCTTTATGCTAATAAGCACTGTCTCGATCTGAGTTGCTGGATGCCTGGCTCGGATCTAGAAATCAACGGCTCAAAATAAAAAGATGATTCTTACTCTGGCGGACTGAATTCTCCTCAAACTTTCGAATTCGTATCCTCTGAGTTAACTCAAAATTTGAGTTAAGATCTGGACCATCTGATTCAAATCCGCACTAATATTTAATGGCCCCGTGCGTTATAGGCATGGGCCAGATTGGCCCGAATTCTGATCACACGGCCGAAAAAATGAACTCAATAGTTGCGTTAATGCAGATGATATGAATTCCAAACTTTCGGTGCCACGTGTTGCTAACTAAAAGTTCATTGTGTCATTTAATAAGTTCAATTACAAAAAATTTCGAATTGCTTTTGAACGGAATTTTTTTATCCATAAAAATTATAAAATTTGAACGTACATAAATCGGTCATTTTTATTAATATCTTAAAAAAAAAAAATTTCATGTTTTTGCCATCTATTTTTTTTCAAAACTGTTCCGACTATCAGGCCCACGGGCAGTCCAGATCCTCTAACAGACCGCCCGGGTCAGGGGCAGTCTACTAGAGACCAGATCGCCTGAGGTCTGATCGGTCCTCTTTTTTTCTTATTCTTTTTTTTTTAGAGATCTTAATATTTTTTATTTAAATACTTTTGTGAAGAAAAAGTTTTCATGTTTATAGTGTATGCCAAAAAATTAAGACATTTGATATATTTATGAAGTGATGTCATAACTCTTTATAACTTTGGTTTGATTTGTCAGTTGGATATCACAAATTTAAAGATAGCACTAATTAACAAGTCTAAAGATAACACTAATTAAGGACTTAGCATTGATTCTAAAAAAATATTTTATTCAAATATACATAAGAAAATATAGTTAGATTGCCTCAATGATATGCATATACATATATATACATATATATACATGTATTATATTATGAGGAGGGATCCAATTACACCCTTTTTTGGTGACACCGGATTACACCCTATGTTTACAAAGTCTAAACAGTCGATCCAAACCGTTCAACTTGATGGATATGTTAAAATGTGCTTGCAGATCAAATTTTACATTTTTCTATTTTTTTTTACTATTTATTAAGATGGGTACAAAAATTCAACGGTCTGAATATAGCAATTTTGTTAAATACTTAATAAATAGTAAAAAAATTCTGAAAAATATAAAATTTGATCTGCAAGCACATTTTAACATATCCATCAAGTTGAACGGTTTGGATCGACTTTTTAGAATTTGAAAACTTTGAAAATGGAAAGTGTAATTCGGTATCACAAAAAAGATGTAATTGGATCCCTCCTCTTATATTATATTATATTATATTATATTATATTATATTATATTATATATACATATATATTATATATATATATATATATATACATATAGAGGAGGGTTCAAATGCCTCCATTTTTTGTGCCTCCATCATGCCTCCATTTTTAAAAATGTTAATAACTCAAAATTTAAATCTTAAGATTCAAAATAAAACCGTTGGATATGAACTACATCAATTTATCTATGCACCTGTAAAAAATTATGGCATTTCAACTTTGTTTTGGTTGTCATCTTGAACTTGTAAAATCAAAATGAGATAATTTTTTATGGGCACAGAGAGAAAATAACATAGATTACATCTAACGGTTTTATTTTGACGTTTAAGTTTTAAACTTTGAGTTATTTAAGTTTTTAAAAATGGAGGCATGATGGAGGCACAAAAAATGGAGGCATTTTAACCCTCCTTATACATATATACATAGCCCATGCAGCATTTGACCTTTGCTGGTAAATCAGCAAGTATTGATTGATACAGGGACAAAACTACAAAAGTGATTACACCAGCATGTAAAGCATTCAAAAATACACAGAATTGACATAAGTTTCAATTTATTTGGATTTTTCTACAGTTAGTTATCAATTTTCAAAGTTTAGCTTTCAAAAAAACTTTAAACAGCCATAACTTTGGCTAGAAAAGTTGGATTTGGGCGTATAATCACTTTTCGGAAAGGGGAGGGGGACAAGACGGATCTGAATATTGCCCAAGGGAACATCCCCGAGCATTTGAAGCATCAGAATTTCAAAAAAATATTGTTTAGTGCCTCAAAAATTCAGTTAAAGTTTTCGTTCGACGGTAGGCTTACAATGATTGGTATTTTGTTTAGTCAAAAGCCTAAGAGATTATTCAAGAATTATCGATATAATTATTTTAAAATTTAGTTACTATTTATTGTTGTCACACCCCGCGACCACGGGTCGCGACAGTACCCCGCCGTAAGTATACAACTCCATGTATGCTTACAAGGCAATTCAATTTACATTCAGAAATTCACAACCGAATAATATAAAATCGAGTTCATAAATATAAATCCTGAGTACACAACCTGGTCAGAGTTTAATACATCGAAAATATCTCATCCAGATACTAACCATAAGGCATACCCTAAAGCTATACAACAAAAAATACATATATCTAGGGTTATATCAGGGCATACTACGAAAGGCCTACTACTCACGTGCCTCCCTGGAATCAGTCACACCAGAACCTGTAAAATAACCCGAAGGGTGGGAGTGAGAATAAATTCTCAGTGAGAATTTACCATAGTTAGATTATTGGACTTGCAATCAAACTCCATATTCCAAAATGAAATCCATACAATAGCAATTCAAACAGATACATATTCATAATTAAAGGGATGCATATGCTCGACAACAATTAATCAAATGACTCACAATTAACGAAATTTTCAAGATGAAGTTCAAACAAATACATATTAGGCTAAACTCGATTTATTAGGGCTTGCGGCAACTACAGATGTTCAATCGAGATAGACCCTTTATTTGACCCTTATCTTTAGGGTTACTGACACCTACAGACGTCTCACAGAGCTGAACCTTTTATCTGACACCCATCTGTAGTTGTTTGGCTTAACCATTTCCTAAGGTCTGGTTTAAAGTCATATATATATAAATGAAAATTCACTTCAAAACTCAAGATATCGTAATATTCAATTGACCGTCCAAATGCATTAACACGTAGGCTAATGTCCCCGAGCCACAGACGTTACATATTTGTTACCCACGATTTCAATTAACATATCAAATATAATCACTCACCCCTCGTCCCAACCGGCACTGGAAAAACTGAGGGTCATTCACCTAAAGCGCTAGAAGGATCCCGGGCTCAAAGTCAACTATACAGCTCAACTTTGCAAATTTGTTGGATCCAAGTCAGCTATACAACTCAACTTCATAAATTCATTCACATGTACATTCTTAATCAGTAATTCGTGGTGACTCTCAACCATAATCAGATCATAATAGATCGACACAACTGGCAACCATACAAGCATGCAAATCATTCAAGTCACGTCAATTCGAGTTTAATTTGATTGGGCTATGCAAATGACATACGCAATTCAATGATGCAACAATCAGACATTCAACATGACAAACGAATAAAGAATTTAATTCTTGGAAATGAAATATCAAACAAGTCCAAGAACTTTGCACCTGTTTACGACGAGCGTATCGCTTAAATTACGGATCAGACGTCTCGTAATATCCCGCGAATATCTGCTCGACCGTGCCTACACCTATATTGCATGTATACTTGATTTAATCCTGGTTCAACGGTCGACATGCTTACTTGATTTTATTAATGGCTTATACATTTCTTAACCAATTCCTATGCTTTGGTATCGATTCTTTTGATTCCTTCTTTCTTACTAAAAATCTCTAAAACTTCACACATTTACATCTAGGTCCTCTAACCATATACAATTCTAATTATGTCAATTTGTAGGTATACCCATTTACCTCACTATTTTGGTTCTCGCAACATTTCAATTTACCGATTAATTAAATTCTAATTTGGTCGAAATTCGAATTAATCGCTAGATGTTAAGGTTGAGAGAGAGATTTATCGATTACAAGTCTATTTGGTCGGATTAGCCTAATCAATCAACAATATTTTCCAATTTCATATTTGGTACCAAAAACTCTAGAAATGGAAATCCAAAATCGAGAGAAGAATCAACAAATAAACAACAAAGAAGCTCAAAGGAGATAGACTACTAGCAATTTAAACACAAATCTCAGGTTTAAAGTGAAAACCCGAACAATGGTGAAATTTGGGTTTTGAGAGAGAAGAGGAGAGAAGGAAATACCGGATGGGAGAGCTAGATGAGATGATCAACCGACTTCTCGCTTCTTTCTTCAATTTAACGGGAGGTTTGATGAGGTTTGAAGGGAGAGGAAGCTCTCTCTCTCTCTCTCTCTCTTTTCTTCTTTCTTTTAGCGGAACACACACAAGCACAGGGGAAAGGGGGCAGAGGGGAAGAAAGAAAGAAAAAGAGAAAATCTGGGATTTGGTTAAAAGACCCTCTGAGTGCGGATGCATCACTTTCAGTGCGGGTCAGTCACCTGCACTCAGCACTTAGCACTTAGACAAATTTTAGGAATTCAACAAAACACAGGAAATTCATGAGTGTGGACGCACTCAGTACTTAGTCGAATTTTCATCAAATTAGCACTTCTCAGAAAAATGTCCGAGGCTAATGCGTCCGCATTCAAATCCAGTGCGGGTCAACTCATCCGCACTCAGTACTTGGGCAAATTTTGAAAATTCACATCAACACAGAAATTTTATGAGGGCCGACGCACTCATATTC